>JANZLH020000111.1:1488146-1503270 GCA_026770325.2 Erythroxylum fimbriatum
CGGAGACAATTTTCTCTGTTCTGTCCACCATAACCAAACAGCTCACTGTCTCTATTTTTTGTTTCGTTCCGTCTCCGAAGATTCTGTTCTGTTCCGTCTTCAGCTACCGGAGACAGCAACCATACAGGCTGTAAAAGCACAAAACCTTTCTTGCTCTGTCTCTCTTGTCATGGCATAAAAACCACCCCAACCGAACGGTGCCTACTATGGCCCAACAATCCCACCCACCTCAGAAGAGGGCGGCGGTTGCGCCGGTACTAAACCTCCCTGTGACCCATTATACTGCCTAGGTTCTACGCCTTTTCAGGCGCCAAAACCCACAACACACTCGCCGGCAAAACAGATCCTGTGTTGTGCTCGCATGTATAAACGTAATCGGTATGAGCCATCAGGTTCCTTCTGGTCAAGCATTCCTCTTCGCTGAATCCTTCACAACTAATCTCCTCACATTATCTTCTCTACAAATGCCTACTTCGCCCTCATAATTTCCACCGATTCTCAGATCTACCTCCCGTTTTACCAAAAAACTCACGAGATGACCGGATCTACTAGCTTAAAAGACTTCAAAAGAAGAACAACGGAAAAGCAAGAGAGAGCGAGAGAGTACCTTTCTAAATGAGGGCCTCGGTGGCAACCATGAATGATTCCACCTTTCTCATTATTATTTCCCAAGCCAACGAAACGATTCTTCATTATCGATGATGATCCGAATAGAGTAGCCACGAGAGAAGAGCAGGTCAACGAGGGCAAGTCCCTTATTTGAAAGACAAACAAGTTACCCATTTGTCGTGGAATCGAATTGTTTGTTGACTATTTACACTATTACAAATTCGTCTTTTACTTATTTAGAGATTGGATTGTTGGCTCTTGATTGTTTAGCGTTCAAGCGACACTTCCTTCGCTTTTTCTTCTAATGAACGTGTAGGATTGTCAATAGAGCGGCTCACTCCTTAACTCGAGTAGCCCTATTACGTATAAACCTTTATCGATGAAAAACTAGTCCTTCTTGTTTGGTCCCTATTTTATTTTTAGATAAATCTATTTGTAATGCTTCTGATATTGAAAAGCTTGTAAGATCCAGATGTATGGGATAACCCTAATAGTTATTTTAGGTGTAGTTTCGTCTTTTGATATCTACAGTTTTATTCGTAAAAAAAAAAAGTTATTAGATGCCTAAAAATTGAAAGATTAATTTATAAACTTGAAGGAAAAAAGAACTACGGCCGAATTGCAAATACAGCCATTGGGTGATCGATCTGTGGTGTCTATGGAACCCCTTCATCTATCAATCGTCGTAAGTTTTCTAAAAATAAAATATAAGAGGGCTAGAGAATTAACATAGAAACGACAAGAAAGCTAAGAAAAATGTTCTAAGCATTAAAAAAGGATTCTAAGCATTCTTGATCTAAGTTTCTGGATTGTAAAGGGGATCCGGACTAGAAAGTCATGAGAATTTGCAACAAGGAGAACCTAAGCCATATATATATATATCATTTCATCATCTAATTGGAGCAAATATCATTTTGTTGGTTAAGATATATCATCCGAGGTTTAAATAGCGACGGCCAGATGAGTTACATGGAAACAATGAGGTGAGGACGTTGACATTGTATTATGTATATGTTTTGTGTTGCCGCCATATTTTTGACAGTTGCCACTCTTCCCGCGCTTTTCTCTTATGGCTTTTAACACATTATATGCATTCCTAAAATTCCAAGACAAACTAATGGGTATCAAAGATCTTCTCAGGTTCATGAAACCTTATGTTGAACCAATCCACATCAAGAAATATGCTGGCAAGCGCGTACTTATTCATACCTTTCTTTCCTTCTTTTTGTTTTCTTCCCGTACACACGCATATTGTTTCAAGTTTACGTCTTTTGTTTCTTCAGGTGGGTATAGATGCGTATTCGTGGCTTCACAAAGGAGGTATTTCAGCATTCAGGAAATTAGTGTTTTCCATGATTTTAGTTTTAGCTTTTTGTGTGGAAGGGAGTTAATGGTTTCGTTTGGGTTCTTTTTCTAACATTTTGAACACGGTCAGCTTATTCATGTAGTATGGAGATTTGTCTCGATGCAAACAGCGAAAAAAAGTTACGATACTTGGACTATTTTATGCACCGAATCAATCTCCTTAGGCATTACAACATAACCCCAGTTGTTGTCTTCGATGGTGGGAGTATCCCCTGTAAAGCTGCAACAGCATATGAAAGACACAGGTAAGTCACTGTTCCCACGCCTTACAGCATCTGAAAGCTGAGCAGGACCCTTTTTCCAACAATTTCCATTTCGTCATCACTGTGGTTTCTGATTCAGGAAGAGACAAACAAATCGTGAATTGGCAATGGAGAAGCTCAAAGAAGGCGACGTTAATGCCGCTTCTGAGCTCTTCCAGGTAAGGGAAACTCGTTTCCTATTCTGTCTGTATCAAGTCTAATTGGACTTACTTTCACATTTTCCTAGTTTAAACTTTGTGTAGAGAGCTGTAAGTATAACCCCATTCATGGCATATCAATTGATACAGGTACAGACCTTCGATGCCTTTCACTCAATTTTCTGTTTCAATTTTTAGATTTTTTTTTACTATACTCCCTTTTATAACTAATTGCTTATAGTTCTGTGGTTAAATTTTAGATTTTGAGGTCAGAAAGCATTGAATTTGTAGTAGCTCCCTATGAGGCTGATGCACAGTTAGCATATTTGTCCAGTCTTGAAACAGAAAAAGATGGCATAGCAGCAGTTATCACAGAGGACAGTGACCTATTAGCATATGGTTGCCAAGCTGTAAGAACTTCCATGCAGTTTTGATTTGTTGAAGGAGGTCCAGTACTCTCCTGACCACTTGCTTGATTTCGCCTCATTATTAAGACTACTGTGTTCTTGTTTTGTTTCACATCCGTTGTTACCAGACAATATTTAAAATGGACCGATATGGCAATGGTGAAGAGATAATTTTAGACAAGGTTTTTGATACTGTAGATCGCAGACCTTCTTTCCAAAACTTCAGTAAGGAATTATTCACAGGTGAGTATTGAGGCTGCGAAGTTCACAATAGACCTTTTGGCTTAAATTTTGTAAATACATGTAGAAGTAAAGACCAAATCAGCACAAACAAAACATGATTGAGGATAACAAACAACAATTCCTTGTGATTGAGGCCAGCAAAGTTCTTATGCATATCCAAGAATCTCTTGTTCTAATTGTTGCTTAAGTTGGCCCAGAAACTTATCCAAGGATCAATTGTCATGTAACATAAGACAGCTGTAATCTTGTTGATTACTATATTGCATTCGAAAATGGTTAAATCTTCGGGTATTTGCAGGAATGTGTGTGTTAGCTGGTTGTGATTTTCTTCCCTCCATACCCGGAATTGGCATTGTGAAGGCTCATTCTTTTGTTTCCAAGTATAGAAATAATGAGCGAGTAAGTATTCCTATTAAAGCACATGTTATTCTGTCAGAAGTAGAACTTGTGATGCCATGCTGTTTGTTGTTTATCATAGTTGGATAATGGAAAAGGTTGAAGTGTCGTGGAAACAAACCGTCGTTCAAAGAACAGAGAGTGAACTTGACAAGAATGGATTTAAATATATACCAGCTTCTGGGTCGTGATGTAAATTACAGCTTAATATCTAATTCGTTGAAAAGTGATGGAGCTAAATAACTGCTTTCAACAAAGTGTAGTGATACCGCTGAAGTATTATGAACTTGTGCTTACCGACTTCAGATAGAGTAAAACACAATATCACTGACACTGGATTGATCTGAATGAGTACGTAAAATTTCTGTCATGCATATAGTTGGAGTTTGCTGTGTTTCATTAGTTGAATATTCCATAGCCGTAATGTATGGTTCATTCTGCCAATCTTGAAGTTAACGGGTGCGCTTGCTTACAGGTTTTATCGGTGTTGAAGTTAGAGAAGGGCAGTCAAATGCCTGAAGATTACTGCAACTCATTCAGAGAAGCATTTGCGGTTTCCAGTATGCTCGAATGTATTTATCTCAATGATTGGTTGCTCAAGTCTTCTTATATCGTTGATTGTAATTTATGACATGCTCATTTGCTATGCAGATATGATACCAAAACTAAGTCGCTAAAACCCATGAAACCTCTTTCCCAAACACTGCTAGGATCATCAGATAAGGACCTTGATTTCCTTGGCCCGTATCCTGTCTTGTCAGTGAATTTAGTTTCTATTAATTATCTACGAGTATAATATTTTGCATAATTGAGGGCATTTGACCTCACGTGAATATGCTTGAGATGTTTGATTTCTTGTTCAGTGTCCGGCTTTGGTATTACACAAATGTTTCTATCTTGACCGTATACAATTGGACTGGAGGGAAATTCCTTCTTCCATTGCTACCGCAATTGCTGAAGGAAACTTGAATCCGGCAAACATGGAGGCTTTTGATCGTTTTTCAAGTTCTGGACTTGATTTAAAGCCTCTGATTAAAGATCCCTGTACACCCAAGAAAGCTGTTGCCATTGTTCAAGCAAAACATCCAAGCAGCTGCTTCGTGGGCCCTTTCTCCAACGAAACCAGAGGTGAAGATCGTAAAAGCAAGTGCTTTATTATCTTCATACACATTTCTTAACTTGAAGATTTTGTACCTGGATTTATTTTCACGTTCCGCATATTTGTTTCAAAGCATAAATAGGTATGTTATACAAAAGTAACTAAGAAATGTCACTGAATTGGCATATTTGATTTAGACATGGGTTGACTGTGGCAGGGGTGGTAATGAAACAAAATCCAGTCTTAGGCGAAAGTAAGTATTTCCACGAGGCCCTAGCACTTCAGAAATTAGTTTCCTCACCAGAAGTTCGTGGAGAAGTCAAAGAGGCTATAGTTTGGAGTGACATTCCAGTGCAGATTTCAAAAAATCCATTCAAGATAGGAGGAACTGGGCGAACTCAATTAGACCAGGCAAAAGGTATGGCTGAAGAAATATCGATTTCAGTAGAGGATGAAAATTCTATCATTTCATTGGAGTTTCCTGACAATGGTATTTCCAAGAAGAGGAAGCATCAGGAAATTAACTTGGATCAAGGGGTGACTGAGGTGGAAAAATCCCAGGAAAGTGTGGATAAAAGGAATTCTTGTGGGAAAGGTAGAGGTAAACTAAATAAACCTAAGATGTCTAATCAGAATACTATTTTTAAGTTCTTCTCCCGTGTGCAAGTGTAACCATTCAAAATTTTGGCGAAACTTATCATTCGTATTTTAAGGATTACGTTATAAACTTTGTTGCTTATCAAAGTTGTAATAAGAGTCAACTTTTCAACAATTGATTTAGTGTTGGGTTGAGAAGACAATAAAATCCAAATGTTTAACACTGTAACTGAGACAACGAGACACAGCAAGTATACTAAGTAATAATATCCGAGCTACTTTTACGGCTTTTATTACTCGACTGACTGATTATCCCAAACAACTGCTAGCATGACTAAGCTCAATCTTTGTTCCGCTTTAGCAGTTGCTTGTACCAATAGGCAGACATTTTGGGATACCTCTTGAGGTTGGAGAAATCAACGTAGACAATACCAAACCGGGAAGTGTAGCCTAGTCTCCATTCGAAGTTATCAAGCAATGACCAAGCAAAGTAGCCAACAACATTTGCTCCATCATCAGCTGCCTTCTTCAATTGTGTCAAATAGCCCTTGTAGAAGTTGATCCTAGTGGTGTCGTGCAACGCCTTTGAAAGTGTCACATTACCAGGATCATCCATACCTGAACCAGTTTTTACAGAAGGGTTAAAATATACTAAAACCTCAGTAGACAGAAAGGGGTATTCATACCATTTTCTGACAGTATCACTGTGGGGTTCCCGTAACGTTCTTTTATGTACATTAAAGCCTTGTACATTCCCCATGGTACATTGTAAAGCCAATAAGAATTTGCCTGTATATGTTCAATCATTCACAAAGTTATTAAAGAAGACCGTTCAAAAAGCAGGAATAATAGATCGAATGAATAGGAAAAGAAACTTGCTTTTGGACCAATTGGAATCCCGTTCTTTGCATCTGCAAAGTTAACCAAGAACCTAAATTAGCACCCCAAGGAGAGTATATATGTCGAATATGAACAGAAGAATGAAGTTTGAAAGTTGAAGCTTTTACAAGCAAATCCAGCGTTCCAGTCCTGCTGGTAGCCCAAGTCCTTTGGCTTTGCTAGATGTGGATCGAACATGTAGTATGTCGTATACTGATTTATGCCCAAAAAATCAATTGATCCCTTCACCATCTTAACTTCTTCGGTTGTGAACTTGGGTAGCCTATTCCCAACAATATTTTGTATTGTTTTTGGATACTCGCCATAGACAATGGGATGTAGGAACCTGGACAAGGCCAGACATGAAGCTACATAAACTAATAGCTTAAATCATGAAGTGACAATACTCACTATTATGTTTGAACATATTGAGGTGAAGCAACAATAGGTTCCCTAAGACTCAAATTTGACAGATTAGTACGTCCATATTTTCTGTTGCAAGTCGTTGGCCATTCTTCATCTTATCAGCATGACTTTAGTCTAAATTAGAATTCAGCAATTATGATATGCAGATTTATCCAAAGTGAGTATTCGGAGAACAAGTCTAAGTCACCCTGAAAGGCTTGGGAGTTGTATTGCTATATGTTAAAACATTATAAATTATTATGGGCATTGAGGCATAAAAACTTGTACCATCCAACATGGAAGTCCCTTGCTCTTTGAGCTGCGTAGTTGTCAGCTTTAGATCTGGTAAGAGGTTCATACCAAACAAAATCCAAAAGAATTCCAATCCTTCCCTTCTGTTTATCCTGCATTCAGGGTGGTGATTCATGGTTAGCCTAGCAGGTCCTGCTTAATTGAAAGTCTTAACCCAATTCATAACGAAAGGCTAAGTGCTAACTTGATATTTTTGGCGGTATCTCTGGACAGCAGCTGCATGAGATAGGATAAGATTATGTGCAACGATATAAGGCTCGGTTGCTGAATTGCCTGCTGTACAATTTCCAAACGCCTTGGAGCACCTTCCAGGAGCAAAGAACCCGTTATCATACCCTAGAGCAGCTATAACTCTAGGCTCATTGAAGGTCATCCAATTCTTCACTCGATCACCAAAGGTCTTGAAACAAAAATCTGCATAATCAGCAAAATCTTTCCTGCAAAATGATTTTCACTATTAATCCAAAATCAGAATGAGAACAGTGATATACCTAAACAAGGAATCCTTGAAATTCATCTGAAAAATGTTAAATTGAGTGACATTGCAATGATCCTTACACTACTTGGTGACTCAACAATCCCATGTACTTCTTCTCAAGTGCCAAGGGAAGATCATAGTGATAAAGATTGGCATATGGAGTTATGCCTGCAAGTTATAGTAAATCTAGTTTTATCACACTGGTGGAGAACAGAATACAATTAGTATGCAAATTCTAGTTCTTATTCTTGATTTCTAACCTCTTTCGAGCAAGTAGTTGATTAACCTGTTGTAGTATGCAACTCCCTTCCAGTTCACTTTTCCTGTTCCATCTACGCCACCAATGGACCATAAGACGGTTGGACAATGCCAGCAACTTCGTACAAGCGGTTGATAGATGAAGGATGAAGTACTTACCTGGGAAAATTCTTGACCAAGAAATCGAGAACCGATATGCGTCAAAGTTCATCCTTGCCATGATGTCTACATCTTCCTGTAACATTGGACAAGAAAGTGTCGTAGACTGACGGCAATTCGTTTTCTTGTGTTTTCATGTGAGGAGTAACGAGATGATTCAGCCAAAATGACTGCTCTTGCTGAGCAGAGAGTGGCAGGTAATATTCTTACTCCGCAAGGTAAGTAGAATAGAAAGAGAGATCTTTTCTTGACTTCGTACAAATATTTGGTTAAGCATGGAAGATTGTAAGAGTAACGAATAGGTATTTGGCAAAACACTATGATAAGATCGTTTACGTTTATGTTTTTTTTTTTTTGGGTTTAAAGTTAAGTCCAACGTGGATAGATTTAATTATAAAAATCGGTACGCACGTCGAGTTTTAGTAGGGAATATGAAAACGTTTGTGCCTTGTAGCACAAAACAAATAACATAAGCACAACCAAGATGACTAAAGGACATACCTTGTAACGGTGATACTGGTCCACCGACACCTCCCCCGTGGCATTATTGGCAACAATTCCTGTTCCATGTCACCGTTCAATTACTCATCATTCTCAAGTTTCACACATCACATAAAAGAACAGTAACATACCAACATAAAGACTGGCAATTTTGCACTTTAATTTTAGAACATAAGGTTACCACACAGTTACTGCTCGGTTATTACAGTTTAAGGTAAGTGCGCTTACCAGGAATTTTGACGAACTCATCCCAAATACTTGGGCCACGACCGTCCTTGTCGGCCATGCCTTCAACTTGGTAAGCAGATGTTGCCGTTCCGAACACGAACCCCTTGGGAAACTTGGCTCTGCCAAGCCCGCCGGTGTCCAAACTTATGCTCTCCGAAGAACTTCCTCTTTCGATGGCCACATCTGCTGCATATGCAGAACAGTAGTTAATTCCTAGCAGAAATGTCAACACCACTACTACCAGTGATAATGGCAACTGGGAATTTCCTCTCATCTTCAAGAAAGAAGAAATAGTGTTGCTGAAGCTTTCAGATTGAGTGAGGCACTGACAGGGCTTACTTGTACGTATATATGGAAGAGAAGGATAGAAAGAGACAGAGACAGCGAAAGAAAGGGTGGAGAGCTGAGTATGTGAAAAAGATAATTTCATCGTTATTTTAAAAAAAATTAGATAAAACTGAGTCTGAGACACGTTCGGTTCAGTGAATTAATTAAAATGACGTTCAAGGATAAACAAGTAGAACAGAATATCTTTTAGGATCCGATTCCTAAATATCAGACATGTTTGAACTCATGTACTTCTTTCAGTTTAAACCGTAAGGCAAATATTTCTAAATGTTCTTTAAGGGATTTTTTGTAATAAGAATACTTAATGTTTATGCATAAATTTCAATTTACGTAATATTTTTTGAAAGTAGTTTCTTTATTTTCTGTTTTCATTTTTAATCCAAACTTGTTTTTAATTCAGAACAACCATATTTTTTAGTCTCTTAATTTAATATTTTTATTTTAATCCTTTAATTATTACGTATTTAATTAGTCATACAACTTGAAATGATGCGTGGACCTTATTAAAAAGTCACATAAGATTTTTACTAAGAAAAAGTAATAAAAATTTTGATCAACTTATAATGAATAATTAAATTATTATCATAACGATTAAACAATTATGTTAAATTAAAATTCAAAATACACTAGTGTGTAACAAAATTGAATGATTAAATAAAAATTTATACCAAAAATATATCCATAATGTTTATTTTTCACGACTTGCTCTTCAACAAGGCAGGTTATTTTGCTCTTCAACTAAAAAATAGTGTTGCATTTAAGTTATGCTTAATTCAATCGATATATTAAATAAAATACAATCTGCTTTCTAGTATGGAAATACAAAGTCTTGAAAACGGATCTTCCTCGCATAAAATAAAACAAATGCAACGTATTAACGAACGTGCCTCTCGCATGATGTGCTAATAGACGACAAGCTTTCCAAATTTGTCCCTTACCCACGTGACTTGTCGTATTTGCCCGTGCCTGCGTCGGCGAACAGCTGCTATTGGCTATTATTATGAGCTGGAGTTGGAGTTGGAGTTGAAGATGGCCCGAAATTCAGGGGTGTCAGGGTGTGGGGTTGAGCGATTCCTTGTGGAATTTGATTTGTTACTACGGTCCAGATGATTTTAGTTATTGCTTCGTAATAATGATAAATTTCGGGACTACTTTTGTCATTATGAAAATAATGAACAGCAGCGTCAAATTATGATCCCTATATTTACTAATTCGAAGTACTTAAACGAAAATATTGGAAAGTGGGGTTTATCGCTATGATGCAAATGTTAAATCAAATTTGTTTTCGGAAGTAATCAAAAAGTTCTATAATTTTGATTCCTTATCTTTCTTCTTTCTTCGCTCAGCCACTATAGACAACAGATAAAGCACAGGAATATTTGAGCATATGTTAAAGAAAAGATGTGCTCCCCGGATGACAAATTATTTTAATTAATCTTGTTTAGTTAGGTCAATCTTTTCAATTTTATTTCATGATAATTAAATATTCTTATATCCTTTTTCTTTTTTAAAAAAAAATTAAAAGACTAATAGGATGTATTTTAGTACTCAAATCAAGAAATTAATGGATAAATTAAGTTACACACCAACCGAAATTAAAAATACCAAAAAATGTGTAGGAAATTCTCGTACAATTTTTATAGGAATTTTAATATTTTTACAAATTAAGGATATATATATATATAGTCATGGTATTACTCATACAACGCTGAATTATGTGGATACAAGGAAGAAGTCCCCAATTTCAAAGCAGAATGAAGGCGGCCACGTAAACAATCACCAAAAAATGTTAGAAAGTTGTCGTCCATCTCTAATGTTCTCTTGGAAATGGTGTTTGAGACGATGATCTTGTTGAGATATTGAGATGAGATTTGATCCTCGCAAAATAAAATACTTACGAAACTTATTCGGTTAATTATTAAAAAAATTGACAAAAGATTCTAAACTTTTCTCTATTTTTTAATTATAATTTGAACTTTAAAAAGTAGCAATAAAATGTCTTGCGTAATATAAAAATTGAAGGGTGAAAATGTCGAGAGAACTAACTAAAAATGACAGAAAAAATTAAAATCAAAGCGCAAGGTCGTCAAGGTTACATAATTTGATTTAGATCATTTTTAAATAATGAAGCCGTTTTAATTATGTGATTAAATAACCTCGTTTCATTAATCTTCATTTGTTGTATTAATTTTAGTTGACATGTATTAATAGTTAAAATTTTTGAAACATGTGGCAAGTCACGCCAACAAATTTAACAAAAAGCACTAATGTCAGGTTAGAATTGAAAAAATTAAAAATTGGAGCATTTTATTTTTACTTTTTAAAGTTCGGGCTAGAATTGGAAAAAAAATAATAAAACTTTGGGCAATTTATTGTTACTTTTTAAAGTTCGAGTGAGAATTGAAAAATTAAAAATTTGGGCATTTTATTGCAACTTTTTAAAATTATGGTTATAATTGAAAATTTGATGAAAGTTTGGGTTTTTTTGGTAATTAACCCAAACTTATTTTATATGATTTTTCAAAAGTTAAGATTAATTAAAATTCTATAACAAGATTAATCGATAAAACATAATAAGCATGAATTTTAATTCGTATCATATTATGAAGCTTGATTCTTATCTTGTCGTTTCTCTCGCACTATTTTTAAAATCAACTCATCTCAATTACCGTAACTGCATAAGTTTTCATCTCCTAACAATATCCACCAAAGTTGCGAATACCATATCGACTCTAGTACCGGATTGGGTTTTGATACGGAACTGTACCGATACCGGTCAATACTGAGTACCATTTTAGGTAATTTTTAAATTTATAAAATAGTCCTTAATTTTTTTAAAATTGTAAACTAGTCAATTGTCATATTTTACAACTGTCACATTGTCATATTCTTCGTTTTAAGTTGAAACTTTCAACTTTCTAACTATTAATTCATTCGTGCCATGCATTTCATTCACCAACTTCATCAAAAAAAAACTTAAGATAAATCCCACTCAAACCAAACCACCAACAAGATAAAACAAAATCGTGCATCATTTCATTTAACTTTAATCTACTATCCAACCTAACACAAAGCACAAATCCAAATTGGTTGGGTCGGCTGTGCTAGGCCCAGGCTCATTTTCACAGGTCTACGGCCCGTTCGGCCCATCATGTGTTAAACTCCCATGCAAACACGAAGATCTACATAAACCTAGCATCCACGGTATATATAAGGTACTATTCTACCGTGATCAGGTATGAGATAAAAACCTAGTTGTTCTGCCGAATTCTCAGCTACCAAAACTTCTCAAAAATACTGACTTGAGCGTCGGAGGGGCCTCCCAGGAGTAAACTCCCGGCCTGCCTTTATTATTTTGCAGGTATTCCATTGCCAGAGTCGCACAAATCATGGATCAGAACAACGACGTTCAACCTCAGCAGAATCTGGCTGAACCATTTGGGGCCCACCGTGGGGCCCGGCATCAGGGCACCACGTCCAAAACCACACAGATCAGTCAGGCGGCAGCAGCCAACCCTGATATTGCCGTCGTCACGGCACTTGCACTGCAACGGATGGCTTTGCAGTTACCTGCCGTTCTCTCACCAGCACATCCCGATTCCCACACGCAATCATCACACCCAAACGATAACCCCCAACCTCAAAATCAAGACCAGGAAGAGCCGAGCGTAGCCCTGGAGGATAACGCTGGAACCAATTCCCATCTCCACTCTCAGCATCCTCTGGATGCCAATCCTCCTGTACCGCAACAAACCCCTCTCACCCAAAGGCAGATAGAGGAAGCGGCTGATCTGGTGATCCGTCAGATCCTGCAGTCTCACCCGGGACGACACCAAACTCCCGCTCGGCAGCTGGGCGCGATGGCCGATCGCCATCCTATGGAAGCCCTAGAAAAAATCATAGACGACCGACTTAACCTGGTCAAGAATTCCTACGCGAGCCGAGTACCCGTACAATACAGCTCCCCCCTCATTCCAGAGATCCTGGATAGCCTCCCAGCGGTCGGTACCAAAATACCGACACCTGAAAAGTATACTGGGAAAATCGATCCCCTCGATTATCTGCAGCACTTCCAGTCAATGATGAACCTCCATTGCGTCCCAGATGCAATTCAATGCAAGGCGTTCTGTACTGCCTTTCAAGAAGGAGCTCGGCGATGGTTCAATAATCTACCCCCGGGTTGCATCACTTGCTTTGAGGATTTTAAGCAACTGTTCCTCAACCAATTCGCGACAAGCAAACGACCGCAGAAGACTGCTTTGGAGGTGATGCAGCTAATTCAGGGAAGGGATGAAAGTTTACGGGAGTTCATCACCCGGTTTAACAATGAAGCTGTGGAAGTTCCCGACCTCACTTGTTCGTCCATGTTGGCGGCGCTCATGAGCAACACGAGGGATAAAGCATTCAAAAAATTGTTGGCCCTGGATCAACCCCGTACAATTCAGGAGATAAGAAGCCGGGAAGACAAGTACATCCAGCTTGAAGAAGTGTTAAAAAACACAAAGCACAGAGCAGAAAACCACAGGTCGAGTGGAAGATTTGAGGATATGCATAAAAGGCAGAGAGGTCAGTCAAGTTGGCGGAAGCCGCTCGATCGACACGACCCGCAGCGCGAAACCTTCACCCCACTCAATAGGCGATATACAGAGGTATTAGAAGTCATGAGAACTGAAGGGGAACCCCTCCCAGAACCTAATGCGATGAGAACTCTCCTAAAACATAGGGACCCCTCTTTATATTGCCACTTCCATAGAGATGTCGGTCATGATATAGAGAATTGCTGGAATTTGAAGAGGGATCCTTATCCAAAGGGGAAGGCTGAGTAGGTTCCTAAGGTACGGGCAAAATACCGGTCGGGATAACGAGGGTAGGACCGACCGGTCTGACACTTGGTGAAGGCCTTAGGGGCAAAATGACAGGAACGATGAGGGGAGGCAAAATAGGAATTCAGACGACCGGCGTGACACGAGGGCACAATCTAGGGCAAGAGATGTTAGAAATGCCGAGCGACGAGATGACCGACCGGTCAGGATCATAAACATGATCTTTGGGGGTAATGCAGCAGGAGGGTCGACCGCTAAAGGAAGAAAGAGATATGCCAGGCAGGTCGGTGAAAACTTGCCAGCAAAGATACAGAAGCCGAACGATGGGGTAATCTCGTTTGACGAGTCTGATCTAGATGGTGTTAGCTGCCCCCATGATGACGCATTGGTGGCCACCCTGAATATGGATGGTAGTGAGGTAAAGCGGGTAAGGATCGATACGGGCAGCTCGGTCGACCTGCTATATTACAACGCTTTCAAGCAAATGGAAATTCCAGAAGAGCGGCTGTTGCCAATAGAGGGGCCCATCAAAGGCGTAACTGGAGCATCGGCCTACCCATTTGCTCGGGTATTACTGAATGTAAAATTCGGGCAGAAGCCATGCCAGGTGGAGAAGAGCGTTGAATTTTTGGTCATCAAGTTCGCGGGAGCATACAATGCTATAATAGGAAGAGCCACTCAAAACACACTTAGAGCGTTTGTCTCCACCTACTACCAAGCAATGAAGTTTCCAACCCCACATGGAACTGGTGTTGTCAGGAGCTAGCAGAGAATCGCTAGGGAATGCTACCTAGCAGAAACGAGGGCGCTTGACGGAGCTGTTGTTTTAACAAGCTCTAGCGATGTAAAAGCCGAGGAGGAGGCTGAGATAACGGCCACTGCAGAGTAAACGCCAAAAATCGCACGAGATGAAGAAGACCGAACCAGACTCACAAATTTGGGTCGAACAACATAACAACATTTTTATCCATAGATAAGCTTTCTTTAATTATTTCTTTGTTTAGCATTTTATTACTGCTTACGCACTTACGCATGTAATCCGTGGGAACCTTTTTCCTGATTGTGCCAGTCAGGTTTTTTAACGGCCCACATTTTCGCATTCATTAATAAAGAGTTTCATATTTCTTGACACAAACAGTCCAATTAAATCAGAATAAGGGTGAAGTAATCTACCTACCGATCGACAAGGTTGCCAACAAAAGATGTTGGAACCGCTCAACATCGACACCGATCTACAAGGTTGCCAACACAAGATGTTGGAACCGCTCGACATCGATACCGATCGACAAGGTTGCCAACACAAGATGTTGGAACCGCTCGACATCGACATTCGTTCGGCAAGGCTGCCAACACAAGATGTTGGAACCAAGCGATGCCGAGAAGACAATCTCTGATCGCCCGATCTCGATACTGTCCGACAGAAGCCACGAATCAAGGTCGTTGATTGCTCGATCTCCGTATCATTCGATCAACAACACGCTCGCTATTCGAAAAAGCGATCACTCATATGAGACTAGCGCGAGATGGTTTTCATCTAGTGGAATTAAAAAGAGAACAAAGGATAAAAATAAAAAGTTTTTATTTTCAAAAAGTTCGTCCTGGTCACAAGCCTGACCA
>JANZLH020000111.1:1518884-1530513 GCA_026770325.2 Erythroxylum fimbriatum
GCATTGTTGTGTTTGCATGGGAGTTGATCTCTTACTACCGGGTCGCCAGAGCACGGGCTTGAAGTTGGACCTTTCTAGGCCGGGCCTTATGAGGCTGACCCGACCAAAACCTTTTGTATTACTGGTTTAATTTTTAGTTCGATTTTTAAAATATTGCTATTGATTGGATTAATTAACATTTATAATACTTAATTAACTTAATAAGCAATTAGTTAATTTAATTAATCAATAAAATTTAATAAATGAACTATTAAGCGGGCCCCACATGTCATATGAAGCTCACTGTCATACATTTCAAACAATGACCTAATTTTAAGATAAAAAATAAAAAAATATCACATCAAACTCACTTTTAAGATAAAATAAAAAATGTCATGTTATTTTTTACGCGACATTTGAATGGCGAATGGTTAATTTCATCATATTTTCTATCCAGTTGAAATTTATTTTGAATGATATAATGTTAATTACCTTGGTAATTAGATGAAGAAAGAGCTATATTACGCAGGTTGCTTATAGCGATTATAGTTGGATGAGGGTAAGAACACAAAAGTATAATGGCATCATCACTAATAGCATTAGTTGGAAATCAACTGTGATCAAATTACAAGCATAGCAGAAAAATAAAATTTAACGATTTCTGGTCAGATCCTGATAATAAATAACTTGAATAATTAAAACTCAAATTATAAAATATGAAATCGTACCTTATTCGATTTTCTTCTTGAAATTCTTTTGAAACTTTTTTGATGTGTCAACAAGGAGTTGTTCACGCGTCCAACTTTTAATAGTATTCACAAAGCAGTTTCTCTACTCTTGAGAGAAATTAAGCAGGAATGCTAGCTCCCTTATGCTTATTCCTATTTATAGAAAAAACATTTGGGTTTTTATTTTTCTATTAAAATTAAATACCTCAATTATAATTAAAGTTAAACTGTAATTAAAATTAATTTAATTTTAATAAAATCAAATATTTCATATTTGATTCTTAAAATTTCTCAAACTTTATAATTAAGTCCAACTTAATTAAAATTGATTTTTCCCTTTTAAACTATTATGTGCGACTCATTATGTTCCTGATATATTAGCAATGATTATAAATTATAGTTCTAATTTATAATTAGAATTGAATAAATTAAAACTCTTTTTAATTTACCTTTAATTCTCTAATTAAATAATTTATAATCATATATCTAGATTAGCGTCTAACAATATGTCATGACCACCCAAATACAAGGAATGTCAAAGTGATTTGACTTAATCTATCCATATATGGTTAGGATGTATAATTTAATCATTTCATCATCCAATGTTCTAATTGGACAGAGTACGGATATAATGTCAACTCTTTTGTATCCAATCATGTTCGTTCTACCTAGATAATTTTATAAATCACTACTAATCAAGAACAATAGAATATTATCTCTAATTACTTTAGAGTAACGAATTTTTTATTGACTTAGTAAACTATCTTCATATGGTCCATATTGTATCTAAGTACTATCGATTTAATTATCCTAGGACAATTTATAATTACCATCAAAATATAGTAATTCCCACGTTAGATACCTTTTGGTAATTTCAAATCTAAGGGTCAATTATACAATCATCATTATGAAAAAATCCACATACACATAAGTAATATTCTATTTGGGATTCACATAATCAGGATAGTTTAGTGGCTTATTTTCTAATAAACACCTACATATTAGTTTAAGTATCTTTATACTTTAATTTATGAGTTTAATTAAACATAATGTATGCTAGTTTTAGGATTTCATCAATTTCATGTCTTGATGATATTACAACTAGGAACATTTAAGAATAATACATCAATGTAAATTAAATTTCATAATTATAATCTCATCATAATTTCAATTACACAGTTATTATTACGACGATTTTACCTTTAGAGTTAAAACATCAAATATAATGAACTTGATACTTAAAGATAAAGAATATATTTATTAATTAAATAATAATATCATACATTGAATTGCAACCAATCGATTAGCTGCAAGTGTATAAACGTATAGCATCATCTCTACACTCCAATAAAGCATCAAATTAGCACTTGAGACGACTCGCCAACCCCAAACGCAAAGCACAATTTGGTGGTTTAGATCTTCAACACTTGAAACAAATTCCTCGTGGCTAATGTCTTTATGAGACAGAACTAAATGATTTCTTTGATCACAACCAGGACGTGGAGAGCTGTGGCAAGATGATCTATACGTCCGTCTCAAATGAAGGATGTGGGAGCATAATCCGTTGTATCCCCTTCAAGCAATTGGGCATTTGAGCATGGTGTATTCGACGATGACGTTTCTTGTAAAGTGTACTTGTAAGAATTGTTAGTGCTATTTTAATACAACATGCATAGTATAGTTCTACTTCTAAATCCTCCTAGCCAAAGCCTAGAATAGACGGTGAAGATGTGTTCCTATATCCAAGTTAAACCCATTTGGTTATCACAAAAAGGAAAAAAAAAAGAAAAAAAAAGAAGAAGAGGTTATGTAGTTTAGCCATTATTTCGATGGCATTTATGGTTATCAAAGCTAACGTTCCATTACGAGAGTTGGGCTCTCACTATGTATTAGGATTTAGGAGTAGTCTTTACGAGAGTTCTACTCTTTCTAGAAAGCCCAAACTTTTCGAAGAACTTTTGTGATTTTGGAGTTTCATTTGCTGTATCCCTCCCAGCACTGCAAGTCCAGTCCTAATAAGTAAATTTGCATCCGTCCTTAGCACGGCATTGTTTTCACATCTACAGGCTTTCTTAGACATGTGATACATTGACAGCGACCATAACCTAATGGTCAAAACTCAGCACATTCCCCGTCTTGGTTGAAAATCAAAATGGATTTCATCGATCTTTAGGGAATTTAGGCCCCTACTTTTCTTGAATAATCTGAATATATCACTGGATTAATAATTAATAATTTGAAACAAGTTTTTTTTTTAGAAATTTGAAGGATATAAAATTTCATAACTTCGTTAATCTGATATTATTTTTAATAAATTTTTTCATTATATAGGATAAGTGAATTCCGAATAATAAGCACTTTCTTTTATTATTGTTATTGCTAATCTACATATGATTTATGCTAAATACAGTATTATTAATTAAAAACAATGACTCCTAAATAATTGACATGACATATACATATGTAATTTTATTGATAAACATTGTATACATATTAATCTAAATAAATTTACGTTTGTAAATTAGATTGGTTTTTGTTAAAACATAACAAATTATTCATTACAATTAAGTGTTGAATGTGAATTCTTTATTATCTCAAAATATCACTATTTTTTTTATCAAAAAGGTGATTTCAGAAATGTTCAATATAATTTATCGAATTAGTTCCAATATTCCTCTTTTAGATACTTCTATTTATCTTTGTTTCATGGTTTATAAGTAACAACACAACTTGATTAAACTTGGATGCATAAAAAGTGAAATTCAATTTTTCTGTAATGTGATCCATGTTCAAGCTTTAAATGGAAGTTAAATGTACTAATTAGTGACGGAGCCAGAAATTTAAAATAGAAGGGCCCAAATATTTAAGTTTTTAAATTTTAAAGGGCCCAATATACTACTGAACTCCAAATAATTATGTTCTTATATATATATATATATATTAACTAATTAAAACTAAAATATTTAATTTTTATAAATTTTGAAGGGCCCAGTATACCACTAGGCCCTACTTAGCTACGGTACTAATTAAGGCCACATATTGAGTAACTAAGAAAAACTTTTTAAATAGAGATAAAGGTATAATTAATTAACAAAATGTGGCGTCCAACCTAAAAATTATCCGACTTAACAAGAAAGTTTGATGTTTTGATTTTTCTCATAATAGATACAAGGAGCTCAATTTAATTGACTCAGTTGCTCTACCGAGTAGTTTATGCTTTGGTTAGAAAATTCGAAGCCAATGCGGATTTACAATCCAAATCCCTAATCTCAACCCCTAGTAGGTTTGACCCCCTCGATAGTGGTGGTCCCTTGTACATCTAATCCTTAGTTATAATATGGGCTAAGATTATTTTTCCTAACACATCGAATGGCCTAAAATTTCTTGCCCGTGACACTTTAACAACCTTACCTTGGATTTTTTTTCCTTTCATGCTAAAGTACGTTAGCTTCTATCGACAATACAATGTTAGGACATGGTGTCACGAGTTCCGTTTTAATTTCCATACCCTCACATGCATGGAATGGTTAAGTTCCAATTTATGCAAATCATGACATCGATGTTTGTCCTGAAGACCTTTCAAACAAGCTTTCCAATGCTATTGCTAACGGCCCCACGTCCCAAATAATCGTGAAGCCCAGACGTACAACACATAAAAAAACATAAACACAAATTATATAACAATGAATGCTTTGACACCTAAAATAGCTAGAGAACATATTTTGCGACAATTCATAGTCGATGCAAATTTCATGATCCAATTGCAGCTAATGGTATGAAAAACTGTGGAATTAACGTACCATGGTCGGCTGGTTGAGGGCAAAGCAGCTAGCAACTAACGCACACGCCCACACCAGACCCACTATCCATTTTTTGTCATTCCCAACCACGCGAATCATGCTCAAACAACCAGTCCAAGTCCCAAGTGCTGGTGCTGGTACAATCCTCGTGATCAGAAACTATTGTTGTTCTAGGCCCTTTTACTTTATGCATCTTTCTTGGCCTTTAAATTCGGTACTACCCTTCATATATTTCTCCATTGTTATATAGGGTACTAATCCCATGAAGAAGCCTTGCTGTGATAAGAAGGAGACAAACAGAGGAGCTTGGTCTCAGGAAGAAGATCAGAAGCTTATCGATTACATCAACAAACATGGTGAAGGCGGCTGGCGCTTTCTTCCTCGGGCAGCTGGTACTTTTTTGGATGGGAAAGGAAAATTAAATAGCTTTCGTTGTACTTGTGTGTGGTGCGGACAATGGAAACGAATGATATTTTAATCTTAGAGGAAGAATGTTGACAAACCTTAGAATTCTTCTCTGATGATTCTTTGATGTTTTTAGATTGGTTTAGTGATAAATAAACTTTTCTAGCTGTTGTTGATGTGTTTAGGGTTGCTTCGCTGTGGAAAAAGTTGCAGGCTGAGATGGATAAATTACCTGAGGCCAAACCTGAAGAGGGGAAGCTTTGGAGAGGATGAAGAGGATTTGATCATTAGGCTTCATGCACTTCTTGGAAATCGGTAGTTAATGAGATGAATGTTTACTATATGCCATATGCTTTTTTAATTACTCCTCAATACGTAATAGTAAACCCGTCTCCATTACATGGCAGTTAACACCTTTCAAAAGCCAAAAGGATAATACGCGAGAATATAGCACACAGAAGAACGCCACCATCCGTAGTTGGATACCAACATCAGTCGTTTTAAGTTGTACACACTCACACTTTTTTGTACACTATAAGTGAGTGTGTTGATTCTTCATTTGATACTATAAGTGAGTGTGTTGATTCTTCATTTGATACTATAAGTGAGTCTGTATGAGTGTCACCATGCATGATTCTTCATTTGATACTACAAGTGAGTTCCAAGAAGTGAGGGAGGGAATTAAACGTTGTATTTTTGTACTTAATTATTTGGCTTAACAACGGAAATATTCCAAAACGAACTGCAGATAACATTCTTTATTTATTTGTACGGATTTTGAGTGATCAAAAGCAATATAGTACAATGAATTAGGAGTTACAGTAGGCTATTAGAAATACAAAAAAACATAATTGAAAAAAAAAACTCGGCTCTTCTTGACCTAATCCTAACCATTTTGTTTTTGTTCTTGTTCAACTTCTCTATTCTGAATCTAACTTATGGTTGGAATTGTTAACGAAAAAGGTAAGGTCTTGTATTGGTTTAGGTGGTCCTTGATAGCCGGAAGATTGCCAGGACGTACAGACAATGAGGTGAAGAATTACTGGAATTCTCATATAAAGAAAAAGCTTTCACAGAAGGGCATCGATGCTAATAAACCAACTCATCTTCGTAGAGGCACTAAATTCGACGCCGGAGAGTCGACTAGGTCACAAAACCAGGAAGTTTATCCCACCAACCTCTATAACTTTGATTCTGCTGGTGGCAATGGGCAGAACATGAACAGTTTGTTTGACTTAAATCTTGACCTAACTCTAAGCACTCCTTCACTTAATCACGACGCAAGTAAGCAAGGAAATGGTGAGAGAAGCCGTGAAAAGTGAAAACTAATGCATGCTAGCTGCAAGCCCTCAAGTGCTTCTTCTTGTAGGTATACTTACACGTACTGAGGAATATTACGTGTGAGTCGTGTCCTATATATACATGTAAACTCCTATAACAAGATAGCTTGTGCATTAGCTTTGGGTTCCTAGCTTCGTATATAGAGAACCCAATAGTTTGGTAGTTATATCCTCTCAAGAAGAAGCAAAATTAGTTACAACTTCCAATGTTTTCCAAGAAAACTAGGGCCGAGAGGATGATTATTTTTATTTCTCTCTAGCCTACCAAACCTACTTATATCTGATTAAAGTAATGTAAAATTGAAATCCTTAATTGTTTGTCATATGGCTTGAAAAGCAATTAATTAAGGGCTAATTATTATTGTTATCAATGAATTACTTGAACCATACATAAGCTTATTGATTTATAATTGAAACAAAATTAATATTTAAAAATCAATCTCTTTATAATTTTTAATTAAATTTGTTTGCATTTATTAATATCATCACATTATATTTATATAATTGGTGCATATCACGTTCTGATTCAATTTATTTTGGATTAGTATTATCATCAAACTAAATTGTTGTGATGTGCTATCTACTACGTGTATCTATTTTATAAATTCAAAGACAATGTAAAACGTAAATAAATTATATCATGAAAACATTTTTAAATTACTAAACTTTTTGAAGGATCTGTTGATTTTTACTGTTATAATATTTGTCAACGTTCTCAATCCAAATTATGAGCTCTCAATCCTTTTCTTTTCCCCCTAAACGTTCAAAATCGTTGAGTTCGTAGACAAAATTAAACTAAATGATCGAAGAGCACTTGTATTTTGACGGCAGTGTCTCCTTCATCATGATCGTCTAACACTAAGGAAACTAAATGACAGAAGAACACTTGTATTTTGACTGCAGTCTCTCCTTCATCATAATCTACACTAAGGAAGTGGAATGAGTCACCACAATGGTGCTGTTAGAATCAAAAGAATAAGGAAAGAGATTGAATTACTTTTGAAGTAACTTTAGCTTTTACAATACATCGAATTTGGTTTAAGAAAACAAAAGAACGTTGAGGTCGAGAGCAACTGATTGAAGAGGAATTTTGCTCTCTATTGCTCAGTTCATAAGAGAGCAAATGTTGGCACATTAGCTTCAGCAGATTTGTAGTGTAGCATTAGTGGAAAACTTGAGACTTGGATATGTAAGGGATGGGGGCTGAAGTTGACTAGAGAAAAATATTCTTTGATCTGTCTAAAACCTTTTCTGGATGTGTAATCTATAATCTATGAACAACGCAAAGAGGATATAAATGTACTCAGCCTCAATTAGTTATAGACTAGTCAAGGGATAGTGTTTTAATCTACTCTAATACTTATAGGCTGGTGCATTGTATTTTACACTGCATTGTACTATTTCCATTACTTTATTATTTAATACATTTATATTTTTAACTTTTTAAAAAATCTAAACGATAGAAGCAGAGACGGAGCTACATAGAGACTTGAGGGGTCACTGGGCCCCTCAAGTTTTTTTAAAAAGAGTTATTTAAGAGTCAGTGGTGTATTGAACCCCCCAAAATTTAAAAAAATTAATTCTTGGACCCCCTATCTTAAATTCTTGGTTCCGTCATAGAAGGATCATAACATTAGCCAAGGTAACCAGGTAAGACATAAGCATATATTAGCAATCATCTCTCGTATACATCATGAGAGAACACATTAAATATTTTTATATCTAACTCTGAAAATGTAAAATAAATTTATGTTGAAATTAAAATTTTCGTATTATAATGTTCAATATTTTCTCACAATTAAAAAATATCATTTATCTAATAACACTTCATTCAATTACATAATTGATTCTAAAACGTTTTCTCAATTAATTAAAAATGCTATTTCCAAAATTGATGTTATAATCGCAATACAATACAACTAGATAATTACAAATGACCAAAATAATTATGCTAAAATTTTATCATACAAAATTAGTTTTATTTAGTTAACGTTGTTAAAATTTTAAAATTTGAACCATTATTTTTATTATGATAGGGATAAATTATATTTAAAATAATCAATTTTATTTCTATAACTAATTACTTTTTCATGATTAAAAAAATATTTTTATGTGGTTAAAATTGTAAAATAAAAACATATGAAGTTAATTATACTAGAACCTTATGTGGTTAAAACCTTTGTCATTTAATCCCTGATAATTTAAAGCTACCATTTCCCTTATACTTTTTTTTTAATATCATCCTATCATTATTCCTTGTATAAAACCTAAAAGGGAATGGTGAAACAACAACATTTGCCAGTTTAGGTACAACAGCTAACTTGGTTGTGCAAACTTACACTACATACACATAACGCCTAGTGAAAACTCCTCTTCCTCCCTTCTCTTTCCGAAGGTTTTGTGAAAACTGCTCTGAGCTTTGGGAGAACGTTTGGTCGTTAAGAAGTTGGCTCAACTATGCTAGTTGAAACAATGAGATAAGCATCAAATTTTCTCCATATTACTATCGATCTTTAAACTTAAAGAAATGGTGTACGTGTGGACTAGGCCTTAAAAGAGGAGAATATTCTTAAGTAAATGTTCTCAAATTTCAATGAGAGTTACTTTGACTGTAGTTTTACTATTATTTTAATGAATATTCAACATTTCCACTTTATAGTTCTTGGAGTCTAAGCTATCAACTATTTATTTTTGTTTTTTTTTCATTTATTTCTCTAAAAAATTATATTGAAATGTATGGTAGGAGATTGTGCTCCTTTTTTAGACTGGAAAAAAAAGTGATATGTTACTTGAAGGGAAAAATGTTATTTTCGGTCATAAGTATGCTTTGACATCATTTGGTCACTTATCCCTTTGTTACTCCACTTTGAAGGCAACGGAGGAAGGCTACAGGCTTCCAAAAGGTGACTTCTAATTACTTGAAAGGCCTTTTAGTTGTACATAAATTGATTGACATCTATTCTTCATGTTTGTTTAAGCTTAGCTTAGTCTTTAAAGTTAGTTTGTGAGGAAGAAAGTGACATTACTTTCTTAGTAGCAGTAGTTATATGCTAGCTTTATGCTTTACTATTCTTTCTAAACTTTCTGTAAAATTTGTAAGTAATTCCTAAAATTTATTATTATTTTTTCTTTGCATATGTAGAATGTTGGTTTATGTATATGTTTTTAATTAATGATTTCTTTGTATTTAGTGACATTAGAACATAATGCATTTGGATTCCTTACAAAAAGGGATTGCAGTATCTGTTATTTCCTACTTTTGATTTTTAGTTTTGGTTCAAGATTTGGGTTATTAGTGTTTTTTGGGATCTGATTTCATATTGTTTACCTTTTGTTTCCACAGGAATTGGGTTAAGGAAAATCATATGGAGCTTTTTAAGACTCTTGCTCTTGTTATTCTCTTTACTAGAAAAGATACTCATTGAGATTATTTTATGTTCAGGTTGATTATGTTTTTGCTCAAATATGACTACTGGTTTACTTGGTGAGAGTTAAATTGCAAATATTTTTCAATTTTTAGTTTTTTACTTGACATCTAAATTATTCATCAATACCTAAAGTTAGCAGTCATATGCTTTTTTAACCATTGTTGAGATTTAAAAGTTCCAACGACTATATAACCTCTTAGGTACTATCACCTTCGGCATCTTATAACTTGTCTATGCTAAACCTTACAACTAACTTTATTTTTCATTCATTTTGCATTGTCTTTACTTTACAATTTAAAGTGAAACATAACTAATACAATTAATGGCCTTAAATTAGATATACCTATTAAAGTAATTGAGGATGATATGGTTCCGTATGCATGCACTAAAGCAACCGTTGAGGCTCACAATGAAGGACCCATTAAAGCACCATTGAACTAGCCACCAAAACTTCCACTATTGTAGCCAATAAAGCAACCATTAAAATAACTATTAAAGTACCTGTCCATGTACGGACTAAGGCACCTGCCGAGATACCCATTGTAGATGCCACTAAAGCTGACCTTAAAGCATCCAATGAAGCATCCAATAATTTAGAATACCTAACATATCAAAACAAGTTAAAAGATTTCAATAAGTTAGGGTATTTAAGTGAAAAAAATATAAATGATATTTTTAAAAATGTTATAGAAGAAGAATTACCCTTTATATATAAGTGTTTAGAATATTGATTTAACGAACAACAAGAATGATGTTGCTAACAAAGAATTTGGTAGCCTAAATAAAAGTTTAGATGATGAGAAGAAGAAATCAAAATATCCTTGCTTTAGTGCTACAAATTTAGATGATGGCAAAGTTGTTTTGAAGTAGGGAATGATTTTTGTATATATAAACACTTTTACAAGGACTTTAAAGACCATGAGTATCCAAATAAGTTGACTATATGTATAAAAAAAAAAGAAAGGTTAAGAGTTATTCTCAAATGCAAAAGAAATTTGAGTGAGAATACATGTAGAACTTACAAAAAATAGATATATATTTTAGATTAAATCATTCTAAAAACATCCATGCTTATGTTAGAACATTTGATAGCAAGAAGTTTGATACCGGTGAATTGCTAACAAGTATGTGACACTTTAAAGATGGTCCTACCTGATATGATTTAGGGTTAAAAGAGGTTATTTTATGAGATTAAGAGATTCTAGATATCAAATAATATAGAGTTAAAAGCAGTGTTCTGAATCTCGTTCCGTTCCAGCTGGAGACCGATACCGGAACGGGCTTAAACTTACCGGGGATGAATTCCGGTCGGTACCGGCCGATTTCGGTCGGTTCCGGCCGGTACCGGAAAAAATGAAATGGTTCGGGGTCGTTCCGCAAAAAAAAAGGCCAATGACCAATTTGCAAATAAAGAAAGTTTAACCCTAATTTTATCTACCTACCCCGACTCTCCCTCTCTCTTCGGCTTCTTCTCCTCGCCGACTCTCCCTCTCTCTTCGTCTCTCCCTTCCGCCGTCCCTACTCCTGCGTGTGACGTCTCCGGCCAGCCTCGCCGCCTCCGTCGCTTCGCCTCATCACACACCGCACGCCCGACCGCCTCCTCGCGCACATCGTCCGGCTCCGGCCTTCTCGCGCACACCGCACACCGTCTTCTCTCCGTCTTCGTCCTCCTCGAGCACACCGTCCGGCCTTCTCCACCGCACGTAGTCCGGCCCTTCGTCCTTTGGTGAAGACCGATTGATTTTTGATGTTTGTGTACATTTTCATGGCATTTAGCTGTTTATGATTGTTTGTGTCGTTGTTGTAGGAAAATCTCGGGAGGAACATCACATGTTCCAGCAGCGGAAAAACAAAAATTTTGTTTCCGGGACGTTCCCGAAAGCCAGGATCCAGGTGTCGGTATGAAGACTCAAACCTGAATAGCCAATAGAGACTATCTCTAAAGGTAT
>JANZLH020000111.1:1599211-1609742 GCA_026770325.2 Erythroxylum fimbriatum
TTTTTTTGCTAATTTTTATATGTCAGGGTTTTTTTAGCAACTTTTGAATAACACAGGGTTATTAAGGCAATAAATTCGTTAAAAATGGACCAGACAATAGTGTATAGAAGGTCAAACATAGAAGAAGTAGAAGTTCAAACATAGAAAAAGCAGAAGTTAAACATAAACGATATGATGTCATTACAGACGATATGATGTCATCGTAGACGATACATTTTATAGACGATATGACGTCATCATAGACGATACATTTTTACTGATGATATGACGTTATCATAGACGATATGATGTCATCACAGACGATACTAACATCTCCACTTATAAAGACCATAACTTTGGATTCCAATGTCCAAAATTCTCATACTATATACCGTTGGAAAGATAAAAGAAAGACCTACAATTTTATAGAAGGTAAATTTCCCTAACTCTATCTAGATCAATCCAAAATTTCCCCTGAAGTCAGAATATGAATTTTACATTCCTCCACTAATGTACTGCACCCAGTTCTCAACTTCATGAAAATTTTGAGATTCTTAAAGACATAATTTAAATTTGATGTCTTCATAAGAAATGTAGCCATATGTTTCTAGTTTAATTCAAATTAAAAACCATCTCATTCGGATAACTAGGTTGTGGCTAAAATATTGAAGCATACTTAGTGAAGATTTTCCAGATCAACTATCCATTGTGTTTCAAAAATCTTTCCTTAACACAACTCATACCAAGATCACCTTTTCTACTTCCTTTACTCGTCATTCTCAACTCCATTTCAAATTAGTATCATCCGTAAAGAAATTATAATCCAATGATTAATCATAAACACTATTAACAGAATATACACATATATACGTATCCTTCATCAACTTTCTACACATATTCAACTTCATTTTTGCTTTTAATTTACTTCTAACTTTCATCTTAATTATTCCCAATTCAAAATCTCTTTTCCACCAAAAAAACCAAACCAAAACATGAATCTATCCAAATTTCTTATTCACTACTTCACCCTTGTCTATCATTTCTAATTCAAAATTTTTCATTCATTTGTTCTTTACTCATGACTAATCGCCAAAAATTTCTCCTTTAATAGTTTTAACTTCTAAGAAAAGTTTGGGGGTCCAACAATACTCATATAAAGATAATTACTAAATTGGGATAAGGCTAGTATACATCGCAAAGGTCCATATATTGGCAAATTATCATACTAGAAAAAGCACCTATAACCGTCCATAGTTTCAAAAGATATTGATTGTCTTAAAGTATTACTTACTTTATATACTCATTGCATAGTTGAAGATGCATTCCTAGGATATTCCTTAGTTTATATACGCTTTGCATAGTTAAAGATGCGTTCCTAGGGCAATTCATACCCCACAATTTTTGCTCCTTTATGTGATAACAATGAGACCATTTAGCCCATAGCGAGTTCTTGTCCGACAATAGTCTCTAGATTCTTTTTCCGAGCAAAGTCAATTTCATCACTTTTAAAGGTATCAAACCAATCCATCCTTGCTTCTTTGGAGC
The DNA here is from genome assembly GCA_026770325.2 of Erythroxylum fimbriatum. Taxonomy (NCBI): domain Eukaryota; kingdom Viridiplantae; phylum Streptophyta; class Magnoliopsida; order Malpighiales; family Erythroxylaceae; genus Erythroxylum; species Erythroxylum fimbriatum. Next base: position 1,600,736 of record JANZLH020000111.1, read on the forward strand.
ACAAACTTCCCTCCATTTAACTTTCACTGCTTTGTTTCCTACCTATATGAATCTCCTCAGCATCTTTCAATTGCCTTGATTACCATATTAGGTAATACTAAATTTGAGGCCCAATAAAGAGTTATATAATTTAGGACAAATGAAATAAGTTATAACCTTTAGCTATAGATAAAGATCTGGCACTCTAATACCTAACTTTAGTTTCAATCATCTCAATCAGAGGTTTGAATTTAGTATATAAGAGTTTTGATGAGGAAATTAGAACTCCAAGATAAGTGGGAGGTAAGGTCAAAACTATAGATCATGTTATGTAAGAGAATCAATTGGCTTCCTAAATGCTAGTAGGAGATATTATCCCACTATTCTCCACATTAAGCTATAGACCTAAGATTCTAAAAAATATTTATAGACCAATCATCAAGGTCATTATTGAGTGATAATATGCCTTTAAAAAGAGACATAGATCATCAGTATAGTTTAGACATACTATACCATTCTTTTTGCATTTAGTATGATATTTGAAAGCTCCACCTCTCTTAATCACTCTAGTTAGGAGCTTATTTAAGACTTCCATTACTAGTGAAAATAGATAAGGAGAAATAGGATCACCTTACCTCAAACCTTTCATACCTCTAATTATTTTTGTGGGCTCCCTATTGATCAAAATGTTATAAGAGGTCCTAATGATACACTGCTCAATCCACTTACTGAAGATATTTGGAAAACCATAAGCTTTAAGACAATTTAGTATAAAGTTATAGTATATAGAATCATGTGCCTTTCAAAAATCAATTTTAAGGACACAATTCCTATTGCTTCTCCTTTTGTTATAGTTTCTTACCAATTCTTACATGCATAAGATGTTATCTCTAACATATCTGCTAGGAATATATGCTCCTTGCTGATAACCTATGTGTTCGGGCAAAATCCTCTTGATCCTATCAATAAGAATCAAATTATCTTATATATTATATTACAATAGGCTATAGGTATGTAATCATTAAAATTTTACTGCTCATCTCCTTTAGGAATTAATGTAACAAAGGTTAAATTTAGCTTTTTTAATAACTTCATTTTCTTGAAGAATTTTTTGATTGCTTCTACCACTAGATAACCAATTATGTTTTCTAGAAAAATAGGGCATTCATTCCATCTGATGTTGGAGCTTTACCAAGATTCATACCTTTTTGTACACTCTCAATTTCCATTATGGTAATAGGTCTGGACAGATCTTCAATCTCTATACTGGATAATTGATCCTAAATAATCTTCTTAATGAGGCCAATTAAGGAGGTAACATCTTAAGGTATTCCAATAATGCTAGAAAAGTATGATAAAGCATCCTTTAGTAGCTTTTCCTATTCTATAATGACTACATCTCCTTTCAAAATATACACAATTCTATTTCTAGCTTTCAATGAGGTTGCTCTCCTATAAAAATATAAAATGTTTTTGTCCCCTTTAAAAACCCATTACTCCTTTGATCTCTGTCTCATGATGGAATAATCAGCTTCAAGTGCTAAGGAGTACTTATTTAGGGTTCGCTTTTCAACAAGTTGAAGATGAGGGTTAATTGGATTTGAGTATGATTGAGATTGAACCCTAATTAGCTCTTTCTTAGATGTTGTTATAGTTTGATAATGTTACAAATAACTTCCCTAATTAGGGATTTAAGCTCCTCTCTTATGTCCTAAATCACTCTAGTACATTTGAATTGGCTAGAGCCTATAAAGTAATAGTTGGTACATTTTTATAACTACCTCCTTAAATCCTCTTGCCTTACAAAAGAAATTGTTAAACTTGAAAGGGAATTTTTTCCCCCACTTCCATTTGTTAGCAAGACAATGATAAGGGAATGATTAGAGATTAGAGATTCTAGAAAGATGGAAAGCAATTAGGAAATTTCTGAAACCATTAAAGATTGGTCATACTTTTGTTTAACTTTTTCCTTTAAACATAGTCTTTTAGGTTGTGAAGATTTATTAACTTGCGAAATTAGTGACCTAGGTTACTTTAGCTAAATATGCAGTTTAATTAGGAAACAGTGTTAGTTTATTCACCCTAGGAAGTTGTCACATTTGTTTATAATTTTAGGTCAATAGAATAAGTAGCATTGCTAGTATATTTTCATGAGAATGACTAAAAAAAAGTAGGTAATGTGTTAAAAATGTGAAACAACGTGTATAAATTTTAATTAAATAATTATTTTGCAGGACTTTGAGCTATGACTAGAGCTAGTAGCCAGTTGAGAATGTGGTGTAGCTTAGTAACTAGACTGAAATTCATTACAAACGTTTGCCTCTATGTCAAAAGGTTATAATGTCATTCTAAGTAAACTGTCTAATAAAAACATGACCTAGTTGAGTAACCAGATCGACATTCATCACAAATGTTTGCCTCCGCGTAAAAAGGCTAGGTTCATGTCCATAAAAGTAACAAAAAAAGAATGTTTGTTAAATAAAAACCTACCAAACTTATGAGTAGCTTGACTTTTCATGAAAACTTACTTAGGAATAGTTACAAGTTTGATTGACAAAATAATTATCAATGTACGTGTACAAATGATAGGGTGAATAAACTTAACATTAATGTCTCGATTAGTTTGTATATTTAATCCAAAGTACTTAGACACAAATTTTGCATGTAATAAGCTAGAACAACTTGAAGGATTATCTTTATAGTTAAATGCATTTCGTGAAGTTTGAAATTATTGCCTCATTATTGCATTTGTGTGTGCGTTGTGTCTCACTTGTTTTGCTTCGCTTGTTTTGTTTTTGTTTGTTGTTTTGTTTGAATGAGGACAAGCAAACATTTAAGTGTGGGGATGTTAATAGTTATAGATTGCATCGTATTTTTTGTGTAGTTTAGTTTGTATTTAGTTGTTAATTTGATTGTTTAGTGCGTGTTTAGGTTAGAATTGTGTTAGTTATTAGATATTTGCGTTTTAAGCATTTTGTGGGTTAGAACATGATGTTAAGCTTCAATTTTATATTTATGAGGTGTCTGGATGCGTTTGCCATGATCATGACAGAAGCAAAAACTCCTGGCCACAATTGTGCCACTAAAGGCCACGATCGTGGCCTGTGTGAAAGATTCGCGGACAGCAGTCTCGACTTAAGTTTTCGAGAAGTTTCAGACCCAGAAAAGATGCCAGGGTTGCCCTAACTGGAAATACCACATAAGACTTAATGATGAAACCTTAGGGAGCTTCTACATTCTGCCACTTTTGGAAAGTTCAAGGCAGAGAGAAAAGAAGAGGGAGAGAGAAGAAGAAGCAGGTCCCAACGTTGTTGCTTCTCGGATTAGGTGGTCTCCTGACGCCGCTGCCTTCCTAGATTGTCTGATCCAAGTTCTATTTTCTTTCCATTTCATTTCTGTTCATTTAATGTATAAGATTGAAATGAATTGTATGATGATGAGTTTTGGATTGTTGATGATATTCTAACTCTTCCTTTGGGATTTTACTTTGATTTAATGTTAATACAGCTGATTTTGTGTTTTATTGAGTGGATGTTATAATTAACTTTGATTTTTGCATATTTCGGTAACAAACTTAGAGGGTGAGCTAGATAAAAATGATTGGATTGGATTAACGAAAGTTAGGCAATCCAATAAAGTGCATAGTTAATCATATCAGTTTTTGTGCAGAAAGAGATCCCATGTGAGACCGGTAGTTTAGTAGAGAGCTTTCAATCTAATTTTAATTATGGGTCTTTTGTCAATTGAGAGATTGCAAATTTCATAATTTAATTAGGGTTAATGATTTAGGACATGGGATTATAACTCAAGAGAGAGTAATTCCCCCTACGATAGTTTAAAACGGACACCTTGATAATACTTGATTAGCTAGGTTAACATTAATGATAGGTAGAATTTTCTCTCCCATAAGTTGGTAATTTCTCTTGATTAATTTCTATAGTGACCTTTTGTGTTACTCAATTTCAATTCTTCTTTTTCTAATTTCTTGAGTTGAATTCCTGCAATCAAATTCCTGTGTTTATATTCTCGTTTCATTTTTGAACTTCATTTTTATTAATTTCTGAGCCTTAGATAACCTAGGATTGGATTAGTTTACCCTCCACGTGGGATCGACCCTTCAAATACTACAACTCACAACTTGTGCACTTACGGTAATTGAGGGATATAAATTGTAAGCTCGAAACCTTGATCAAGGGCCAAAAAAAAAGTTTGGCTTCATTGATGGATCGATTACAAAACCTGATGTTGACGATAGCAAGATTGAAGATTGGTGGCTAGTGAATAGTTTGCTAGTCGGTTGGATCATGATCTTTGTTAATCCCTCTATCTGCCTTTGATTGGATACATGGATACAGCCAAAGAGTTATGGGATGACATCAAGGCCATATTTTATATTGGAGATGTGATGTGTGTATATCAATTACGTGAAGCTATTAAGGATTGTTCCTAACCAGGCCAGAGCGTTACTAAACTTATTTTGGTCACTTGAAGACGTTATGGGATGAGCTCAATGGTTATTTGACAGTACCAACACGTGCTTATGGAGGCTGCAAATGTAAGTGGGCCAAACAAATTAGGAGGAAACGTGAAGAGGAGATGTTTTATCAATTTTTCATAGGTTTGGACAATGTTCTCTATGATACAGTTAGGACCAATATACTCAGTAAGACACCTCTTCCCCTTTGTAACACTGCTTATTCTAATGTTGTACAAGAAAGAGGCATAAGCAGCTTATTAGAACTAAGGAAGAGCAATTAAATGTTGTAGGCCTGGTCATAGGTCTGGTCGTGGCACAGTGACTGGTGGTGTTGTTGCAAATGTTGCACAAGGCCTTGCCGAGTCCTCTAGTGTGAGTGTTGCTTCGATCAATATTGGCGATTGCGAGCAATTTTCTGATTTGAGCTCGCAATGAGGACTGGACAACGCTCGTTAATCTTCTTCATCAGTGTAAGCCGCTGGGTACAAATGAAAAATTATTAGGTAATAGACCTCTTTTTTATTGGTTGTTGATAGTGGTGGTGCCTTGTACCACATAACCGGCGATAAGTCTGTTATGTTATGTGTGATATATATGAGCTTGTCCCTACACCTGTTGGGTTACCTAATGGTAATATTGCAAATGTAACTCAAAAGGAGCGGCACATCTTCATGGTGGCATTTGTTTGAAAAACAATTTGTCTTTGCCCGAAATAAAGTGCCAACTTATTTATGTTTACCGCTTAATTAAAGATGCACATTGCATTGTCACGTTTACAAACATATTTGTATGAAACAAGATTGCACTTCGAGGATGTTGATTGGAGTGGGTGAAGAGAGAGGAGGGGTCTACATGTTCCGTGGTGTAGTTGTGGCATATTCGTGTAAGATTCGCGGCAAGGAGAGTCTGGATTAGTTGCATCAGTGGCTGGGACACCCGTCCTCTGAAATTCTTAATTTAGTTTTTGGAACTTCTAGTAGTTGTTTGCAGAATAAATTGTGTGATGTCTGTTTGCATGCTAAGCATATTAGGGATGTTTTTCCTTTGAGTTCAAGTCGTGCTTTGGAACCTTTTCAATTGATTCATTACGATGTTTGGAGCCTTTATAATGTTCCTTCCTCATACGGTCCATATTATTTTCTCACAATAGTTAGATGATTTTTCACGAGCTATTTAGGTTCAATTAATGGCAGAAAAGAGTGAGGTACCTAACTTATTGAAACAATTTTTTGCTATGGTAAAATCCCAATTTAATCAGAATGTTAAAATCATTAGGAGTAACAATGGAACTGAATTATAACCATTACAATCATATTTTTTGGAACACGGGATGGAGTTTTAAACTTCTAGTAATGATACTGCTCAACAAAATAGGCGTTTTGAACGAAAACACAGACATATTCTGAATGTAGGGCATGCTCTATGCTTTCAAGCAATTTACTTATTGAATTCTAGGGGGAATGGATACTCACAACTGGGTACTTGATAAATAGAACTCCCAAACCTCTCAATAATGGCAAAACACCTCTCTTTGGGTCTCCCGCCTTCATATGGGCATTTGTGTGTTTTAGGGTGTTTGGCTTACTCGCATTTTCAATGGTGTAAATGTGACAAATTTGGGCCTTGAAATCAGAAATGTCCATTTGTAGGGTACCCATATGGTAAAAAGATAAGGAAACTTTATGATCTTGAAACAGGGGAGAACTTTGTATCTAGGGATGTGTCGTTTGATAAAACTCAATTTCCATATCATGCTACCTGTGAGTCCATGCCCTTGCCTCTTTCATTCCCCACCAATGCCTGTACCCAATTTCTTTGATGATCCACATCTTTCATCATCACTCGTGACTGAAAGCCCAGACCAAAGTCGCTTGTCTACTCTTGCTAGGGGGAGTTGTCCTTTGAGCATGCATTCCTTGACTGGTTATTTTATTACGTTAGGCCATTCTCTTATTTCCTGGAAGGCAAATAACAACATACTGTCTCCCGTTCTTCAACTGAAGCTGAATATCGAGCCATGGCTACTGCCACATGTGAGCTCACTTGGCTCAAGGCTATATTGAAATCGCTTGGTGTTGATCTTCGTACTATTATGCATTTGTATTGGGATAATAAGGCAACTCACTACATCATTTCTAATCCGGTTTTTCATGAGTGCACAAAGCATATAGAAATTGACTATCATCACTATGTTCAGGATCATACTCAAACTGCTAATGTTGTTACTGCTTATGTGCATACCTCTCAACAATTAGCTTATATTTTCACGAAAGTTTTGAACGTCAACAATTTTATTATCTTCTATGCAAGTTGGGCGTTCGTGATCTTCATTGTCCTACTTATGGGGGAGTAATAAGGTGTACTTATTATGTATTTGTGTAAATATCAGTGGTCGGGTCGGCCGTGCAAGGCCCGGACCCGGTTAAGGCAGCCCATGGGCCGATCGGTCCATCCTCCATAGAACAAGCCCGATCCACGCTCTCCACAGCCCGGCAGCCCGGCAGCATAAGGAAACTTTCCATACAGAGATAGAGTTCTACGTCCGTATGAAGACCTAAACCTAAATATCAAGTATATAAGGTATGCTTTCACCATAACAGAGGTACGGCTCATAACCCTAGTGGTCTCTTCGTTCTCCATAACCTAAAACTCTCTCAACATACTAACTTGAGCGTCGGAGGGGCCTCCCGGGAAACAACCCCCGGCGTGCCTTTGTTGTTTTGCAGGTATTCAGCAACCGAAACTACTCAAGGATATGGGTCAAAACAAGGATGTTCGGGATCAGGGAAATCTGGCAGAACCAATCAGTGATGAATAAAAGTCATTATGTTGTAGTGACTTGTCTTTCTAATTTTAGCTGAATCTCCTATATTTGAAAAAGGGTATATAAAGTTCCAACACGAAACAATATATATTCCAAGGATTATGAAACAAAATAATGTTTACCTTGTGTGATGAGGGATCATCCCCGCTAATTCCAACAACTTCAGCTCCTGCTTTCTTAAATTTCTCATAGGAATCCCTGAAAGCACACGCCTGGGAAGACCTTTCATTGTGAGTTTCTTCTACTAAAAGATTCTTTATGTTGAATTAGGCTTTCCTATCCCTTATGCCGCGGTATATGTTGAATTAGAAAACGAAGTCGTATTACAAGAAGTCTGTTAAATACAGTAGAATGGACTTGGCAAATCGCTACGTTCCATCGCATTGTATAGTCACAACTCACAGTAACTTCCTTTGTTGGTGAATTTATAACAAAAGAGCGGACAAAAGGTCAGATAATACGGTTTCACTTCTGCTTTTCTCTATTATCTTATTCTTGCTTACCCAAACTAGACTAAAGCTTGAAGATGGCTAGAACAGTCTTACCTGCTTTGTGCATCCAGGAGTTTCATCAGCGGGGTAGAAGTAGACAACTACAGGCTTCCCTTTGAACTTGGAAAGAGTCACGTTCTTTCCATCTTGATCTTTCAATGTGAAGGATGGTGGTTTCTGCCCTTTGTTTAACTGAAACACACATCCAGGTAACCAATTTAGTCAATATTAAAAGACCACCATAAGCCCAGCATCCATATTGAAAGCAAAATGTACCTTGGCAGAAATCAATGTCTTCACTGAAGAAGAAGATGAGATGGTGATGGAAGTGCAATGATGTAATTTTGTGCCATAAAACTGGGACCTTGATGATCTGGAGACAAATGGGAGATTTTGAGGAGATGGATTAGTCCTGGGTTTTTGAGTGGGAAGCAGAGAGGGTAGATAGTTTTTGGGTAGAAAAATGGAGGCCATTTGATCTGAGAGGAAGAAAAAGTAATGGATAAGGGATGGAACAAAACCAAACCAAACAGATAGAACAGGTTTTGTGTGTTAAATGGAAGTACTAGGACATGAAGTTGGAAGAAACGAGGATAAGGCAGTGTAGTATTGGAGCGGAGTTGCAAGAAGACGGGGATTTGTCGTGGACAATTGCTGACCTTCCAACCTGAACTCGTCACGTTTGGTCTTCGGTGAGGCCAACCCGTACTTCTCTCGACGTCGTCGGGTTGTCGAGGATCCATACTTGGCAGGATTTACAAAGTTTTGCTACTAAGCGAAAGTTCAGGCCCAATAAAAACAGGTGCTCTTTCATTAGGACCTCAATTATTTTGAGCGACCCGACCTGACAAAGATAAGATGAACATTTGAACTTTAACAATAAGATGCTATTTAAGTCAGATTTTGATATGGTCTAAGCTCAAGGTTACCACACTATATCTGACAAATTAAAGGAGATTGTACCTATTTCATGCTTCATAAATATACAATCTTTCAGCATAAATAGTGGTTCAACTTCGTGTTGTTTCATAATCTAGTTTACTATCAATTAAATATATTATTTAATTATTTAATATTAATTACTAATAAAAATATAAATAATTTAATTTAATAATTAATTTTAAATATAATTTTAAAATATTTTCAAAATATATAAATTTCAAATAAAATTTACTTTAATAATTTAAAATATTAAATTATAAATAAAATTTGACTATTAAATTATTATTTATTTTA
>JANZLH020000111.1:1618259-1630523 GCA_026770325.2 Erythroxylum fimbriatum
ATATCATTGTTAATAAAATATTAACATATATCTTTAACAAATTGATCTCAAAATTTCCTTTTTTAAAGTCTAATGTGCATATGTGTATACCTATCATCCTTTAATTTGCATAAATGTACACATCCGAAACAAATGCAAATAAAATATATAAAAGAGAAATATAAAAAGAATTTCTTCTTTTCTTTTCCTTAACATGATTGACATTGAATCATTAAACCGCCTAATTGATGGTTGTTAAAGATATATTAACATATATCTTTAACAAATTTTTTATCTTTTTAGTTTTTACAAGGTAAAGTCCCGAAAAAACTTTCTGGTATATATAAACATCTTAAAGAAAATTTATTGATTTTTAAATTTCTACCCTTTTTAATGTATAGATTTATTAACTAAAATTTTAACTCTTTTAATCAATATGGGCCCTGGGCAATTGCCCTTCTTGCCCTTGCCCAGGGTCGGCACTGATCTAAAAGTTACTAAGCTACCGAATAGAAAATTATTACCTATGTAATCAAAATCTTTGTGATAATTGATTTTCAAAATGTAAAAGTTGGTCTTACTATGATAATTCTTACAAAGTTCCTGAGTCAATAAGATATTGTTGCAATGTTATGAACCTAAATAAATGCTTGTGAAGAATGTATTTAATACAATCTTAAGTATATTGGCTAATATTTTGAGAAAATTAATCATATTATAACAAGAGATAGATCTATAGTCTTTGAATATGGTTAGATTTGAAACCTTCGAAAATCTTTATTAATCTATTGGAGCATGATTCTTTAAAAATGAATTAAAGGATAGTATAGGAAACTATTGCTAGTCATGTTCCAAGTTTTTGAAAAGAATCAGCATTCAATATATTAGGGCAATGTGCTTAATTGACATTTAGTTTCAATAATGCTTCTTTAATAAATTTTTTTACAAATTGATTAGAGACAAAAAGATGTTTAATCTTAAGAGATATAAGGAGATAAAGGATGGAAGATTTGGTAGTAAATCATAGCAATTATTGGAAATATGTAAGGGGCTCTTGAAGTATATGTAGGGTAAGTGTTTGATGACTCCTTCATTAATGTAAGTAGAGGGATAAGCATCTAAGATTCAAAAGTTTTTATTAGTATTTCTTTAAATTAGTATTGCAATATTGAAAAGCCTAGTATTAAGGTCCCAACATCTTAGCCGTTGAATTATAGATTTCTATTGCAATGTAAAGTTTTTTGTTGTTAAGGTTGAAACCAATTTGGTCATTGTGGACATTTTTAGTTGGTTTAACCATGATCACTTTTAAGAGTATCTTTGAGAATATCTTGCACTAAATTTAAGCCTTATCTAGCCTCTGTGGTAGCAATACCTAAGTTACTTATAAAATCACTATTAAGTTTTTTTTTAAGTTCCTATATAATTTATTAGAGTTTTCCCATGAACTTAAAAGCTTCGAGCCCTTTAACTTGGTAATTTAGACTTCTCAATACAACCTCTTCAAAATCAGGACCATCCAACAAATAATTATTAAACTTAAATGGAGTGTGTCTTTTGTTAGTTGCTAAGTTAGGGATGACTTTTATAGTTGAGTAATAAAAACATATAGAGTTATCAAAATTTGAATAAGCAAGAGAAAATGTAAGAGCCACAGAGAATTATCCATAGATATTTCTAGTTTCTTTATAATGAATCATATGTATTTTTGCTTATAATTTCAGGTGAATTGATGGCCCTATATTGTAGATCAAAAAGTCTTGAATGGTTAATGCATTTGTGAAAGTTATCATAATAAGATAATTGGTGGTTCATGTAGCCTTTTATTCCATTATTGGAATTGGTTCAATTGAAATCCTCTAAGACAAGTCATGGCATAAAGTTGTTCAAGCTAATTCTAAAGATATTTGTCCACAACTACTTCCTTATATTCATAGTATTGGATGCATAAACAGGAGTGAGAGCTCTATTAGACAAAGAATGGGAGAGATGAAGAGAATTCTAAATGTAAAAACTAGTCTGAATGAGAAAATGACTCAATCACTAATAAGTTAGGGTCATGATCAAATATAATCATGCAATTGAAGTGAGATTGTAGGTTACTATCAAGTTTTAATTCTTGTCAAAACTTGAGAGACCTCAAACACATTGTTGGATTTTATTTTAGTCTCAAGTAGACCAACTATAAAAGCTTTCTTTAAGTAGAAAAAACTTAATAATTTGTTATTTGGAGAGATAATCCATCCCTTTCACATTCTAATGTGAACCTTAGGCTAAAAACTACTTAAAATCCGAATTATGAGGAATTAGAACCCTATGATTGCGTTCAAATCAAGTAAGAAAACTCATTCTCAAGTAAAACTATTGTTTATAATCAAAGCTATAGGAATTTTGATTATCAAATGTTTCCTTGATAAGATTAGATTAAGTTTGTATTAAATAAAAAAGATAAAAATTCTCACAAATTAAAGAGAACTCATAATTTAATTTATAATTTGATGATTATCTTGAACTATGGCAACAATGTGCCTTTTATAAGCATAAAAGGCCTAAGAACTAGATTCTAAAAAGGAAAGAGCATTCATATCATAATCTAATTAAAAACATCTATTAACTTTTAAAATGCAAGTTTTATTTTAAAAAATCTAGAGTTTAACAAAACGAAAACATTTAATCCTATATATTTGGCACCTGTCCAAGAAGCACTCTAGGACTGATTAGCTTTTAAAATGTTACAGATGCTCATAAAGATGATTTTGATGTCAGTTATAAGTTTTAAGTACCACACTAGCTCCAATCTAATTTTGTTTCTCAAATCTCCTAAATCCAATGCAAAATCTATGCCATATAGTAACATGATACCTATATTAGTTACATTTTGTTTTTTTTTCCTCTAGTTTCTTCCTAACCTGATTCTTTATATTTTAAGCATATTACATCCTTAACGATATGTAGAAAAGTGATTAATCTTAGCAATGTATTTGGTTCATCTTAAACAACCTCCTTTTCTTACATCCCCATTATTAATCCTTACAGTACTACCTCTATGCGTTTAGTTTTTTCCCTAGTCACTGGACCTCCAATTCCTTACAAAGGATCATAAGAATGGTTAGAAATAGATGCAATGTAAGTTGATCTCCATCATTATGCCCTTCTTGAAAGAATATATCCTCGAATCACCTATATTATACAAAGATAAATTAGCAACTTTAAAAGTAGCACTTACATTACCATGGTTGCTTGGAAAATTTAATTGTAAGCATTTTCATTGATCTTCTCTAGCACTTAAATAGGTCTTTCTCCTTTAAGTTATAACTTAAACTTCCATTATGTAAATCACCTTTCCTTATGCATATAAACCCAAACCCAATCTCTAAGCTCATTATCAACCTTTATGCCTTCTTATTAGCTTTCTTTACATATTGCTCATTCTTTCTCTTTATGTTAACATGAACCTTGACATGCAAGTCCTTAACAATTCTCATAAAGGAAGTAAATCATTTAGTGTTTTCTTGAAAAATAGATTTATAAATTCCTAAAATTAAGAAACAATCTTACTCGGTAAAGAAGTGTTAAGATCATTTATTAAAAATTAGTATCTTTATACCAAGGTATAAAATAGTTACTACCTTGCTAATATCGCTTAGTCTCATTATTACTAGAAAAAGCACTAATTGTCTTTCTTTTCTCTCTATTTTATGCTCCATTTTTTTAATTATATTTCTCATTATGCACTACTATGCTTCTTTCACTTTTTTGCAGACACTCATTTTTCTTATCACTTTTTTCTTTCGCTTAAATGCACACTTATTTTTCCCTCACCTTATACTCTTTATCTATCCTAATTAAATCTTCATATACTTCCTACTGTTTGAGAGATGTTAACATAATATCTTGGTTATTTATTACAAATGAATATCTATTTTAATGCCAATCAAAATTGACCTTATTAAACTACCTTAGATGCCCCAAAAGTGTATGTCTTATATAGTTGTTAATAGAGAATGCCTTTAACACCTTAATTTGTTGCTTAACTTCTTTACATTAATTTAACGATTATAACGTATACAATTTAAGATGCTTTAATATAGCCAAGTTAACCTTTTAACTAACAAAATACTAGTAACATTAACATCTTATTAGGTTTTATTTTAAGAGCATGCTAAGTAACCAACATATATCTACGAATGGGTCCCTTAATATTGACATCACTATAATCCTCTAATGGAATCTCATCATCACTTGAACTAACATTCTCTATATCACTATTATCCATAATAATCATAATTGTTTTACTAGAAAATTGAGAAGTAATGTACCCAAATCCTTGTCTCCTAAAATACTTAATATTATATGACTTATAAGATGATGTAGTTTTGATTTTACCTTTGGAAATAATAATTAAATGCTTTGCCTTGACATCAACCTTAGGTTTTGAGATAGTTTTGTTGTTTTTCCAATTTAACCTATGTAAAAAGGTAAAATTCAAACAATATTTAGGAGCATTTTTAAACTTGAACTACCTTTTAACCTTGATAGCATTATATAAGAAATTTTGTATCTCCATATAATGTTGCAATTCCACTATATCATCTATCACTTTATTCAAACTATTAATGAATCTAGTCATAATCACCTTATGATCATCCTCCGTATTAGTCTAATCATGGTTATCTTTATCTCCTTTTAGTAATCCTCTAAACTTATAGAATCTTAAGTTAAACCTTACAACTTTTTACATAATTTCTTATAATAACGACTATGTATAAACCTCTTATACATCATTGTCTTCATCTTTTTCCTATGACCGATAGGTCACTCATCATTCTTATTCCTATTAACCATAAATTGATCCTACCAAATGTTAGTATAATCCTTAAATTCATCCACTACTAGTTTAGCCGTCTTTTCGTTAGAATAATTATGATAATGAAATATATGTTCTACCTTCCTCTCCTACTAAGTATAATTAAAAATAATTCTTCCTTTGAAAGGTGGGGATCTTTTTGTTAATATTACCAAATTATTATCTTATTATGAGATAACCCTTCTTAGAACTAGTCTCATCATAATCAGAATCATCCTCTTCCTCCTCCTTAAACATGTGTTTCTTAGAAGATTTGAATCTGGGTGGAGACTATAAATAATCCAACCTTGTATTGGTCTTGAATATCCTTCACAAACATTTCCTGATCAATTTTTTCTTTATCTCCACACTACTCGTATTTAAACATGTCAAGAAAATGTTAGTGATAAACATATTGGTTTTTTCCTCACACAACCCCTTACATGCTTACACTCAAGATTAGGTTACTAAATCACTTTTGTTTTACTCAATTTTAGTTTTTCTCAATTATATTCTTATCACTCTTGCCTTTTACCACTCAACTTTCCCTTATAAGTCCTTTTCTAAGAACTTTATCAATGGTCCTACCAAAACAATGAACGATAGCTTTAGGCTAATGAAAATCAATAAGGAAGAATTAAGGAAGTGAACAAAATCAATAAGAAAGAACAACGGAAGTGAAAAAAATCATTAATAAGGAACAAATGAAGTGAAAAAGATCTATAAGAAAAAAAATGAATAAAGGAAATAAAATCATTAAGAAAGAATAAAGGAAGTGAAATCAACAAGAAATATTGAAGGAAGAAAAAATAATGAGAAAGTATTAAAAGATTAAACGAAAATAAGAATATTTTTATGATAGGAAAAAGATTATGGCAATTTATAGCACACTAAAACAATTTATAACCAGATTGTACAATATATGATATTTAGGTTTTTAATGCACTTTTCATTTTGAATTTATTTCTTTCCTTTACTTTATGTATATATGATGTGCACTAACTCAACATAAGAGAAAAATGAATGAAACAACTTTGATTGAAGAATACTGGATAAATGACTATTGAATTAAAAGGAACTACTAAAAGATAGAATTGGATAGGATGGATGACAAACAACACATCACAATAAGAAGAAAAAAGACAAATACTTAAAAGATATATAACACCTGATTTTAAAAGTCAAAGTTCTGATACTAAATATTATGAACCCTATGATCATCTTTAAATCAAGTAAGAGAACACAATTCTAACCAAACCCCCTAATGAAAACAAAAATATATAAGAATTTTGATTGTCATAAGTTGCATTGATAAGATCATATTTAGTTCTTATTAAAGAGCAAAGACGAAATTCTGACAAAATGAAGAAAGCTCTCAATTTGATTTATATTATGATGATTCTCCTAAATTACATCAATAATATGTCTTTTATAAGCATAAAGCACCTAACAACTAGAGTCATAAAAGGAAATAATATATGTATCATAATAAAATTAGGAAACAATTAATTAATTTTGAAAAGTTAATCCTTATCTAAACAAAAATTTAGAGTTTAATAAAACTAAAATACTTAACTCCACATGTTCAGTGCTTATCTAGGAAGCACTATTATGTCGATTAACTTTTAAAACTTTCTAGATACTTAATAAAAATGAGTATGAGGCAAATTACAAGTACCAGACTAGCGTATGGTTGATTTTGTTTCAAACCTCTTGAATCCAGTGTAAAATTAGCACCAAATACTAACATGACATCAACGTCAGTTACATTATGTTTCCTTATTATCCAATTTCCTCTAAGCTTATTCTTCATATGTTAAAGCATATCCCATCTTTAACAACATGTAGAAAAGTGATCAATCTTGGAATACATCTTATTCATCTTATATGGCCTCCTTTTCTTACATCTCCATTATTAGTCCTTGCAAAGCCACTATTTATGTGTTTGATCTTTTTCTTATTTATTGGACTTCTACATCATTGAAAAGGATCACTAGAATATTTGGAAATAGATGATGATACAAAACTTATCCCCATCATATTTTAAGCTATAATAAACACAATTAATAGTGTGTGAGGGAGCTATTTGGGACCTACTTTTTAGGCATTCTTTCATCTTTCTTCTTAAACATCAAGGTTGAAAATTTTTCAATAAGTATAGATCCAAAAGGTAGAGCCATATTAGTATGGATCTATAGTGGCTAATCTTAGTGAAAACACTAGAATTTGGTGTCATAGATTATTACCACAATAAGGCTTATAGAGGATAAATTTGAGACATTTCGAGGATAAAGGAGCTTGACTTCTTCCTTACCTGCTTAAACTGGGGTTCAAGATTGAGAGCTTGAGATGAGGAAGTCTTCTTATTATCAACTGTTGAGTAGTAATAACCATCTATTTCTAGTATTAAGTTCGACTGGGAAATTGGTGAGATGTTGCCAATGAACTCATTATATTCATACCTTACTTTGATTAACTTTAGTCAATATTGATTAACTTGATTCAACTCACCTTAAATTTGGGTTACTATAAAAGACACTACAACCTTCTTCTTTTTTTACTTTTGATACTTGATATGATGCTAATCTCTTCCCTATAGATCTCACAAACAACTGCACCTATTGAACTATAGTATAGTATCAGTTAATATCGAGTAGCGATCCCACAAAGACTATAAGTACTAGTAATAACCTCTTTTCTATTATCTAATTGACAAATAGGATGATGATTTAATTAAACTAAACTAAAGTTCAACATAAATAATAAATCAGAGCACATGTAACACTAAGATTAATCAATATCAAATAACTAGTACCTAAGTGATGAATCCCCCTAAGATTTCTTAAGTATTAACCTTTATCATGAAATCCAATTATTAATCATTAGACCGTGGAAAATCCTATCTTATGTTAAGATCTTTCTCAATACTATGAACAACTAATCCTCAATTGGTTAACTGAAACCTCTTTCTTGTTAAAACCCTTAAGATTGAATTATTCAATTTGCAAAATTTTGCTATTAGATCTAAACCTAATCCAAAGGATTCATGTCAACCTTTCTCTAAGTTTATATGCAACTCTTTCCAGTTATGGTAGCTTTTGTCATATAATTGACTCACAATTAACAAGTTATGCTTCACTCCATGCACTAAGACTACATTATCAATAATTGTATGGTCTTTCTTACCAATTTTGTCAATGCCAATTATCTTACTCCTGGCATTATCTCCAATGGCAATGAATCCTCCATGTTTTTCTCTAAGATTTAAAAATCAGGATGGATCACTGGTCGTATGCTTTGAGCATCTACTATCCATATACCATTTATTCATATACAAATTAATGTATTTTAGGGGCCCAAACGAGCTTGGATCCTTGATTGTTAGTCTCCTCTTCTTTTCGACTCATTTTTAAAAATGTTTATTTATCATCCTTTGTTTTGAGAAGCATAAATTATCAATATGTTCATATTTACCACAAAATAACATGCCATGTCATATGATTTGATAGTAAGATGATGACTATTATAACTTCGATGCATGAATGCATTCCTTATTCTTATATTTACATATGAGCCATGAAAACTTCTTCTTTATATAAGTTATTTGATTGTTTTCTTTGGAAAAGTTATAACATAATTGTATGTATGAAAAATATTTCTTTCATTATAATGATGCTTGTGTGGAGTGTGAATATGTGTCATATAATTATGCCTGGTGTAAGTCCTAGTATGGTATGAGTGTGATTGTATGTTATATGTGTTTTTTTATAGAAGTTTTACCTATTTTTTCTTTAAGAGTGTTGAACTTTTTGTCTAGATCGTGAATGATACAAGAAAGCATGAGGTTTGCTCTTAATATGAGTTCTAATGGTTGTGTTGTGTGTGCTTAAATGTAGATGCTTCTTGTTCATTTGTCATCCTAGGCATCGGTTCTTCACTATATAAATGTTTTCCTTTAACTAAATTGGTTTTGGTGTTGGAAGCGTTCTCATGATTATATCTAATTCCATGCTTATTACTAAACCTTTTACAAGCTCTTAACATGTTTTCTAATTTCTCACTTGCTTTAGTAGACTTGAACAATGAGTCCTTAAGAAAATCAACTTCCTTCTTCAATTCTTCATTCTTATGCTTTAAGGTGTCTAAATCATGATTATCCTTTTTTATCTTTTCATTTTCACTCATGCATGCATCTAGATTCTTTTGAACTTCTTTGAGTTTGAAAAATAACTTTTTTCTTTTTTATGCTTATAATTTTAACGCTCTCAAAAAGTTCATCATATATCAAATTAATGTCACTATTACCATATGATTTAAAGTTAGAGAATACCTCATCATCATATTTTTCCATAATACATCTCCTTCCAAATGTTCACTTTTAGAGTCACTTGTAGCATCCCAAGTGAAGCTTTGAGTGCCTTCTTTATGCCTTTTTCCCTCTTATTCTTCTTGTCATTTCTTTCATATTATTTTGCTTTCTTTGAGGAGAGGACACTGAGCCTTCATGTGTCCAGGTTTCCTACATTCAAAGCAAATAATATTGTTTTATTTTCATTTTGAATCCATCTTACCACCATTCCTTTCTTCTTAAGGAGTTTTTCTTCAAGAATTTCTCAAATTTTCTAGTGATTAGAGTAATATCTTCTTCATCACTTTCACTAAATGATATCTCTTCCTTATTACTTGATTTGCCTTTGAATGCTAAGTTCTTTTTCATTGAAACTATTTTGCACCTCCTAAAGCCTCATTTCATCTATAAGAAGAGATCCAATAAGCTCCTCTAATGGTAGAGTTGTTAGGTCCTTAGCTTCTTGTATGTCCATCTTCTTACCATTTCAACATTAGTGTAGGTCTTACAAATACCTTTGAGAGTAGTGATAATATCAATAATTCTAGTACACATGCTAGAAATGCTTTCATCATGTTTAATTTGGAATAATCCATATGGAGGAGATAGCATGCTAACTTTGCTTTCCTTAACTTGATTTATTCCTTCATGAGTAACTTCTTGTGTATGATAAACTTCATGAGCTACTTCACGCATATATACTCTATTGAATTCATTTCTCCCTAACAAAATAAAATGTGGATAGCTTTACTATTTAGGGAGATTAATCTTTTCTTAGAGATCCCATTCCTCTTTCAACTTTGGAACTTTGCCATCATCTATAATTTTAGTAGGAATGTATGGCCTATTTGAAACAATTTCTAGTAGATCTACATTTTCAGCTTTAGTTTAAGGATTGGGTTCAATTTCCAAATGTGCATCAACTAGAATAGTCACTCTTCTTCCTTTGGTTAAGTGAGATTGAGCTTCTTCACTTGATTGAGTGTCATTGGATTGTCTTTTCCCTTAATCTTGCTTGCTTAGAACCTTTTATCTCCACCTAAAGATAGCCAAAACTAAGGGCGATAAACATAACTTGCTTGCTTATTTGAAACAATTTCTCATAAATCTACATTTTTAGCTATAAAAAAATTTTCATTCTTATTTTCCAATAAAGATAGTCATTTTCATTAAAGAAAGGGGCTCTACTAATATTTTGACCTCTTGGTTAAAGGATAAAGATGCTCCTAAGTATGTCATTATGACTTTTACAATAAGATTTTGTATGAAATTCTAGCTATATAGACCCGATTTAGTACCACTTAATTATCTAATAGCACCCAAAAGGGCGGTGAATTGGATGAATTCAAGATTTTAACTAAATTTTGCTAACTTAAGAATAGTGTCTTCAAATTATCAAAAATGCAAAAATAAATAATATTAAATGAATTAAATTATATTTGTAAATAATAAAATAAAGAGTAAGTAATCGAATTTTAATGGTTTAGTAAACAATCCTATATCCACTCCTAAGACTCGTCTTGGATTTCCACTATAGTTCTTCTTTTAAGGTGAAAAATATCCTTTACACAATTTTTTAATTTTGGCAAAGCAAAACCTCATTTTCAATCTTTCTTCAAAGTAAAAAGAAACCTCTAATCAATTTTGACAAACCTAATACAATGATCTCAAATCCAAAAAGGCTTACACCTTATAACTCATTTAGATTCTTTGATAATCAAATAAAGCTCACACACTCAAAATGAGACAATGAATGCTTAAATGATTGAAAAATACTTGGAAATGTGTGTATAGTCCACTCAAAATCTTCTTGATACAAAAACCAATGAGAAAAAATCTATTTATAGTGTTTTAGGACCCAAAAATCCATCATAGCTAAGAACTAGTCGTTATAACAACTACATTCAATGTACCGGTATAGTATGTTTTAAAAGCTCCAAATTTAATAGTCATTGGAACATTGGTCAACCAGTGTACATATTGGTCAAGCACTAATCTATATAAGTCGACCAATTATCCCAAGAACATGACTTTAAAAACTTTAAATGCTCAAAACAAATTTGTTTAGTCAAAATATGATTAAAACATTTCTCAAAATGTTCCTCAAAGATTATTTGAAAGATCAAGAGACTTTTAAATTAAAATTAAAAGCTTCAATGCCTCTTAATGAATTTAAAGACTCATATTATGAAAAAAAAAATGTTTGTACAAGTTGAGCCTCTTAGATTATCAAAGACAATTAAGATGAGCTTACAATAAGTCATATATTAAATAATCTTGATTTGTCTTGATCTTTTTTTCTTGACTTGATCTTAATCTTGAAGATTGCAAACATGATCTTGCCTATCATAATCCTTTTATACAGTAAGCTTGTATTCTTATATTCCTTCTCATCAACAACATTAAAACTTTTGAGTAGCAGTTATGTTTTGTTATCATCAAAAGTTGATTAGAACCTCCCTTGGTTCATTATAATATTTCTTCACTTTAGCATAGTAAAGGATGAAAGGCTAAAATTCCTTGATTTTTAAAAGGCACTCTTTATCTTTAGCTTTTTCTTAACTCCTATTGTCACTCTTTTCCTTACTTTGGGTCTTGTTCTCCACTTGCAACTCTTTTCTACTCTTAAGAATGATTACCATCACATATTCTTTAGGGTTTGTCTCAGCACTACTAGGCAAACTCCTTTGTTGTGTCTATTTATTTCTTAACAAGGTTTAGCTTGAAAACTTACTTTTAACGTTTGAATAAATTTGATCATGAGGTCTACCGAATTGGTAATTCTTTTCTTAAGGTGGGTTTTGTTGAAATCAGGGTATAGGATTGTTCTTTTGGTGCCATTAGTTTCTTCAGGAGAAATTTGAGTAACTCCTCTATCCTGGATTGTATGTATTGTTATAGGGATTATTATGG
The DNA here is from genome assembly GCA_026770325.2 of Erythroxylum fimbriatum. NCBI lineage: Eukaryota > Viridiplantae > Streptophyta > Magnoliopsida > Malpighiales > Erythroxylaceae > Erythroxylum > Erythroxylum fimbriatum. Next base: position 1,630,346 of record JANZLH020000111.1, read on the forward strand.
TGTTGGACCCCAAATCTTTTTATAAGCTAAGGCTATTAAACGAGAATTTTGATGATTATTCATGAGTAAAGAAATTAGGAATTTATGAAATTGACAAGAAATGGAAAATATGGTTTAGGTACAAGATGGATTTTATGAGAAATATTAGAAGTTAAATTGAATGATGATTTGAAGATTT
>JANZLH020000111.1:1637204-1647250 GCA_026770325.2 Erythroxylum fimbriatum
GTTTCGTTTTACGGTTGGCTACTAGAGTCACCGATCAATCCACGTCCCAAACCCTATTCCTTAGATGGTTTGTTTTTTGTGAAAGAGGAATTGAGAGAGTTTTAGAATATTAAAGATCTATTTTTTCAGAATCATTATTTCCTCTTATACGAGGACGAAACCGTCGGAAGTTACTTTTGTGTAACTTCCAACATCCTCAATAACATTCCGATAGGGGTGGGAATGCGGGCAATAACCCACGACAAGATCAATGGCCTCCCGTGAATCCGATTCCACAACGATGGAACAATAGCCGCGTTGCCAAGCTAAGTCCAAACCATGCTGAATAGCTTGGAGTTCAGCAAGCATGATAGTGGCATGACCAATGAAACCAAAGTAACCTACAAGCCAGTCCCCTTCTCATCGCGTAAAAAGTTGCTTTGTATGGCAAAAACGAGTTACTTTCTTCCGTTGAATCAGCAAAATCTTCCGAGAATTAATTCATAATCTAGCCCTATTTGATTTGATTGCACCAGGTGAAAGTGAGGTCCAAGGTTAGGCATATATACCTTGAAAGTTGAAATTGAAAGTTTTCAGTTGTTTCCGAAGAGCAAAATTGCAAGTAAAATCAGCTGTGTCGGAAAAAGGTAATAATGCCTGCAAAATCCCTCCATTAAAACAAAGCTTTAGTGAAGTATATGATTATTAAACAATTAGTCACTCGGAGGTTATTATTGATTGGAAGTAAGATTTTTAATGAAATAAAATATAATAGTTTATAATATAATGAAATATAATGTAAATAGATGTAATATTAGAAAATTGTTATTTGAAAGGGATGAAAGGATTCATAGTGTACTGTAATATAGTACAATATTATTTAGAAAAAGGGTTTATAATATAATATAGTTAAAAGTTATTTATTATTTTACATTCTATTCTAAACTCCCCAAATCAAGGATTTCTTATTTTTACTGTTTAAGATGGAATGAGATTTAGTACGAAACTCTGCTCTTCTATCTCATTCCATTCCATTTCATTATAGACTCTTCTTATAAACGATGAAATAATATTATATTGTATTTCATTCCATTAATAAACTCTCAACCAAACATATTCTTAACGTTATCAATAAACTAATAGTGGCTGGCTATTTATAGTAAATGTTAAATAGTCACATATGCTCACTCATTGGCTCCTTTGAATATAACTTGTGATGTTGGAGTAGGTAATATCGTTATCAGTGACGTAGCTACATGGAGCTACATGGGGGCATTGGGCCCCCCAAAGCTTTTTAAAAAAATTATTTTTAATATATATATATATAAGGACAGAGTTATTTAAGGGTCAGTGAGATACTGGGCCCTTCAAAATTTTAAAAAATAAATATTTTGGCCCTCCTATATTAAATTTCTGACTCCGTCACTGATCGTTACATATGCCAACCAGCTTGTACATGTTAAGTCGAGTAAGCTTTAAAACCATAGAGATTATAGTTAGTTTAATCTCGTGGTGAGAATAAATTAAAGATGTCTTAGACCAAAAAGTTAAACAGCTGGAGCAAAATCAACCCGCACACGGGGTCTGATTCTTCTTCGTCCATTCCTCCTTCCAATTGCATTAGAAATGACACCCATTCCTGCATCATAAAGAATCCAAGGCTTGAAGAATTCGACGAAAATGATTAATTGTTATCTTTGTCGTAGTGAAGTTAAAATTTTAAGTACATAATGATATGAGGTTTAAATGAACACACTTGATCTTTAACTGAAATCTAACAAAGGCAGTCAAAATAGCTGGCGTATTTGAACTCTTAGAAATGCATGACTCAGAGTAGGATTGAAACTAGATCACTAGATAGAACTGAACTAGATAAGGCTTAGGTCTTGAACTTTATTTAGCCAGTACACAACAACCCCTAACTTGTTAGAATTTACAATGGGTCTATGCGCCCACACGAAAAGGAAAGCTAAATCACATATAAGCTCAAGTGAGGTTCCATCCTAAAATCAATTGGTGATAGGTGGAGTAGCTCACTAGACTTATATATTAGTCTTCTTTCCTCTCTTTGTCCAATATGGGACAAACTCTCACTTTATATTTCAACATACCCCCTCACGTGTGAGTCTAACACGTGACATAATCTATCATTTCGAGGTGTTAACAACTAACATAAGAGCAACCTGCTCTGATATCATGTTAGAATTTACAATGGGCCTACGGGCCCACACGAGAAGGAAAGCTAGACCACATACAAGTCCAAGTGAGGTTCCATCCTAAAACCAATTGGTAATAGGTGGAGTAACTCACTAGACTTATATATTAGTCTTCTTTCCTCTCTTTTTCCAATGTAGGACAAACTCCCACTTTATATTTCAACATAACTTCAATTCAAAACTTCAAAGGAAAATTAATAACAATAACTGAGTGATCAATTACATTGAATCAGGTCTGTCGTATCCCAAGTTAACTGAAAAACTATATATTATGGAATAATTGGTTGGTTATTAATTTATTAACGACAATTTTTAGTCCAACCAACCAATAGAGTTCAGGTTCAGAAATCATGGTCATGTACTGAAAATAGTCGTTATAATAATATATGGAGGGAGCATTAAATTTAGATGTCAAATTTGGTTACGACATAGTCATGTATGTACACTTAGGGTGGAGCAACCAAGTACTTCATCTTGGAATAGCAACAGCCAATTCACTTGCTATTAATCTTAGGATTTAGGGATTTAAATGAACTAGTCAAATTTGAGTGTAGTTAAACTTGGTTTATGTTAAACTTTATTTATAGTGTGCATTAAGGGTTTAAGTATTAAGTTGAGAAAACCTAAGAATACAAGACGATGCTACTGGAACGTAACCCTAATCATGATACAGCAGTCAGCAGAAGAGCTCTGCAAAACCGATATCTTCTTGAATTGTAAATGCCACTTCCTCAACCAATTCAGCATACATTACGAAAGTTTTTTATTAGCAAGACCAGTCCTGGTCACTTAAACCTGCAAAAGGACAAAGAATTCAGGTAGGCTGTAAATAATTGCATGAAAAAGGTTAAAGAGTTTAGCCATGCCATTTTAACCCTATGTAACTGGGTTTTGTAAATGGGTTTATAGTGTAGTTGGAAAATGTCGTTTTCAAACTTAGTTAATCCCTTCTTTCCCAAATGATTTAAGAGCTTTTAGCCTTTAGCTAGACGGATGATTAGCATACAAATCATTCTTTATTCCCTTCTCTTGCATCATCTCACTGACACTTTCCAATAGAATAAGAAGGAGATCCCTGCCTGCACGGATAGCTCGGTTGGCAATCTAGCAGGGTAATTTGGGACAAGGACCAAGGTTCGATTTCCGGTAACGGGAGTGCATGGGCCGCTCTGCTAGGTAATCGACCGAGATCAAACCGTGGTTTAACCCTTCACAATCTGGTCGGGCTCGAATGTGGGGGCAGCTGGAGTGACTGATTCCACCTTTTGGGACAAAGAAAGGAGATCCCTACAGCTGACAAGTCAAAGTATTGCTGCCTTTTTATTCCTCTATTACGCTCTCGTCGCATCCCATGAGCAAAACCTTAAATTCAGTTGACATATTATATTTGATTTAATTGAATTCAAGTTAATCAAATATAATATGTCAACTGAATTTAAGATTTATATTTAACATATTCAATTATAAATCATGAACTCAATCCATTCCAACCTAAAATCAATGAGTAAAAGTTACACTTGACCGAATTTGAACTTTAAGTATTTGGAATCCATTGATGTAAGTGCACTTTGAGCTCTTAACATAAAGTCTCTCATGCGATAATAGGCATGAGATAGACTTAGACTTGCCAAAAACATGATCACCACTAGACTAAGATTTATCGAAAACTTTACCAGTGTCCCATAAATATATCTAAACTTTGATATTAAAGTTCTATATACTTCTTTCAACTGCAAATAAATCATTATAATTTGATAATGTACTTTATAATATATTTCTAAAAATTATGAACTTCATATTGTATTGCTTTAAAAAATGATGAGCTAATTACATAACCCCTATATGATTCTTTTATGGTTTGATAATTAACTCAAAACTCTACAAGTCTCATTTAAAGCATTTGCCAAACAAAAACACTACCATCCACAAAAATTCAAGTCTTGAGAGATGTATGGCTATGAGGAACTATTGAAGATAGAAAATTGATAAGAAAATAGACTGGCACACTGTAGAAGTACAATTGCTTCTTGTTTAGACAAACTTTTGCCCTGTTGTATAACATTAAGCAATTAAGCAATACACATGTTAACTTCATTACAAGACTATACATATATATAGTTACATTAACAAGATTACTGATCACCTCTCCTCCATAATTTAGCATATAATAAGAGGGGGTAACCTTTAAAGAAAGGACAAGAAATTCTGTGATCTCAGTAATGTCTATTGATGTACCGAGAGAAAAAGTCATCTGTGGGTCTAAGTCTTGTTACTTCAGATATCATATCAGGCATGAAGAACTGCAACCTTCTGGGACAATTCACTAACAGTCTCGTCACCAACCTCTGGAATCGTCTCCTCCTACCAAGATAAAAACTAAGATATAACGAATGAAAGAATATGAATTCATCTGAAGCCTACAGCAGGAAAAAATTAAAGTTGTTGAGAATAGTTGAGTCATATCTTTTATAATAACAAGAATGGAACTGATAAAATCAGAAATTTCCCACAGACTTCCACCAACGCTCACACATTTCAGAACCTTACCATTTTATCTTTTTTTGTTTCTTTATTAGCAACAGTTACACAATCATCTTAATCGAATAACAGATATTTGCAACTAATATGGGTTACCTCTGTATCTCTTCTAGGTTGCACACCCACACACTTGGAAGCACTAATGCTAGCACTCTTCAATAGGCTTCTATTACTGTAGTTTGGCTTGTTAGGCCCATTTTGTTCTGAACCTTGGTGCGATCCTGGAGGACTCTCTAGTGTTGTTGCCACAGAAGCTGCACTTCGTCTCTCCACTTCATTGTTTTCCCCTGCTGTCTCGTCTTTAGGAGCAGGAACACGCTCTCTGAAGAGGAGAAAAAACACAAAAAGAGAAGAAGAAGAAAAAAATGAAGCTTGTAGGTTGCAAATTGGAATATCAACCTAATCAAATAAAAGTAGAACAATAACAATTGCAATATCAGAGTTGTAGCCAAACTAATGCACATACGCAACTGTAGAAGTAAGGACAAGGGCGCAGAAGCACTAGGTTTGTTTATGTTGTTGAGTCTGAAAAAATGAAGGTCTTTCCCCACAGTTTGAGCAGAAAATTTACTATATAAATAGAGAAAGAGTAGGCTTTGGAAGAAACTTGGAATTGCATTGGAATTGACATACCTAGGCAAGGAAGCATGTTGCCTTTGGAGTGGAGTGCTTCTTTCACCTTTACCATAATGCTCCTCAAGATGTGCAAATTGTCTTTTGAAACGATCAACTCCACTATAGTGTAAATGTATAAAAATAATTAATTCGGGTTACTTGTGCGTATATATGCCAACTATATCATGCTTTCCCGAACAACAAGATGCCCATTATAAAACTAATGCGAGAAGTTTACAGAAACTTTATTTTACTACAAACATGAAGCGCTTTGGACCTATAAAAGGAAAATGATCTAAATACCTACCAGTAATAATAACATCTTACAAGCAACAGTACTTCCCCCGTCAAGTATCCATACTGCTTAAAATTGTTGCACAGTTATCTAGTGGATATCAATTATCTAACTACCATTTTTCAATTTTAACAAAAACTTTCATGCTTGAATCAAGCTAGGCAACCGTTCGTTGTAAATAATATAAGTTTGGAAGATCTCAAATGCAAACAATTGTGGTAAAGCATCATAACTTTGGACTAAGTAGCTCATAAAGCAAGTAGTTCTTCTGTGACCAATTTAGCAATATTTGATATGCAAGTGCAAATTGGATTCTAAAACTTGGCTTATGAACAATCACTACTACAGGTTCTGATATGTTAAATCAATAATGACTGCTCTACCTCGGGTACAAAAAGCTAGTCTGCTCTCCACCTTGAAGGTACTCTTGGAGCATTTGAGGGTGATACTCTAATATCTGATTACACAAAGCAAAATGTATAAGATTCACTGATAAAAGAAGGATGAAATAAATGAAATTTGCACACAGAAATCACATAGCTATACCTCTCGGTAGATCAATTCTCTAACATCATCTTTTGCCAACTTCCTCCTTTCAAATTCAAACTCCAGTTTTGAAATCGGTTGAGTGGATGGTTCCCGGTCAACATTCGATAAACCATGAAAGTAAGGATCAGCTAGCGCCTAGCATTAAAGTGTTGAAACATGATCACCAGATAAATAATATGGAAAGTTTTCGAGTATTGAATTCTGATTCAAACATTGATATTGTAATCATCTAGCACATTGGATCTTTGTTACCTCTTCAGCTGTAGGGCGATCCTTAGGATCGAATGCAAGTAGGCGTTCCAATAAGTGAAGAGCCAACGGATCTGCATTTGGGAACTTCTGTGGGAATAGAACTGGTTGTTTCTTCCGCATGCTACCCAGGTACCTCCTTGCCTTTTCATTCCGGATCTGAACATGTCATGTTGTTTTAAATATGAGTTGTGAATAAACAAGTTGGTAGGTTTGTGAGAAAGAGGAATAAGGTGAAGAAGAACAAAGTCAGAAGTAATCAAAGTAAGTGTATAATGTTGATAAGTTGGTGATATATGAAATGTAAAGATGTTATTAGCAGCAATAGGACCATTTAGGCAACCTGGTGATACTCAAACCAGTTTGCCTTTAGATTCCACAAAAGCAGTTACCACAATTAGGTACTGACCCTTGATATTGATTCAGGAGGAGGAGTGCCAAGCAAATCAGTCATGAGATCCAATTGGTGCACCACATTTTTTCCAGGAAACAGTGGTCTTCCAGAAAGCATTTCAGCAAATATGCATCCTATGCTCCAAATATCAATGGCGGGAGTGTACTGAGAAAAGATAACAGAATGTTGTAATTATTCACCTTGAATCAACGTCACTAGAAATGGTAAAAAGAGAATTTATAATAAGAAGGTAATGAATAAGGGATCCTGTAGTTGAGGAGCTGTGTATATATGTCAGTAATTAGAGCGGTGATTAATGCCAACCACGACAAGGGAATTTAATAACAAGAGAATAATGAAAGAACCACCAAATAATTAACCCAATGAGATACTCCAACTGCACATTATTATCAGATTTTGGGAAGCAACAGAAGTTATATACTTATGCACACTCCAAGCAATTTAAGCAACTGGAACTGGAACAGGAAAAAGAATAATTTAACTAAGAAGCTAAGATATAAAATAATAGAAGCAGCTTACTTTGGAGAAGAAAGAACCACAGAGTTCAGGAGCTCGGTACCATCTAGTTGCCACATAGTCCTTCATATAAACAAATAAATAATTAAAATTGAGTAAGATGTGGCTTTTTTGGGGGATTGCTTAGTGCAACGTACTGAAAGATCGCCCACTAACTCAAAATAATAAATGAATGAACAAGGAACTGAGCAACTGGAATTAGGAATCAAGGTAAGTTCATGACTTGCATGACAGAGAAACATACGGTCCAAAATATAGCTGATGGTGCATCATTAAAAGACACTCGAGCAAGACCAAAATCACAAATCTTCAGTTTGCAGTCAGCATTTGCAAGGATGTTTTTTGGCTTTAGATCTCGATGGAACACGTTTGCTGCAAAAGGTCCAGATATTTGTTCAAACAATCGCTCAAACCATAAATGCAAAAACAAAAGACAAAATGCCAAACCTGAATGAGTATATTTAAGGCCACGGAGGAGCTGGTAGAGGAAAAATTGGTGATGTTCAGGAGTGAGGTCATCATTTGCCTTAATTACTTGATGAAGGTCAGATTCCATCAGCTCAAAAACTACATAAATGTCTCTGAATTCTCTTCGTGAAGGAGGAAGCATGATATGTTTTATTTCTACAATGTCAGGGTGACGAAGCAATCGAAGAAGCTTAATTTCCCTAAGAATACGAGTGGCATCAGAAACATGCTCAAATACTTCGTTAATCTTCTTTATTGCAACCTTTTCTCCATTGTGTGTGTCTATGGCTGATGCAACAACACCATAACTCCCTTTACCAATTACTTCTTGTATTTGGTATCGACTTGCCTCTCCATATTCAGTAAAGAATTCTGCTTCTGCAGAGCCCTGTATAATGAATTGAAATGGCTAATCATCTGTTTAGACTGTAGTTTCGATGATAAGAGAACCAGAGAAGAAATTGGAAGATTAACATTACGCATACGGCATCAACTTTTCATACCAGATCAACTAGGGGAAAATAATATCCTTCTAGGGTCTGTTAGCAATATAGATAACCCGATCCAGTAATGTACCTAACATTTTAAAGTTGAATAAAAATTGCAACTTTTTCGGTTGAAAGGAATGGAGGTTTCTGTCACTCATATTTCTGGTCCACGGCTCAGATTTTTCAGAAAACCAATTGGAATCCCAAACAATGTTTTCTTCAGAAACCATCAGCAAATAATATAATTATCATACAGAAGACACGTTATCATAGAGAAGCACATAGAAAACATAGCTCCCGAGAACTCAAAAAATTCTTAAACAAGCATATTAGGAACTTGTTAAATGGAGAAAAACGTAGGCGCATACAAAAACAAGTAGCTTTAAACAATCTAAAATGGAAGAAAATATGAAAATAGCAATCAATTACATTGCCATTCTCCAATTATACAAACCATGGCAATGTACATTTTAGATACGATGAAAACCATTCTTTAAAGTCCAAAACTTTCGACGTGATGTTGGCACTTTACACGCGCTAAAGTTGTTAAAAGAAACAGAAAATTATGCGTGACATACCATCCTTGATACTGTTATTTTATTGTCTTTGTTATGCGCCACTTTCAGCTATGATCCCACCAGTCAGAACAATTATGTAGTCAAAAGAACCAATGATATAAAGATGAGTTCATTACTAATCACAATATCTGGATTGGTGAATGAACGAAATTGCCCACGTAATGGCCCAGTGATCGATATAACGAGCGAGGAAGCACCAAAAGAAGAATGAAAACAAGCAAATATAAAAGAAACAGAAACGAATGAAAATAAAGAAAGCCAGAAACGGACAGATCTGTAAATCGAAAGGAAGATCGTTTCTTTACCTTCTTGTGATTATCCATGTTAGACCCGACAAAGAAGTTGAGGCGTTTAGGGACTCGAATTGGCTTTAAGCCGGAGATATCAAAATCCTCAATAAACGGAACCTGCCCTTCTTCCTCTTGAGTAGCAATTCCCGAAGATTGTGGGAGACCACTAGTAATATTCTTGTAGCTTGCACTAAAATTATTGTCGTTGCTATAATTAAAATCGACGCCACTCACAACATCAACACCATTTTTAATTATAAATCTACTACTATTAGAAGATGATGAAGAAGTAGTAGTAGTAGCAGCAGGATTATTGCGGCGTTGAAACCAGCGACGAACACCACCCACGAGGTTGCCACCCGCCATATAAACTGCCTCTCCCCTCAACCACTCGATTCCAGCATTTCCCGCCTACAACTCCGCCGACCTCCTCTGATCTTTTCTTTTACCCCACTTCGAGTTGAATTATACGGACATAGAAATGTATGAATCAATTGAGTGAGGAAAAGTAAGTAATTATGAATGTATTGTTACTCCGAGAAACAAGAGGGGTTGTGTCCTTGGAATGTTGTTTAGATACAGGCATGTCCTATGGAGACAGAGAGAGTAGGAGGAGGAAATTTGAGGCAAACACGATTGTTATCTTTATTGTTTGTCTTGTTTTTTGTTAAAAAAATTTATTGTTTTTTTTTTTTGACATTTCACTAAGGGTAGAAAAAAAAATTTATTGTTTGTTTTGTTAATTAATACTCCCTCTGATTCATAATAAGAGCCTTTTTAGAAGAATTTTAATTATTCAAAATAAGTGTCGTTTGCGACTTTTTATGCATATTTATAATTTTACTTCCAA
>JANZLH020000111.1:1657107-1674103 GCA_026770325.2 Erythroxylum fimbriatum
GAGTAATTGATAATCTTATATATTAGTATTATTATGTAATAAATAAAAACTGAATAAAATTTAATTTTATTATCATAATCATTATTAATTATTAAAAATTATTAATATATTTTATTTTGTTATCATATTAATTATTAATAACATAAAAGGCATATATTAATTAATTAATTAAAATGGGAAGGATTAAAAATCAATTTTGTAGGGAGAAGTTAAATTAGTTTTCCTTATAATTTTTTTAGTTATATTTTCATAAATCATGTCCTTATAAGTCATTTTACACATAAACAGTTAATATTAAACAGCTAATTTTACCAAACATCTCTAACAAACAGCTAATGCAATCCGCTAGTCAAATCAGCTAATAGAATCAACTATCAGCTAACAGCTAATACAATAAGTTGTTTGCCAAACAGGGCCAAAAGCTAGCTCTAAGCAGCAAACCGACTCAAAGCCTAGTAGAATACAAGAGCCACCCTGCAGTAAATGAGAATCTAACCACATTACTCAACAGCAAAAGACAAAGACTCAAGCAAAAACATCACTAATTAAGAAGTAATATGGAGTCAGAAGCCAGCGGCAAATAGACCACAAATTCATCCAAGGAGCGTAGGGATTGTAAGAGTCCAAATCCCTTACTTCCCTTCAACAGTACGCATATAGACAAAAGTTAACCGCCGAAATGTGCGCGGACAAGCTAGGAACCCAACCTGCAAAGAAATGAAAACAACAAAAGCCAATGAAAGAAAATTACCTCCCCTCACTGAAAAAGGCTGAGAGACTCCCTAATGTAACAATAAATTCATTTTGCAATATATAGAATCATATATCCAAATTATCAATCATACCATATGACCAGAACATAAGAATAAGGTTTTTTTTTTCTTCTAGACATGTATAATTGTTGTTTTTCTGTGCCTTCCTTCCTTCCTGTTAAGAAAGGCATAGAATTACTATTCCCCGTTTTTATCAGCCACTTGTTAATAAATGGATGAGATGTTCCCGTCCTCACCGGCTGGATCAAACTCAACATTGATGGTGTGCGCAAACGGGTTGATTCCTTAGCTATCGCAGGCGGACTTCTACGAGGCAGCGACGGTCATTGGCGGGGAGGATTCACACAAAATCTTAGATGGTGCACTCCAGTAACCGCGGAACTCTTGGACGTGTATACCGGGCTGACTCTTGCGTGGGATTTGAGGTACCGACAGATCGAGCTTGAAGTGGATTCCAAAGTAGTGATAAATATCCTCTTTTCTTTAGATCACCGTGCGGGGACTCTCCATCCTATAGTTCTAGGTATTAACGAATTGTTCACCAGAAACTACATCGTTGTTCATCGGCACATATACCAGGAGAGCAACAAATACACCGTCTGGTTTGCTAACTATGACGGTTATTTTGATGTTGGTGTTACTTATTTTACTACTACACTTATAAGGTGACACATGATCTTACTAGAGGATTTATTGAAAATCTGTTTCTCGTGTTTAATTATGTAATCTCTGTTCAATTTCTCTTTTAAATAAATAAATAAATAAATGAGATAGAGGGAGCAAAATAGCACATAGAAATAGGCATAAGGTTGCGGAAACCATTGTTTTAAAAATCGGACTGGACCGGCCGGTTCAACCGGTGACCCGTTGGCTATCCGGTCCGGTTCACTCCTAAAAATCAGTTTTTAATTGAACTAGTGGGAGCCGGTCAAAATCGATCAATTGATCGGTCGAACTGATCCGACCACTGGTTCAATGAAATTTTTATTTTTATTTTATTTTTTAAATATTATTTGGTATATTTTTGTTTTTTTAATATTACTAATATTATATATAATTAAATATAATTATTACATAATTATGATGTCAAACAGGTTTGATCAGTGATTAAACCGGTCAAATCGATAATTAATAAAGCCTCTGATTCAATGTCCGATCCGAATTTCAAAACACTGGCAGAAACGGACACAAAAGAATTTATCCTGTTAACAGAGTGCTATTGTGACGAAGATTCATTTGGCGACATCAGAGTGTAATCTATTCTATTGATTATTACTTTTAAAGGCACCACAGTCGTACATCGTAAAGGACCACTTTTATTGAGGAAATTTAGTGGTGTACTATTGTGTGTTTCTTGAAAGCATCAAAAGTTGAATGAAAATAAAAACACGAGAGAGATCCAGGATTACAAAAATCTCCCTAATTCTTCTAATTTTGCTTCTTGAAAATTAATTAAAAATGTCCAGTTCATACTTGAACATAAAACGCGTGACAAATAACTAAGTTTAGGAACTGCGTTATTTAACATTCTAATTTTGTAACTTAAGCATTAAAACCTTCGTTATGTTCCGAACCACATACAGTAATTATGAATTTTAATTTATTATTAGGCTCAAAAAGACTCGTGTAAAAATGAAAAAAATAAGGTTACGTTATCACATAACAGAATAAGGATTACTGTTCTCTATAAAGAGGAGAATATTATTATTCATCTCCATCCAAACAAAAACTCAGAGTCAGAGCACATTATTATTCAGATGTAATAGATTTCATAATTCATTAATAATGAAGGGAACAAGTAACAGAGTAACCAACACACAAATGCAATGTTTGTTACCGTTGGCAGAAAATGCCGATTCCGCAATATTATTATTACGAGAGAAGGTGGGAGGGATATATATAAATATAAATATAATGTATTTATATGTAGAAATTGAAAAAGACAGCCTTATCCTCTCACTCACAGTCACACCCTCACCTCCTGCTGCTCTCCTACTAACACAACATTACATCCACCCTTTGTACCTTCCCCACTCTTTCTCTTTCTAGAAGAACAGTAGAACTCAATTAATTTAAAGCCCTCGTATTTTCTCTCTCCAAGAAAAACACACCACACATAATAAATCATCTTCTCTTTATCACTCACCATCATCATGGACCCACCACTCGCTCCTCCTCCTCCTACCGTCTTACAACCCACCGTCGCCGCCGTCGATCCGGTTGTTCCTTCTCCCGCCGATGTTCCTCCCAACCACGCCCCTTACGCAGCCGCTTCCATGGTCTCCCACTCCTTTCCTACCCATCCTCCTTATGCTGAGGTAACCTACTCTCTCCTGTTTTTATAGAAGGAAGAAGTTATTATGTTTCCTGATAAGGGTTCTGTTTGTGTGGATCTGAAGATGATATATGCAGCCATAACAGCGTTGAAGGAACGCGACGGGTCAAGCAAAAGAGCCATAGAAAAGTACATCGAGAAAGCTTACACCTCCCTCCCTCCCACTCACTCCACCTTGCTCGCCCACCACTTGAAGCTCTTAAAAAATAGTGGTCAACTAGTCATGGTCAAGAAATCCTACAAGCTTCCTGGATCTGATTCCACTACTGCTGTTGCCGCTCAAACGCCACTTCCTCAGCCGTCCCAGGGGCAGAAACGCGGCCGGGGCAGACCATCCAAGCCGAAACTGGAGTCTAATGCGCAGCAACCCGCCCCTCCACAACCGCAATCATTTTCGGCTGCTTTTCCTCAGCAACAACAGCAGTCCAGTTTGTTCCCTCAAATGGTCCAAAATGCTGCCACTACTCAGATTGTTGCGCCCACTACGAGTGTGAATGCTAACACGCAGCCTGTGTTAGTTGCACTTGGGCTGGCTGATGAGCCCAAGATGGATAAACGAGGTCCTGGTCGTCCCAAGAAACCCTCTTTTGTGACCGAAAGTGGTCAAGTGGTGATGGTCAAGAGGGGTAGAGGTAGGCCGCCCAAGAAAACTCCCGGGAGACCCAGGAAGCCCAAATCCGTCATGGGTGCTTTGGCTCCTCGAGGTCGTGGTCGTCCTCCCAAAGCTCAAACCCATCCAGTGGCTGTCACCTACGCCCCCGACGGCACTTTGATCGGTGTGTCCAGACCTAGAGGCCGTCCCAGGAAGGGTGTGCTACCAGCTCCCGGCGTCGCGACGGTGCTCATACCGGCGAAGCGAGCAGGACGGCCCCCGAAGTTCGGTGGCATCGCCAAGCCTAGGAAGAGCACTGGAAGGCCCGTAGGTCGCCCTAAGAAGGTAATTTACGAAATGCCTTTGCTTTGTCAATTTAAAATCACAGTCAGCATGTTTGATAAAACCCCCAAGTCTTATGAGTTGTTGTCTTCTGCTTTATGTTGGACTAATGTGGTCTTGTGGATTTAGCTCTTATAACAAGTGTTTTTGTGTATTTGCGTGTGGGAACTAGAATTCTAACGTGTCATGGACAATCGCTGAACTGTCACAAACTCAAGCAGAAGAAGCCATTGCAGATTTGAAGAGGAAACTTGATTTTTTTGTAAGTGTTTATTCGTTTGAATGCACAAGTCTTGATAAAGTAAAAACAGTGTTGAAGAAGAGGGTTGTATTTGTTGGCAGCAATCTAGAGTGAGGCAGGCCGTGGGACTACTAAAGCCACAGTTAAGTAGTGAGACGGGAATCAGTGTGATGACTGCAATCCAAGAATTAGAAGGGCTTGCGGCGATGGACTTCAACGCCCCTTTGCGGGAGGATCCGCTACCGCCGGTGGTCCAAAGTTGAGTGAAAAGCAAAAAACAAAAAGTGAAGGTAAGGTGATCTTGGTCTAGAGAACTTGTGTTGTGATATTATTTATTTGTAAGAAGGAAAGATACTCATCTAACCAAGATAAGGTAGCAAGAGCTTGAGAAGAAGAATGTTTATAAAGTAAGCAATTAGTGAGCGACTAATTTGTTGAAGTGATGGAGAGGAGGAGAAGGTATCAGTAGTTTTTTTTTTTCAAAACTCGCTGCACATTAAATTCAAATCTCCTTTTTCAATTCAATAATCTGCATGTTTATGTGACAGTTGTTAGTCTGTGTAACTGGAATTTAGTTATATTTCCTTGTTTTAGGTAAGTTGAGCACTATAATATAATATAAGACCAATACTAACTCGTCTACTCATACACACTCCATATTTTATACTCCATGTCAACGCCATTGCAGCAATACCAAGGTTGTTGACTTCCTGGTGGTATATTAATGAACTTTTTCAGTTCTCTCATGAAGTACTTATGTGATTTTGAGTAAAGATATGTCGTCTATCCTCAGTGGATTGTTCACTTTTATGATATTTATTTAATAAAAACCATTCCTTATAAAATATAGATTGTATTCTCATATGTTTATTTTTTAAAATTGTTAATCTACTAGAATTGCATATTGATAAAATGGCAAGATTATCATATTTATTATATTTTTTTGTTTTATGAAAAAAGTAGCTGTTTTTCTAAATTTAAAATATAAAAATACTTAAATAAATGTGTAGGTAAAAACCAAGGTCACAAAAGTATAAAAAATTTCTACATAAAAATATTTATGTTTCTATAAAAATATTAATTATAATAATTGTATAAATAATATTGAAAACTCTGAAATTTCATTAAATATATCATAAACTATATGAGAATAATTACATAATCAATATAAGATTCGGTGCTTTTAAAATTGATAGGGAAAGGTAAAAGGATTTTGATTTTTGAGGCATTTAAGAAAACAATAAATGAATGACGTTTAATATAGGAGAAGAAAAGGAGAGAGGAGTTTCACGGCACCAAAATTTTTATCTTGTTTATTACTCCCTCCGATTTATAATAACTATTTATAATAAAAATAGTGAAGAGACAAATTTAGAAATGAAAGTTATCAAAAGGTTATTAGAGTTACTGATATAATTTAGAAGATGAAGAAGAATTCAAAAAACAACTTTTTGAACGAGAAAATCTAATGATAATTAGGCCTAGCAAATCTCCCCATTATTCCCTAGCGTTTATGGTTGGAGACTGTGCAAAATTAGAAATAAAGTTAAAATGTAGTAAATTATAAATTAAATGATAATACAGTTTTTGATGTATACATCTTATCCCATAAAGAAACATTAATAAACTTGACAAGAGGAAAACAATTTTCTCTAAATTTGATTGTGACAGTGGATTTTGGCAAATAAAAATGTATAAAGATAATATTCCATATACTACTTTCTCTACTCCGTAAGATCATTACGAATGTTTAGTTATGCCTTTTGGTTTAAAAAATGGCGCACAAATATTTCAAAAAATGGATAATATCTTCAAGTATCATAATTTTATACTATGTTATGTGGATGATATTATAATAGCTAGTGATAATATTGTTCAACATATTATGCATCTTAATAAATTTACAAATCTATGTGAACAACATGGTTTAGCTCTTTTTGAGAAAAAAGCTAAGATATGTTAGGCTAAAATGGAATTTCTTGTCATGGAAATAAATGGTAAGGGAGTTAAATTTCAATCTCATATCCTCGGAAAAATCTCACAATTTCTTGATAAGTTACTAGATGAAAAACAAGTTTAAAGTTTTTTTGGAGTATTAAAATATGCTTCAAATATTATTCAAAGCCTAGTCAAAATAAGAAACCATTTCAAATTCTTTTAAAGAAAAGTCAAAGATTTGAATTTTCACCCTATTTGATTGAACAGGTAAAGAAAATTAAAATTTTGTGCACTACACTACCAACACTTTTATTACCATTTGATGAGTATGATTTAATTTTCGAAATTAAAGCTTCTGATCATGTCTGGAGTGGAGTATTAAAAAGGTCAACTACGATGACTCTAATATTAAGATGAATGAGTCTCTTTATAGGTATACTTTGGGAACCTTTATAGATACTCAACAACGATATCTTATAAATGAAAAAGAATTCTTTACGGTAGTAAACAGTTGTAAAATATTTTATTATTTTTTATTACCTAAAAGATTTTTATTAAGAATTGATAATACTCATTTTAAGGCTTTTATTCAAAATAATTTACCTTCTAAACCTTAATATAAAAGTTATATAAAATGACATATTTTATTAGTAGAATATACCTTTGATATTAAGATTATCAAATCTATCAATAGAAAGACTCCAAAACTTTACCATTGTTATATATTCCATACATCACACTAGATAGATATCATATTCATGGAATATGATTCACTTTTAAGATGCCTTGGTGGTGAAATGGTAGACATGCTCTCAAAATCTTGTGCTAAAGAGCGTGGAGGTTCGAATCTTGTTCAAGTCAGAAGATTGAGAAATATAACCATCTGATTTGATTCGTTTTCAATAGCCATGAGACGATCATGATGATCCTTTTGTCAATGGATGCTCCTATTACACTCGTAATCTCTGAAAGATGAGAACCAACTATATAGCATCTACATCGAGAATTTAAGTATTGCACAAGTCATTAGTCAAATATTTTGTAGGAGCTATCTGTATTAACAGACTTTCAATATGAATATGTTTATCATAAAGAGATTCGTTGTTCCTGACCTTGCTTTGCTTCACCTTAGTGTTATTTGAACAAGTTGAAACCAATTCAAGATGATACGGATCCCCTTTCTTCTTGTGCCAAAGATCTTACCATTTTCAAGTGAACTGGATTTATATCTCCTTTATATTTAAGAGTTCTTATGTATTTCCACGTCTCTTTAAGACTAAAAAAAATGGATAAATTCCTTTTCTTAGGAACACATACAAGATTTGTTACTATTAAAAAAAAGGCTAATGATTACCCACCATTAACTATTCATTTATTAACTACTACATTTATGAATTATGAATTTTATAGTAATAGAAATAAAATACATGTCTATCTTACCAAGACAAAATTTGTAACTTGCTATCCTCTTGTCTAACAGGAAAATATTGCAACCAATTGCAGCCATTATAGTAGTAAACAAATAAAATAAGTATTAAATTGGATTTAGATTAGAAGTATAGATTCAAATCACAGGACAATATTTCATTTAAACATTTGCGTTCCCAATTTGCCAATGATGTCGCACTAGGCGGGCGAGCTCTTAGTTAACGTATATCATCTTATAAGAATAGAGTATGATATAGATCAACCAGAAGAAGTATGTATAAAAGTATTTGTTCCAAGGAAGAATGTTAGAATTCTATATGTTTTCTGGGTTTTGAAAAGTGTGGATTTTCAAGAAAGGGAGTCTTGCATCAAGTTCAAACTCCATTCTTGCATGCGTGGTTCTCCAGAAGCACGCACTAAAATAAGAGGTAAAAATTGATTGGCAGTATACTTGATCAAACGAGTGATTTTCTCGCCTACTAATGTTATTGTAGATTTTTAACTGGAGAAGGTGAAACTTGATTTACTTAGATTTTAAGTTTATCAATGTTGAATAAACTGTAAGTGCACAACTTAGTTGTAGTTAGTATCGGCAAGTACGAGTCGATCATACAAAGACAATGATTACTATTAATTACCTTTCTTTTATTATCTAGCCTACTGATTGGATTTTGGATTTTTAATAAAGAAAGTTAAACTTAAACAATTAAAACAATCAATATCAATAATTAGTGTCAAGGTAATGAATCCCCCTAAAACTATTATATAATTAACCTTTTATTTTGCAATTGTTTTATTGACTATTGAACCGTGAAAATTCCTATCTTATGCTAGTAACTCTCTCGAGACTACTAACAAATAATCCTAGGTTTATTAATTGAATCTTTTTAGGTTAAAGTTTCTAGGATTGCTTTATCAATTTGTGAATTCCACTATTAGGTTTGACCCTAATCCAGAGGATTTATGCCAACCTATCTCTAGGTTTGTAGTCAATTCCTTTTAATTATGTTAGATCTATTCATACATAGGATTTCTCAATCTTTGAAATCAGATTATGTCCTAATATTCCAAATCTATTAGAACATACATAAAAACACATAATTAAATTATAATAGATCAATGAAAATAATTGCATTAAATAAAAGAATCATAACATATTGTTATCTCAAATAGGGTTCATTACACCTAGACACCAACAAGGCGTTTAGTTTCACATGATAGAAAATAAAATCATCAATAAACAAGAAGAAAAGGAATAGAAAACAAAAAGTTTATAATTCTAAAACTACTTTTTTTTTTGTATTGAATGTTCTTGTAAGTTTGAGGATTGAAGTTGTATTCTATTGGATCTTTTGATGATTTCTTTGTTTTCTCCCCTTCTTTGGATCAATATTGTCCCTTCTGAACATTTTCTACGATTGGAATCGTCTCTAAAAGTCTTCTCCTATTATTTTGCCTCCGCTTTTGTCTTTTTATAATAATTTTTATGGTTTTTGAGAGAAACAAGGTATGATACACGACTGTGTACTAGATCATGTATACTCCAAAATCTCCAGAATTCACGATTCTACACGGGTTAGGAGACGTACATAGCTATAGACACAGTCATGTATCTCTTATTTGCTTCAAATCTTTGTTTTATGTTACTTTTTCATCCGAATTCTTCTCATTTTGGTCCATGAAGGTAATTATAACATATAAATGTACTTATAGCAAATTAAGTACCAAATATACAATAAAATATAAAATATTAAGAAAAATACATCAAATATGGGTGTATAAATACAGTCAAATATACATCTGTTAAATTTCTCCATACTTAAGCTTTTGCCTGCCCTCAAGCATACCGTAATCAAAATTATAAATCTTACAACATCCATCCTTCATTAATCTTGATCTGTCCATTTATATTATAAATCATCATGCCATATTGAATCAGATTAACATACGATTAAAGTCAAGTTATCCTGAAACTTACTTCTTAAGTCAATAGTAATAGTAATCACATCGATAATCACATTGAAATCAAAATTATAAACCTTTTCACCTCACCAAATTTCACTTATTGCTATAAAGAGTTTAGGGTGAAAAATATCAAAACTTTAAAATCAATGCATAGTAGAACCCTTACCATAGGCTTGCAACATTATCACACCTCCACCACATATGTATAAACTAGAAAAAAAAAATAAAAGGTCTTTATACATGTTGTAATGGGGCTTACATACATTATGGTTGGGATAATAAATATGGTTGAATTGAAGGAAATTTATTAAAGAGAAATTACAGGAAACTTGTTTATATCATAATTTTGAGCATTCATCATGTACCACTATTAAAGCGTTATTGAACTTTCAAAATTTCCAATTTCAAACAACCAAATAATTTAAATAACCTTCAAAGTTCAAAAAATAAAAAAGGCTTCAAAGAAAAATAAGATAAAGGTTAGTAATTTGGGTTTAATCAATGAAAAATACTAAGGCTCAACTTGATTATTCCTAAGGGATAAATTAAGGTAAGGTAATTATCAAATAAATACGCTAAAACAAATTACTGAATCTAAGTGTCTTTTATTATGTCAATGGTTCTAATTTAACAAATGTGGTTTTAATATTTATAATAAAAGTAAGTTTTAGAATTGTTCCACTATGCACTATAACGGATATGAAAGAAATAAAAGAGCTTAAATTTTTTTCAAAAATTTTGTTCTTAGACTCAAAAGCTCACAAAAAGATGGGTCTATATGTGTAAATTGTATGTAATTTTCATTCAATTTGACTATTTCAACGATTACTAACAATATGACTTAAAAAAGCAATTTTATTCTATCTGTCTTTATTTTCATACTAATCAAAATCAATATTCAATAGCGAAATACAGTATTGATGGACATATTTTAATTAAGTTAAGATATTAGTTCATGCAATTTAATAAATAAGATTATAATAAGCTTAAAGAAAACCATTAAAATCATGAATCCCTTCCTCACACTTAAAGTTGTGCATTATCCCCAATGTACACAATATAAGTATATATAATAAGTGAGAAGGTTTGTAGTACTTTCCTTAATATGACGATTTTTTTGATTTCTAATCCATTTAATACCATACTACATCATTGCAAAACATAAAGAAAAAGGGATAAAGCAATTAAAGAAAATAAAAATTACACACAAAAATTAAGAAACAAAATAACTATAACTATAACTATAATGTTAGAGAAAAGAAAATAATAAATACACAATTAATAAAGATAAAGGAAGACTAAACAAAAACCAAGCCTCTCCCTCTTGATGTGATTCAGGTTGGTCTGACGAAAGAGGGTCCTTGAGTGGATGATGATCCTGTGCCACTGGAGGGATTATAGAGGAAGTGCCCTCGCTAGATGATGGAGGCTGGAAATTGATGCTTAAATGGCTTGCCATTAATAACATCAACTCTCCCATCCATCCGACTATAGGCTCGAGTCTTCCTAGTCTCTTAACTGCAATCTTGAGTCGTCCTACCTACATAATAAGCTCCGCCTGCTATTGTTGGATAGTCTTTTGAGTTCCCAAAAGCTAGCCCACCCATCTCTTCATAATGCTATCTTTACCTAAGCTGGGTTTTGCATCTAGCTCTGGGACCTCTCAGAATATCTAACTTTGGTTCTTCGTCTCCCATCTCAGGTGGTGATGGCTATGGTTGCAAAGATTGCTCTATTATAGGTGGCTCCGCTCTATCTTCATCCTTTGTTGCTAACTAATTGGGTTCCACAATATTCATAGAATTTACCCGTGGGACCTTAATATCTGCATACCATGTGTATGTACTGCATCACTGTTAGATTAAGTGCCACCATGGTAGTTATTACAAAGGTTTTCCTTCAAACATGAACTTATCCCACAAGATGCACAACCCCTTTGCATAACAATCTCATTTAGCTCTGTTAAAGCAAGATTCACCCTTGTCTCGTGATCATCGACCAACAGTCTTTATTCTCGAACGTCTGATGACCCTCGCAGTATTTAACAATCATACTCATAAAAAAACAACGAAAGCAATAAAATAATAAAGGCAACAATAAAGCAAGAAAGAGATACAACAAACTACCAACCTTTATTACTTCCCTCAAAGTATACAAAGATGCTCTCTCAATCTCTGTATGTCACTCTATATATGACGAGCAAGGCTCAAATGAGCTATATATAGGCATCAAGGCTCGGGGAACAAGCTAGAAATCCTAATATAACTCTTCTACCTAAGATCACATCTTATTTTATCAGATTACATCATTATCCAATAAGATAACATCCTTATCTAAATAGAACTCTATCCGATAAGGCTTATCTACATCCCAACTAACAAGATAAAAGATTATAATGATCTATCCCTATTCACAAAGATGTCCACTATCGTCAGATGATCCTCCCGCATGGTCTTTATCCTCTAGTGCTAATGTTTATCCTTTGTGATCTTATCCGCCACATCATCCAAGATCTCCTTATGATCTCTATTTGTTGATGATGAGTCATCTAAGCCAAAGCCAGTCATAGGACATTAGTCCAATCTAATGATTACCCATGTTAAGTCCATTAACCAAGGTCCATCTATTTGAGCAACCACTAAGTCTTTAGTCCATCATGAACTTATCCTTAGCCATGTCAGGTTGTTCAAGGTCTAAAACTCTACCAAAACTCGTACCATGCTTGACCTAACTTGCTAAGTCATTTTGAAGCTTTTTCATGTCACCGCTATGCATGTGATCCAGCTAACCTTCCACCAAAGGCCCGTCTCCAGCTAACTGTGAAATGCCTTCATGTGTTAAGGGGCTAACAAACCACACCCACTAGATGAATTCGACGCCCTCGTCAAACTAGTATAAAGGTAGGCGTTCACCTGATCCTCAAACTTCCATAAGATCGTATCTTTCTCCCACGTAGCTTCCATGATCGACTTTCCCTACCACTAGATTAAGAACTCGGTCTGTCGGTTCTTTTTATGCTGCCCATTGGTCGGTGATTCAAGATCTTCGTTACTTGATCCTCGAACTATTTTCTGATAACCGGTGGAGCTCTCTTCACTTGAGTCCTATTAGGATCTAATGCATCCTTATATTAAGGTTTGAGAAAACTAACATGAAAAGTAGGGTGTACCTTTAATCTCTCGGGCAACTTTAACCTGTATGTCACGTTTACCACTTTACTGACACTTCAAACGGTTCATTGTACTCTGGAACCAATCCACGATGCACTTACTTACTCGTGATCTTCTTCTGAATTCGTAGGGTAAGTTTCAGAAGTACCTTATCTCCCACGTCGAACTCTAACGGTCTCCTCCGTAAGTCTGCTTGCTTTTTTACTCGTCGAGAAGCTTTTCGAAGACTATTCCTCGCCTCATTTAACGACTCTTGATTCTTCATCGCGAACTTGTATGCCACAAGACACTTGCTAGCTGTCTTTTGTTATGCAATTTGGAGTGGAGTGAGAGGTTGTTATCTCAAGACTATCTCAAATAGACTCTTCTCCGTCTCAGAGATTTATGCAAGTTATAGCAGAACTGTGCAGTATCAATCAAACTTAACCAGTTACGTTGACTTCCACTTACGTAATGCCTTAAGTACTCCTCTAATAGACTATTGATCCTCTCCATTTAGCCATTCGTCTATAGGTGATTCACTGTTGAAAACTTCAAATCACAACCCTCAAGTTGAAAAGTGACGTCCAAAATTGGCATGTAATTCTAGTGTCTCGGTCACTCACAATGTCCATAAGGACTTTGGAGTACTTCACCACATTCTTATTGAACAACTCCAACGCAATATTTGAGGGGCACAATGCTGGTACTATTATGAAGATCCCATACTTGGAGAAACAATCTACAATCACCATGATTGTTTCCATGTTGTCTATCTTTGGAAACCTTCCTATGAAATCCATCAAAACTGACATCCACGGTGCTTCGAGAATAGATAAGGGTTGTAGCAAACCGGTTTCCTTCTTCCTCTTCGACTTATCCAACTGACACCCAAGGCATGTCTTGATATAATCCTCAATGTCATTCTCTATCTTTGGCCAATAATAGAAATGAGCTAGGAGCGCTAACATCCTCTGAATTCTGGGGTGACCAGTTCAGTAGTTATTTCCGTAAGCTACCGAAACTTGGCATGTACATTTGACTACACTTAGTCATCAACAGCTCATCATCATCGAGCCATGGCTTGCACACAACACCTTCCTTAACTTGTGAGATCAACTTACAATATATGTTGTCCAATAAAGCCACAACTTTGATTTGCTCCAATATGTTAGACTCCACCTTAGTAATGGCATATAGGGATGTGAATACCTCCTTCTGACTCAAGGCATCTGCCACGTCGTTGTGCCTCCCCTGTTTATACTCCTATATGAAGTCATATTCAATAAGGAACTCTTGCCATCGAGCTTGCTTCATGGATAACTTCTTATGGGTCCTGAAAAATTTGTTAGCAATATTGTCCGTACGAACAACGAACCTGGTTCCCAACAAAAGTACTTGCCATGTCTCAAGGCAATGCACCACCATGAGCATCTCCTTCTTATGCGTTGAGTACCACTACTCTGCATTATTGAGCTTTCAGCTCTCAAATGCTACAAGATGACCTTCCTGTACTAGAACTCCACCAATGGCTTTGTTTGAAGCATCTGTGTGTACCCTAATTAGATATGAAGTTGTCTAATAAACTGTCGAGAACCTATGCAAAATCTCTCTTCACACAATTACCGATTTGATTTAATTCTTGTTCTATTAAATCACCTAACTCTCGTTAGACCAATTTAATTATTTTTCATTCGAATCACCCCCTCAATTCATTACCTAATTATGCAATCACAGAATTTAATCACAATAAATCCAATAAACATAAAAACAATTAGATTTCATTAAATCAAGAATAAAACTCCAAATGTGAGTTTAGAACATCCTCAACATTTAGATCCTATCATCAACTATTCAATTTAATTCTATACAATGATAAAACTGAAAATAAATAGGAAATACAATCGAAACGGAGGACGAGAGGTAGCAATATCGGGAAATCTCCTAATCCAAGAACTACGTCGAGTCAGCTTCTTCTCCACTTCTCTCTTCTTTCTCTTTCTCAATCTCTCGATGAATTCTCTCTAGGGTTTCTCCAAAAGCGGCTGATGCAAAAGCTCCATTCTCTGTTCTTCTTGTTTTATTTATGTTCTTTTGTGTTTAGGATTGAACTAGGGTTTTCTGATATCCGAAAGGTCCAAAATATCCCTCAAAACGTGAAATTTGAAAGTTTCTGAGCATCTACCTGAGCAGGGGCCACAATCTTGACCTACATCTAAGCCTTCTGTCACGATCATAAAAGAAGTTTCGACCCGAATGTCTTCTGAAACTCTACTGTTCTTCGATATTGAACCTGAAACACTAGTAAACACATCAAGGTACCTCAAAAACATAACATTTAAGCTCCAAATCTTGTACTAACCTATAAAACACTTAAAACACAAATAATTAACAAACTAACACAACCTACACACATACTAAATGATCGGATTATATAAACTATTCTTTTTCGTATAAAGTTTTTCTGATTTACCAAAAAAAACTATGCCCTAAAACACGATGCAATTTACACTTTTCACATCCCCATACCTAAACATTTTATTGTCCTTATGCAAACAAAAACAATCAAACAAATCAGGACAAAACAAAACACGCATATGTAATAATGAGAGAATGGCTTCAACTTAGCGAAACAAATTTAAATATAAACACAATGCTTCAAGTTATTCTAACTTATTAACAAATAAAATCCGCGTCTACGCACCTTGGACTAAATATAGAATCTAATCAAAATTTTAATGTTGAGTCTATTGACCTCTATCACTTGCATACACACATTGATAATCATTCAGTCAAAACAAAAGTGTAGCTATTTCTCAGTAGGTTTTCATGAAAAAACAAGCTACTAACAAGTTTGGCAGGTTTTTTATTTGAAAACATTCTTTTGATTTTTCTTTAAGGACATGAACCTAGTCTTTTTACACGGAGGCAAACATTTGTGATAAATGCCAATCCGATTACTTAACTAAGTCATGTTGTTATTAAGCTGCTTGGTTGGAATGTCATTATAGCCTTTTTATACGAAAGCACACATTTGTGATGCGTGTCAATCCGGTTACTCAACTACATCACATTCTTAACTAACTACTACCTCTATTCATAACCCAAAGGCCAACAGAATAGTTATTTTTGTTAAAATTATACAACTTGTTTTTTAACACAAATTTTGCTTACCTTATTGCTTTAGCTAATCATTCTCATGAAAATATACTAACAATGCCACTTATTTTGTTGGCCCCCATTATCGGAACCCAACTCTCTTGCGAAAATCGTGAAAGTTGAGCGTGCGAGCCTATAACCATGAAGGGTTATCAAATTTTTTTTCCATTGAACCCTTATTAGATATTATCAATAATCTTTGTTCTCATAACATCCAAAAATTCACTTACAATATCTTCCATGGTGCGCCCATTCAAAAACAATCACTAAGCTTGAACTCGGTTTGTCTGCTTGCGAACAGAATTGGGAAACCTTACAATCATAATTTCAATCTGACTTCTTCAAATAAATCATATCTCTATGTCTCTAGTTTGATTTTGGCACAAGAAACACCTCAATTGGAGTTTTACAACTCAAGATATCATCAAAATACCAACATGAGCTCATATCCCAATCATGCTCTCTCAACCGACCTCTTACTTGATTTCATGCAAACTCTCTCAATTTGACTCCAAATGGTACAAACGTTCATGGACAGATACCTACATGTCTTATGAATCCATTGGTCAAAGAATCACCTTAATCGGAGGTCGGATGAGGGAGTTATGCTCAAAAGAGTCCACCATGTTTACACCCAAAATTAATTTGAACATACTTTGGCGCTAATGCCTTAACTTTCTCTACAAATGTTAGATTGCTTTCGTTTTTATACCATTGGAAAGATAACTTCGAGATCTAAACCTTTCATGAAGACCACAAAACCTGATTCGGCCTCTAAGAGTGCTACAATCCATCATCTTTCCAGTGCATGTCCGTTAACGGACATGGATCGGGCAAACTGCATTTTTCACCCGAGACAGTCCGTTAAACGGACTTCCATGTCCGTTTAACTGACATGGAGAATGCCAAGGGTCCCAAATGACCCAAGAAGGTCCGTTAAACGGACATGGGGCTTCCACAAAGTCCTCCAATCCCTCTTTCATGCTTCCAAACTCCTTCCTATCATCAAATACACATATGAACTTCATAATTTTCACTTCTAATCATGCCACATCACTGCAAACTCACTCCAAC
>JANZLH020000111.1:1782772-1799500 GCA_026770325.2 Erythroxylum fimbriatum
ATAAAACATAAGCTCATCGCAAGGGACTAATTTAAGCACAAAATCATGAATTAAGAGTCAAAAAGTACATTAAAAACCATGAAACTGTAGCCAATTAATATGATAAACTTGGGTTCAATCAATTCTATGAAATCTTGAACTAGTTTTCCTGCCATCATTCTTTAATGTTATGCTGCATTTGGTAAGTCACTTACCATATGAGGGAAAACTTTGTAGATCAATTCAATTTCGATGGATGTTCCTAATTAAAAGGTAATTTGTATTCATTTATATATTTTTTGTTTTCTGATATTATTTAGTAATAAATGCTAAAGTTTTATACTTTTTTAGATTTTTAGGCTCTCTTAGGCGCAATGTGCTCAATAGAGCTCAACCTAAAGGCTCTATTGCAGAGGCTTATATATCGAATGAATGCTTGAAATTTTGTTCTATGTACTTAAATGACATGGAGACACAATTTAAATGAGAAGAACATAACTCTGATTTTGATCAAGATGATGGCTTGTTAGTTTCCCCCCAAAAAGTAAGACCACTTAGAACAGGAAATATATGAAGTTAACTATAGGCAAACTTGAAATTGGCCATTGGTACATTTTGAATAACTATGACGAATTTAATTTTTATGGAGTATGTATATTACTTCTCATTCATTAGTTCATATTAAAATTTAGTAGTCAACCTCTATTTTCTTACATCAATTTACTTTTTAAATAGAGAGCACACAAGTGAGATTAGAAGCAAAGTTGAGGTTAACGTTGAAGAAAGGCATAAAATAAGTTTATCATCGTGGTTTCGGACATGAGTAAGTTATTCATATACTAGTATGAAAAAATGAATATTATAGGTGAGATTATAACATTAACTTTTAGTTATATTTTTTTTCTACAAATGATATGATTACATAATTGTAAATTTCCATAAGCATCTAATAGGTATAAAATTTATACTATGTTTTGCTAGATATTTTAGTGTGTTTTAAAGTGTTTCTTAGATGAATATTATGTATATAGGCTTATAATTATGTTATTGTTAACCTTTTAACGTGAAGACAAATTTTTTTGTCGTGAATGGCCTCAATTACTAACCTTCTTCATTCAGCCTCCATCTTCTTCATCCTTCAATTTCCTTCTTTCTAATACTCGCAAACACATCAAACACCTCTAGAAACATAAAATTAAGATCCAATTCTTGCTCTAAACCAATCAAACAAGTAACACCATGTATTTTAAAGATTTTCTTTAACATTAACCTAATCTTTTGACGCGAAGACAAACACTTATCATGAATGTTCCCCGATTACTCAACTAGGTCATGTTGTTTATTTAACTAGGTTGGAGTGTCATTCTATCCTTTTGATATGCTTGGTTAGAGTGTCATTCTAGCTTTTTGACACAAAGAAAAGCATTTTATCGGGAATGCCCCTAGTTATTAAGCTATATCACAACTCTAACTAGCTACTAGCTCTATTTTTAACCTAATTTTCTTAAAAAGGGACTATATAATAGATATTTTACTTAATACAAAAGCTATACTAACATTATATCTTTTGCATGCAAGCCTCATATATATGGGAAAAAATATACAGGTTGCATTGTTAATGGAGTTATATTTCACATAAAAGAGCACGACAGCCACCTTAAAAGCCAAAATTGTAGAGTTATTACAGAGGAACAACTTAAGGATGATTTTATTGACTTCTATAGTCTTATCTCCGAAAAAATTGAGTTACATTACATTAAGCACAAGAAGGTTGTTCTATTTAAGTGAAAATGGCTTAATCTTGTTGACAAAGTTATTAACATAAATGTGAATGGCAATATTAATAGCATCAATGTTAGTAACATATGGAATGAAAATGAATCATTTATACCTGTAAGTCAAGTGAAGCAAGTATGTTATCTCAATAACACTATATTGGGAAGCAATTGAAAAGTTGTGCAAAAGTTTGAACACCAAAATTTTTTATATTTTTGTGAAAGGGAAAATTGTCCAATGGGTGA
Source organism: Erythroxylum fimbriatum (assembly GCA_026770325.2). NCBI lineage: Eukaryota > Viridiplantae > Streptophyta > Magnoliopsida > Malpighiales > Erythroxylaceae > Erythroxylum > Erythroxylum fimbriatum. The sequence continues at coordinate 1,784,773 of JANZLH020000111.1, forward strand.
AGATGATGATGAAGTATATCAAGAGATTGAATTGTAGCTGAATAATCTAGCTCTTGAAATTAACGATGAGGATATATCATCATTCCATAAGAGATATGTTGATCCTAATATACTAGAAGCAATCGAAGTATAAGACAATCTTGTTGTAAAAAAGGATAAAGACTATATTAAGGATGAATTATATGAAAATGATGATACTTTCTTTGAATATAATAACAATGAAAAGTTGAATCATAATGTAATTAATAATGATGATTTTGAAGATCTTGATTATGATGATTGAAGTTATCATGAAAGTGCTCTTTTTATAGTGTTATTGTAATGTTAGAAACTAATAAATGTATAATTAACCATATTTATACCCCATATTTGATTTATTTTTGTTTGATAATTTTTACTTTTATTGTATATTTCATATTAATTTGCTCCAAGTGTGTTTATAGGTTATAATTGTCTTCACAAACTTAAAAGAGAAGAATTCAAATGAAAAATCAATAAGAGATAAAAGGGATATTTAGAATTATGAACCCTTCATTTTCTATTTGTTTTTCTTTCTACTTATGTTTGAATTCATTTTCTATCATGTGTAACTAAATTTCTTTAGTGTCTAGGTAAGATGACCCCTATGTTTATGCTTTAACATGTTTTAATTCTTTTGTTTAATGCAATTGTTTTGATTGATCTTTTTTGATTCGATTACGTGTTTAATATATGTTCTAATAGATCCGGATTATTATTTCATAATTTGATTTCATAAAATAGAGATTGAGAAATTCTTGTATGAATATATCTATCACAATTAGATATATAGGATGACATAAATCCTCTAGATTGGGGTCAAACCTAATAGTAGAATTCACAATTTGGTCAAACAATCGTATAAACTTTAACCTGACTAATTTGGTTGATAACCTAGGATTAGTTGCTATTAGACTCAAGAGAGCTACTAGCATAGCATAGGAATTTCCACATTCCAATAGTTAATAAAAAATTGCATGATAAAAGATCAACTAGTTAAGGTTTTTTAAGGGACTCGAAACCTAAACATTACTTCTCGATATAGGTAATTCCCTAAGTGAATTCTTATTTCTCTTTTCAATATTGCTAATTATTTTATTTTATTTGCTTAAGTTTTATTTTCTTTGATTAAAACAAAACAAAATCGAAGACTAGATAATAGGACAATGGTAATTACTAGTAATCATCGTCTTTGTAGGATTAACCCATAGTTACCGGTACTAGCTACAACTACGTCATGCACTTGCAGATAATTCATAATTGACACACTTAGAAAAATTCAATCAGTAACATTTATGTTATTAATGCAATTAATGTATCATGAAAGTTCTTTGTATATTGGTTATTGTAATATCAGTAACATTTATCTTACTAATATGACTAATGTTTATAATTGAATGTATCTTCATTATGATCATTGAATGTATCATGAAAATGCTTTTTCTATTGGTTATTGTAATGTTGGTATCATTCATCTTACTAATGTGATAATTGTTGATGATTGAATGTATCTTCATTATAATTATTAAATGTATCATGAAAGTTTTTTTTTCTATTGATTAATGAAATGTAACATTTATCTTACAAAAGTGACTAATGTTTATGATTGAACTTATCTTCTTATAATAATTCAATGTATCATGAAAGCTCTCTTTCTATTGTCTTATTGTAATGTTAGTAACATTTGTGTATTTTTTCATATAGATATCCAATATAATGGCACCTAGTAGAAACAAATGGAAGAAGACGACGACTATACAAATTATAGATTAGTGACATTTATGTATTTTTTTTATAGATATCCAACATAATGACACCTGGTAAAAATAAATGGAAGAAGGTGGAAGCTATAAAAGTTATAGAATAAAGGGATGTGCAACTTCAACCATATCAATCAATTGGTGCTAGAAATTTAATCCCTAGTCAATAACAACATTAGACCTTAAATAACAATGAAATTAATCACGCAGGTTTAAAATTTATATACCTTCAAATGAATATATATATTCAAGCATATATTTTTTTATCATATTATTTTTTAACCATAAAAAATAGAGCTTGTTCTAGTACATTGTCATAACAAAGTAAAAACAATATTCTGCCTTCAAGTCATACAAAACAACATCATTATGCCTCAAACAACAACAAAGCTACTAATGTAGGTTTGTTAATCATTAATACCTTCAACTAGACTTATGCTCGAATATATATTTATATATTTTAATATTTTCTTATCATTATTCATTTGTTATTAGCTTCTAGTGCTAGTATTAGAAAAAAGGTAGAGGTAAAACTAGATGTTGTGAATTATAACAAATGAATGTTGTAAAGAATTGTAACTTATCAATATACATTGATATTCAATAAGATCATCCTATAAACAAGGCCCAATCTATGAAATTGTCAAGTGAGTTGGGGATTATTGCAAAAACATAATTACATTGTCTAAAACATGTTAAGGACTTTATGGAAGATAACTTGCATGAAAATGCATTGGAAAAAGTTACGGTAATTGTACAAATCTTTAACTTTATGCAATATTGTTTCAATGATTTTAAGATTAATTACATTTTTACTTATTGTTCACAGTTGAAATTGAATATTGTGGTTATTGAGAACCTAAATATTTCAAATTGTGTTACTTCATTATTGAAACAAAAGACCAATAAACAACATTTCAAGTTGCATAAGTATTATAAATCTTTTCCTTTTGATGTAGAGGCACAAAGCTATGTTTTCAAACAAATTTCGAAGAAAATTGAAATAGTTTGTGTGATTTTTGGGTTGACCCGAAAGTTTAGGTTTATTTTCTTTACCTTCACGTTTGCTTGCATTAAATCTTATTAGATGATTTAATGAATAAATTATGTTTTTTTATTGATTTAGGAAAATTGTGAGAAGGTAAGGGTCAATAGATCAAAAATGGAAACACCTCATACTTAAAGGTCAAAGTTATGTGTAGTTGTTCGAAATGAATATGTAAGATATATGTTTGCAAGTTAAACTTAAATTAATAAGCACTACATTATTTATTGTGACTATTTTTTCATAAAATAGAGTGAGAAGGAACTACATGGACAAGAATATGATAGGATCATATTGTGTAAAGTTACTCACTATAAGGAAGGTCAAGGATGAGTGTTAGAAGAAGCAGAAAACAACTATATAAGTATAAAAGTTTGTTCAATAGTTTTGTTCATTTATTAATATAGTAGTAAGTAGTAATATATGGATTTAATATTGGTTTTGTTTTATTCAATTTTAGATAAGATGCAGGAGTTATTAGAGAAGTCTATGTTTGAAAGGGATGAGCTTAGTGCAGAAGACACCTGTGATACAGTACTTAGAACTCATTCTGGCCATGTGAAAAGCCTTGGCTATAACCCTAAGCCAAATGTTTCAACCTCAACATATAAAACAATCATTGAACACCTTCAATAGGAAAACAACAAGGTTAAGGTTGCATTACAAGATAAAGTAATCAAAGGAAAAGAAACTAGAGCAAAATTAGCAAAACATGATATGTTATTCAAAAGATTACTTGGCTTGGATTATGATAGAAATGAAGAGGAAAGTGAATGGTCTTAATTCTATCTCCTATACTTTTTCTATCACTTCCTGCATGTACTATAATTTAATTTTAATATCTTTTTCTTGGTGCATAGAATAGATGAAGATGCAACAGATAAGTGATTATGTTATGAATGGTATAGTGTTTGCTTTAATCAAAACCAAATACTTACTATATCAATACTCAAAATATTTTTAATGGATTTTAACTAATCTTTTGAGATGATTGTAAGTTCATTGATATGGGCAATACTAGGTAGTCGTTTGAGTTATACTCTAATATTTTTGTAATCTAAGCATTTTTCTCAATATGTCAGATATATTCTAATTCGTTAAGTAATCTCTTTATTTATTATTTTGTCTATAAGAATTTCTAAATTTGTCATTAATATCTTCTATGGGAACAAATGATCATCCTTTAATGTTATATTCTTTTTGTTAGTATGATTTAATGATATTTATATAATTTTACTTTATATATTCAATGCTTGATATTTTGAATTAATAATACTTTTCTACGTATTAATTTATAATAATAAGCAAATAATTCACAATAAAAAACAATTTTTTAAAATGGAGGAACCCGCAACTACCATCCTTTTGATGCGTACTAAATAAACCTCTAGATTGACACAATAGCATGCAAATCACGTCACCTGGGTACTTCGCACTAAGCAAGCCCTGTATGACAGGCTCGATCAAGAAAGTGTAGGTAGTGGGATTCAAACACAGGACTTTTTAGCCCCATGCCCCCCTCCCCCACTCCACCAACTTGACCACCCCCTAGGAGGCCAAAATAAAAAAATGTCAATATATTATATACAAAACATATTGTTCATTATCATAGATTAAGAACATAACAAATAACATGTCGCAATATTATTTAAAACGTAGCAAATAACATTTGGCTACATTATGAAAAATGTAGCAAATAACATTCGGCTACTTTATGAAAAATCTAGCTAATACTATATAGCTATAAAGAGAAAATTGTAGCTAAAAATTATTTGTTACATTTTATTTTCATTGTCATCCATTTAGCACCAATTGTTTTTCACCAACATTCGATTTGTGCTACGTTTTTGTAATGCTTTAGCTACAATTTTTTAGCTAATACTTTTTATTTACGATTCTAGAGACATCATCTACAATTTTCAGCTACAAAGAATTGGTAACGTTTTGTGTGACAAAACTAAAATATCACAAGTAACTATAGTTGATGTTTTTAAAAACAATTAGCTACGCTTTTTCTGTGGTCAATTGTCTACTTTGTTGTAGTGTTCATAAACAATATTCTTTTCAGATAAACCTTTCCCGCTTTCATACACATTATGTTTTTTTCTAGAAAATATTAACAAAATTTGTAAGTGAATCATTTGAAGAAATTTCTCATCTCATATGAAAATAATTCATGTGTATAACTCTTTTATAGAATTTCATAATCAAAAGCCCTTTTTTTAATTATGTAAGATATTTTAGTTTTGATTTGGGTTTATCCATAAGATGGCCTTTTTATATCTGCAAATCGTTGATGGGAATATCTTACAACTTTGAAGATAATGATATTAATAAAATAACTACCATTAGTTTTCATTCTCGTTTTCCTTTTTTCCTCACTCTTTTTTGTTTTTAGAACTTGTCTTATCGTTCAATATAATGGAGAAACTAAAGTCACAAAAATCATTACTTCTTATTTTATATATGGAAAAAAAATCATTAGGCTTTACACACCTTTGTCCCAAAAGGTGGAATCAGCCACCCCAGCTGCCCCCACACCCGGGCCCTACCAGATGGTGAGGGGTTAAACCATGGTTTGATCTCAGTCGACCACCTAGCAGAGCGGCCCATGCGCTCCCGTTACTAAGAATCGAACCTTGGTCCTTGTCCCAAGTTACCCTGCTAGATTGCCAACCGAGCTACCCGTGCGGGCAGGCTTTACGCACCTTAAATCTAGGTATTCTAATACTAACCTACAACTTAAATCTAAAACTCAGTCTTTGTTTTCCTAGTGAACCTTTATCAGTATTTTTTATGGTTAACCTACATGTGCAAAATTTTTTAATGAAATCTTTGAGTTTATTTATAACTTTTATTTTCTTTTTTATCAAAGTTTTATCTCATGTTTGATTTCTTTTATGTTTGGGTCGTTATGATACACCAATCTTGATTTATGGAATAATTTATTTAATTAGAGAATTGAAGACAAATTAGAGTTTAATTTATCTAATCTAATAGAATTTAAGGTTATAATTTATATCTATTGCTAACTTATTTATAACCTAATGGGTCACACAAAGAACAAGTTGAAGAGAGAAAACGTGTTTCAATCAAGTTGGACTTAAATATAAAGTTTGAGAAACTTTGGGAATAAATCAGACATATTTAATAAATAAAGATCAATATGAGATATTAGATTTTATTTAGGCATAATTGATATATAATTAGTTCAAAACTTATTATAAATAGGCTTATGTTGTAAAGGAGCTAGCATTTCTTGTCCAACCTTCTATATAATAGAGTAGAGTTTTCACAATAAATTATATAGATATCATTAGATTCTAAATACTTATGTAGGTATGGTAGTTGAGATCAACCAATTTAAGAAATAGTTTGAGGGAAATGATCAAAAAGGATCAAGCTTCAAAATAAAGTAAGAATTATGATTTTTATTATATTTTATATATTAATCATGTTATATAATTTTAAGTGATCTTAACTTTTGGGAAATCAAACAAAACGATTTTGTAATTATTCCACTACGCACGGGATCAAATTCTACCCTCATTTTTAATAGTAATATTAGAGCCAACTTTAATTCTATAACTCAATTTAAATTGTTTAATTATTATCATTATTTTAGAAAGTGAATCAATTTAACCGGATTAACAGTGAAAATCTTAAATTAACCAATTTTTTAGTTCAATTTTTAATTTTTAGATTTGATTTAGTTTAATAATTTTGTTATTAACATTTGATTGCTTTATTAATCAATCAGTCAATTTTTGTAAACTAATCAGTTTTTATAAACCAAAATAAACTAGTTAGTTTTCATTTAATAGTCTTCTTTTCAATTCAACTTTAAATTTTTCAATGAGTAAGGACAATCTTTTTCAATCATTTTTCAAATTCTTCAATTTTATTCAATTTTTAATCAGTTTGTGATAGTTTAATACCAATTGAATCTTTTAACCTTAAACCTCATGTTTTACTCGTTTAACTTCCAATTTGGTTTCTAAAACATTGATTATTATCCATCTTGAATTTTGAAATTTAAATAATAATAATAAGTTACAAACTATAACCTAAGATTAATTTAATTTAATTTATAAAAAGTTTATAAACATGCCCTAAAAACCCTAACCAAAGATTAAACTAGATTCAATTTAATTTTTGAAAAGTTCATAATAATATGGTCAACCAAACTCTTTTCAAATTCATTAAGGAGAATTTGAATATCTTCATGAAATTTGAAATCTTCTATCAACCTTTCCAAACTCTTTACAAATTCATTAAGGAGATTTTGAATATCTTCATGAAATTTGAAATCTTCTAACAACCTTTATGTAAACCCTAAAACTAAATTTAAATAAAAAGTTTGGATGAATACACTTTAATGAATGTGGTTACCCAATCATATTTGATCTAATTACTAAATGAAAAGTTCAATTTCTGGTAATTATCTTAGTCTGGGTTATGAAGTTGAAGAGCAATTAAATGGTTGAGTTTTGGAGTCACCAATTTTAATAGCTGGTTTCCAAAACTTACTAAGGGTTAGAATGTTAGACTTTTGAGTCATATCATTTTAGAATTTATGAGGTGCATTTTATTCACATGCATAACATGAGCATATACACACATGAATGTTGATTTAGAAAACATTGCAAAGATTGTATGTGCACTCAATTGACATATTTAGGGGGCATGAAAGGTTTAAAATGATGATTTGATTGTTTGCTTATGTCTTGAATTTTGGTTTGATGGATTATAATTAGTAATTTTAAGTTAATTGTTACAATTGGAAAATTGATGAATTAAAATGTACATTTAGTCTAGGAAAAATGTCAAGTGGTAAGACAAGTTGACATATGAAAAATTAGGATCACTAAGCCTATAAATTGAGTGACTTTTGGCATAGAAAATTAAGTGAAAAATGGCAATACTAATTGAGTGACAAATGGGCCTAAGATATTGGTGACATTTGGCAACAACATAAGAAGATGTGTAGCTTACTCCATTTGTACGACATGTGTCCCTCTAAAACAAAGACACCTTACACCAAATGGCTTAAGGAAATGTAGAGTCATATTTCTCTCTAGTTGTTTCTTCTACATGCTTTCTTCTCCTCCTCCCTCTCACAACCAAAACACACATATAACCCTCACAACTTTGAAATTTTGCTTTAATTCTATTCATCGTCACTCCAAAATGTATGTAAGATCCTGCACAAAGATAGCTATAATCTGTTATCATCTCTTTGCCCTTGCTGAAATGGAAGTGTGTTTGCATGCATGGAAGGCTAGGTTAGCTTGATAATTGAGGAGGTATTTGAGCTGATCAAGAAGGTAAAATACTGATCTCTTGTGATATGAAATAATAGAACTTGATGATGACTGAATTAGGGCTTGATTGATTGAAGTATTGGTGTTAAATGTGTGCTGGAAAATGATGCATTAATGGTAGTTTATATTCTGTTTAGCATGCATGAAAAACAATAGTTTATGAGCTATTAAATTAATGATTTTGAGCTGAAAATTGAGATGAAATTGATGAGGAATTGATGTATAATTAAGGTATAACTGAGGTATAATTAATGGAATATTATGACGGTGTTTTGAATTTGATTTGAAAGAGTTTTCTTTTAAATCTGGAAAAAAATGGGGATGTTAGTGTATGTGTAAGAATGATTGTTAGTGACATAAATGAATAGAATTTAGAAAGCTTTAATGTAACCAAGATGGAAGCAATATTAACATGAATTGAAGTAGCTTTTGAGAGTATGAATTCTGAAAAAATTGAAGTGTTAATGGTGATCCTAAGTAGATGAAATTCGTGGAGAATTGAGGCAAATTGGATAGTGCACAATTGGGACACTCCCACGATCATGGCCAAAGCTTTTAAATGATAATTCCGGTTTTGTGAATTTGTTGAACCAAATGAGGAGAGGTCACTCTACATTGGTGTATTTCGACTTGATTAAGGCTTGAAATGAACCTAGATTGTTGCTTGATTAATTCGTTAAGGTTTCGATAAGTTTAGGTTGTTAATTGATGTCATTACTTAAGGAATGGATTGTCTTGATATCAATGTATTTAAATCTGAAAATTTTGAGTTATTAAAGGAATAAAGGTGTTCTTATGAATGCAAATATGATCCAAAGTATATGAGTAAGTTGTATAGTATGAACGAATAAGAATTTGTAAATTGTGTGAATTAATATTGCTAGAAAAGGTTGATGCATGTATGATTGATGAATTTAAAGTAATCAAACTTACTCAAGGTATAAACCTAATTGCAAAGTGGTAATATACAAGTTATAATAATTGAACAATCAAGATTTGTAATTAAGAATACATACTCGAAAAGGTCAATTGAGCATGCATTGAACAAGACACATATACATGTGCTTGATTGTATATGAATATGATTGAACATGTTAGGGATTATGAACTATGTTTGTATTGCTTGACTATAGACGCACAAGTTGATCGCCAACATCTAGACATTGCCGCATCATCAAAGCAATAGCTATTCTGGAGCATACTGTGAGTTAACTTAGATGTGTAAACTCAATTATATGTGCTTCTGTTGAATTGTATATGTAACATGGAATGTATGAACAATTGAATGATGAAAGCTGGACTTAGATTCGAAGAATTTGATATATGACATGAGCACATTAAATGAAAAGTACTAAAAGCATAAAATGTGAATTGATGCATCTCATTACATTGAAATGCATGATCAGATAAAGGAGTTATGACTGGAGTAGCCTATATGTGGAAACAAGCTTAAAGCTCAGGATTATGCACAAAGAGCCACAGGCTCAGATAACAATGAGCCCTATATCCACAACAGATACAGGACAATATATGAAATGAGCCTAGTATCCACAATAGATACGGGACATTAAATTGGGTTGATAGGCGCTCGGTCACAACAAAACAAAATAAAAAAGAAATCACAAGTGCATTTGCATATACAATTATACAAGTATTATATGAATGATTGTGATGAAAGTATTGAATTGTTCTAAAATTATGATATGCAATGTTGGTATACAATACTTGTTGAAATATAACAAAATATGATGGGGGTATTCAATACTAGATTTTGTAATATACTTGCTGAATTGAGTTATGTAATTTATTTTAGTATTCTGACTTGAGTGAGTACATCGATAATGGTTCGCACACTGAGTTCACAAACTCATCAAAATTGCAACATTGATTTTTAGGTTCAAGGGAGATCTAACTTCTAAAGCGATCTAATAAAATTCTAGTACTGTTATTTCGGGGACAAGAATGGCTTAAAAGTCTGGTTAGCTGATACCTGTGAATTATAGATAGATGTCTTTTGAATTAGTATTCCATGTTATGACACACATTGTCTACAGTGTCTAATTTTTGTACTGCATGATGTAATGGGATTGAGTTCAAAATGTTTTTGTATGGTCTACTTGAATTTGGAATGTTAATGACATATATGATTTATTATGATTGTGAAGGAAATAAGTATTTCAAATCCTTAAGTTGTATTGATGCCTCAGACTGTATTAATGTGGTTGTTCTAACGTACCATTTTCGTAGAGTATATTCTTAACTATCTGTGGATATGTTCAGGAATATGCATTATGGGTATGGTATGTTACATCAATTGTTTTCTTCTTATGATTTTTTAGAGTTTTGGTGAATGCATTGTTGTAAAAGAATTGTTGAAGGTGATTAATTAATTGCAGTGGTGTTTGAAGATAGTCATAATAAACAATTGAATGTCATAATAAAGGGTTAATACTTAAGAAATCTTAGGAGATTCATTACCTAGGTGCTAGCTATTTGATATTGATTAATCTTAGTTTCATATATGTTTTGGTTTATTATTTATGTTGAACTTTAATTTTGTTTTAATTAAATCATCATCTTAATTTGCTAGTTAGATAACACAAAAGAGGTTATTACAAGTACTTGTAGTCCCCGTGGGATCAAAATTTTGATTGGGTTGTCAAAGCCCTTAAAATAATACCAATACTCCAACTTCTTGTAGTAGTCATGGAGTTAGGTCGAATCCCTAGAGAACTAAACGCTAGTTTCTTAATTTCAAGAAATAAAATAAAATTGGGGTTTTGGATTAATTAATTGATTAACTAAAATTAGTAAGAAATCAAATTAAATCAATTGAATTTAAAAGTGGGAAATTAAAGAATACGCAACTCCGATTCAAAGGAAAAATCTCATCTAATTATAACAGTGATCATTGGTCTAAAAAGAATATTTTTACAATTCAAGTAGTTAATTCGAAGCATATTAAGATAATCATAATAAGTCTTAATTTTTCCTAAATTAATTGGTTCAAACCTAGCATCCAAACCAAAACATACCATCTATTGACTGGATGTGATAGGATTCTATATCAAATCAATGATAGCAATAAGCTTAGTAAAAAAAACTAACCATAAATTAAATAATCGAGATAGCTGCAATTATTCAACTTAGTTTTCTTGCTCATCATAAGTTAAATATGCATATTTATAAGTAACCTATTTGCTACTGATACCAATCCTTCATGAAAATTACGGATATTGAATTCATAGATTGCGATAGAATAATCAATATTAAATTAAATTGTCAGATTAATCAATATTAATCACTCATGAAAATGAGAACACAAAATAAGAAATACTTGAATTCAAACACGAATAAAAAGTTCAGAACATAAAACCTCACAAAGTTACAATTAAAGTTTCAAATCCCCTTAAATCAGAATAAATGAGTTTAGCCACACATCACTTTATCTCCAATAATAAAAATAGAAGAAAGACAAAGAATTGAGAGAAAAGTAAGAAGAGAACTTTTCTTTATGTTATGAGAAAAGTCCCTTTTGTACGATTTTCCTGATCTAATCCTAATCTAATTCTACCTTGCAAAGATGTCTATCTAAAACAAATTCAAATTCAAATTCAAATTCCTACATGATAGGGATAGAAAGAAGTTTCCCAGTTAAACTGCAACTCTTCAAGTGATCAGTCTTATTCATTGCAACAATCTCTTCACTTCATCCAAAATTTGTGATTATCATCATAAAGTCTCAATTTGATGCAATCTCCACTTTTCATATACTAGAACAAAACAAACATTAAGTTTCATATTTAAGCACTAAAATAAATTCAAAACAAATGAGATAATATCAAATAATATATTAAGATAAGATTTTATCAATCAACACTTTATATTCTCTGACACTATACTATAATTCAATAAGTGCACTACTTCTTAGATCTATAGGGTAAGGATTAGCCATATCACCTCTCAACAATAGTTGCAGAGTTCTCTCTATATGTTCTATGGATACCAAAAGAGACCAGACACTTATACTACTATAGTGGTTAAGATGAGTCAATTTAAGAAACAATTCTAGAGAAACGATAAGAAACATATCAAGCTTCAAAATAAGAAACGAAATATGATTCATGATTTATTATATTTTATATGTTAAGCATATTATAGAATCTTAACTGATCTTGGCTTTTGGAAAATCAAATGAAAAGGTTTTGTGATTATTCTATTGCATGTAGGATCAAATTTTGCATTTCACTGTAAATGTGTAATAAAATATTACAGTGACTTAAGAATAAACAACACTTGCATTTCACTTGGTTCACTTGATTTATACATTTCACTTGATAAAATCCTCATAGGTACATTACATGAGAATTATGCTTTTGTTTAATTCTAGTCAAACTTGCTTGTGATGGTGTCAAATTCACGTAAACTTATTTTATTCAATGCTCGTTAAACTTTATTAGCCATAATTAGCTATCTAGAGACAACATTACCAAAATTAATTATTCAAAAAACCTAGTAATTCATTAACCAAAATTTTAGTACCATATATATAAAAAAAATAGCCATAATCATCTACATCATATTAGTATCATATATAAAAATAACTAACCATAACTGGCTATATCATATTAGTACCATTTACGTAAATAACTAATAACAATTATATAAACTACTACCATTCATTAGCTATCATTTTACTCTAATTAGCTAGCCACAAAAAATAAAAAATAAAATTATAATTCCTTTTTGTAAATAATACAATAATATTCTACTTCAATATGTTTGTTTTCTTTTCTTTGTTCTTTGAAGTAGTTCTTGTATCAATTGGCTACTCTAGTTTTATTCGAAATTGGCATCTATCTTTATGAATATCCTTATATTATGACCATATTACTTACACCTTTTACATGAAATCTAAAGTCCCTTCCAAATACTCCTCTATGGATTTTATTCCTCACTTACCTCCTTAATCCTTATCTTTTTTTCACCTTCCAAATCTTCTCTTATATTGTAGCAATTGGATTTCAAAACTATGATCTTCATAGGAATTAATTGGCCATATATTTTCACTATGGATTGGAAAATTCGACATGCATATCCTTGAAATCTTTCTGTGTTATGTATGGAGTCCACATATTCTTCAGTTGTGCCACCATTATGTCTAATTATAATACAAGTATGGTAAGAACGAATTCAATTCAAAAACAAATTCAATTCAAATATCATTTGCTACATGTGAAGTTGTTGTTGCCCAAAAAAAAACATGTTAAAAATACATAAGCTCCACTCTAAAAAGTCTCCTACTACTAAAGTATAAAATTCAATTACTGGTAAGCTACTTATACTTCTCCAGATGTTTTTTATCCTAAGATAAATGAACTTATGACATTTCCCCATCCTCTATTTTTTTTAACTATATCTCTTTATAATTTCTCTTATAATCATCTCAAGCATTATGACAATTAGCTTGTCCTTAACCTCCATTATGTATGCATTAAAGCCCTTATAGTGCTTGTATAACACATTTCAGTGCAACACTGATGAACCAAGGGAGATCGCAATCCATGTTTTGATGATAATAAAATATAAGTATTATAATGAATTTGTTCTTTATGAAAGCAATAATGATTATGCACAAATCAAGATACATCTCACGAGGATACTAGAGAAAGTTAAAACTCATTTAAGTGAAGAACAAAATCAAGACCAAAGAAGAATAAGAAATAACAATATTATAAATGAATACGTAAAATTTATTGTACTTCCTACTTGATTACTTTGATACTTTAAAGGTTGATCATACATAAACACATCATTATTTTAACTTATTATATAAGTCTTTTCAATCATTAAGAGGAATTAAAGTTCTGATTCGATAGAAGCCCTCTTGATCCTTTAAACATTCTTTGGATAATATTTTGATAAGCAGTTAAGTTAATTTTGCTTTAAGAAAGTTAAGTTTGAATATTTAAAGATACTATAATCATGATTTTATGTGTAATGGTTGACTTATATATGTTTGTGCTCGATAATATTGGTTAAAGGTATCAAAATTTGTGTAACAAGAGTTTATAGCAATATTAATTAATACACTGCATATTGGTTTACCAACCAATGTGTCGCAATAGTTGACCAATTTATTGGAACTAGCCAATGGCAATAGGTAGTTCTTAATTTCAGCAACTAATTTAACCCAACCCATAAACACTATAAATACATGGTTTTATTACAACATATATTAAGGCTCTGTTTGGTTTAGAGGTTAATAATGGGATGGGATGGAACGTAACACACTTCCATCGTTTGTTTGAGGGCTTCATAATAGAATATAATGAAATGGACTGAGATGGAAGCAGAGGGTTTCATATTATGTTCTATTCCATCCTAAACAGTGAAACTAAAAAATCTCCGATTCGGAGGGTTTAGGATAGAACGTAAACTAATAAATATATACTACCTAATATACCTTCAATAATTCTTCTCAATACCAACTCTGACCAAATCATAATATTAATATATTAAATATAATATAATAATATTTAATATAATAAAATTTATTAAATAATTAATAATAATATTTT
>JANZLH020000112.1:14530-36141 GCA_026770325.2 Erythroxylum fimbriatum
TTAATTATTAATTTTAATTAAATAAATATATAATATTAAATTAAATTATATATATTTAGTTCATATTAAACCATGAAAAAACAAAAATAAAAAACAGAAACTACTTTATGTGATTTTCATAAATTTTGAAAATAAAGAAACCAAAACAATAGATAGAAATTAAAATTTTAAACAAAGTTTTTTAACTAAATTTGAAAGAAAATAAAAAATCAAAAACAAAACAATGAATCCTTAGTGGTGGGTATAGATTTTCTGTACCCCTATTCTGGACTTACTCAGTACCTCTTTAATCTCAACCATTAAATGTAATAAATTAGACGGTTAAAATCAAAAGGGAACATAAGGTACAAAAGAAGGGTGCAGAAGATCTGTCCCCCTTAGTGGTAGGATGTACTGAGGAGCGCTAAAGTATGGCCAAAAACAAGACAGATCCTGGACAAGCACAGACCATTACATATTGAGAATATATACAGTACTGCAAAGTTATAATGTTTAGAGATGCTGTATGTACCGTTTCTCTTTCTTTCCTCGTGTTTTGTTTCTTAATGTTTGTGCACAAGCTGGCGTGAATTAAAAAAAAACATTGTAATATTGTTCCTACCTATACTAATCTAATCATATTATAATCTAATTCTTGAAGTTTGTTGAATTGAAAAAACAGACATGTGGTGATAGTTTTCTACTAATATTACGAATATCGTACAAAATTTAGTATCAGATTAAATTTTAGTATAGTACTATACCAGTTTCGATTAAAATTTTTTATTTTAAAAATTAAAATATTTTTATTAATACTTTAGTAATAAATATTATATAAAATATTAAAATAAATGTAAATAAAAATAATTTATTTTAAGTTTTATTTAATTTATAATTATTATTAGTAATAAAAATATTTATTATTATTTTAAAAACTTTGAAAAAAAAGAGGGATGGAGAGAGGAAAATTTTGAAAATTTTTGAAAATTTTGCAAAAAATCCCCCAATTTTTTAAAATTTTCGGTACCGGCCGATATTTGACCGGTATTTTTTACCGGTATCACCTACACCCGTACCGATACCGGCCACTATGGTACGAAATTCAAAACACTGATTAGAATCGATAGCAGCATTCTTAGTTAATTAGAATTAGAATATCCAAATTTATGTTAGTACTAATAATTCAGAGTCAAGTTCAATACTAAAATCTAATATATGGAGACTTACGCGTTAGCATGCTAAACCTAAATTTATGTATATCTTCAAGCTCAATAAAATTATAAAACGACCTACAAGTACCTAAATCACTTGCTGTAATTAAAACAGTTTGACTTGCAATGAAGACGAATTTATTTTTACTTCTAATTTTTAATTTGGTAAATCACTTTAAAAAGAGATAAATATTTTCTTTTGAAATTTTAGAATTATTATGGAAACTCTCTTTATCCCATTTATAGAAATCAGAAATGGATTAACTGAAGCAAACATAAAGTATTAATAGATTACTTTACTATTACAATTTACAAATGTGAGCGTATATATACGGTGCAGATATTCAGTAGACATACAAAAACACCAAAATAATAGTATTATTAATCTTTGAAACGTCACAAGCTTTACTATAAAGCATCTCAAAACAATATGCGTTCTACCAACAGCATAATTATATATGAACTAATGCATATATAGAAAATTGTATAAAAATAATTAATAATTTGAAGCATTGTACATAAAAAGTAAACTATCATTAAATTATACGGACAAAAGAATATTCTTTGTGTATAAGATTTTGATTATAACTTTAACAATTCTTATAGATAAAATAATAAATACAGAGACCAGTCTATAAATTATAAATGCTGAGATTAAAAAAAAAACATAACTGGAATGACTAGCTAGGTTTATCCATGTCGATGAACCTATAATAATCCAAAAAGCTTAGCTAAAATATACTAAAAATATTGTGAGTATTGAAACAATAAGTTTTAATTAAAGCAAACATCACATGATTTTACCATTCACGACATAATCACTCAGCAGTTGCATCTTCATTAATTCTATAATCCAAGAAAAAAGTATTAAATTTAAATTATAATACAATTGGGAATTAAAAGAAAAATGTATAAGAGAAGTAATTAGTACCATTCGCTTTCATCTTCATTGCTATCATAATTTGGGCCAAGTAATTTTATGAATAACTTATCATGTTTGGCTAATTTTGCTTGAGTATGTTGTAATTCGGCTTTAAGCATCTTGTTTTCCTTTTGAAGTTATTGAATGACTGTTTTATTTGATGAGGTCAAAATATTTGGCTTAAGGCTAAAGCCAAGACCTTTAACATAGCTAGAATGTGTACCAAGTACGAAATTGCAAATGTCTTCTACATTGACCTCAATTTTCTCTGCCATTGATTTTTCTAACAACTCTTGCATCTTATTCTCAAACTAAAAAACTAATATTCAATCCAAATATTATTACTTACTATTACATTAATAAATGAACTTAAATATTAACAAATTTTCATACTCACATAGTTATTTTCTGCTTCTTCTAACATTCACTCTTTACCTTCCTTATAGTGAGTAACTTTGTATAGTGTGATTCTATCATATTCTGTGCAAGTAGTTCCTTCTCATTCTATTTTATGAAAGAAACATACAAGGCACAATAAATAATATAGTGTTTATTGATATAATTATAGCTTGTAAACAAAGATTTTATATATTCATTTCGAATGACTACAAATAATTTGGACCCTTAATTGTGAGGTGTTTTCATTTTTCCTCTACTAACCTTTGCTTTCTCACAATTTTCCTAAATAAAGGAAAAAAAAGATTAGGTAATCATTAAATCATCTAATAAGATTAATGGAAGCAAATGTGAAAGGAAAGAAAACAAACTTGAACTTTCAGGTTAGCCCAATAATCATACAAACTATTCCAATTTTCTTAAGACATTCGGTCAGGAACATGTCTTCACATCTTCACATCATAAGGAAAATATTTATAATATCGATGCAACTCATAATAGTGATCCCTGGTCCTTTGTTTCAATAATAAAGTCACACAGTTTGAAACATCTGGGTTCTCGATATCGACAATATTTAATTTCAAATGTGAACAACAAGTAAAAGTGAAATTAATCTTTAAATAATTGAAACAATATTTCATATATTTAAATATATTGAAAAATTACTGCAACTTTCTCCAAAGCATTTTCAAGCAAGTTGTCTTCCTTTAAGTCCTTAATGTGTTTCATAAAAGATAATTATGTTCTCGCATCAACTCACTTGACAATTTTGTAGATTGGATATTGTCTACAGGATGACCTCGCTGAGTATCAATATGTATTAACAAGTTGATATTCATAGCAACATTCAATGCAATTCACAACCTTTAGTTTTACCTTTACATATTTTTTAATATTAATATTGGAACCTAAAAGCAAATCAATAATGGTAAAGAAATAATTAACATATAAATATATATTTGAGCATAAGTTGATTTGTAGGTGTTAAAGATTAATAAACACGCAGATCCGTTTGCATTAGTTGACTCATTGTTGTTTGAAGCATAATGAAGTTTTGTATGACTAATTTCATTGGTGGCTGAGGTAGAATGTTGTTGTTGACTTGGAATTGAATTAATGACACCACTTGATTGATCTAGCTGAAGTTGTAGTTGTCTCTGTTTTATAATTTCCATAACTGTCACCTTCTTCCCTTTGTTTCTACTAGATGCCAATAAGCATGGCAATTGGGCCCAGATCAAGAGCCAGATCACAGGTTGGGATTTTTGGGTCTGACCGAGCTCCATCCAGGCCTGACCCAACTTGAGGCTTGATTGAGAGAGACAAAATGACGTAATTTTTGATAATTTTTAAAAATAATAAATCAGTTTGGGCCAGGCTGGTTCACCTTGGGCCCGTTAGATCAGGGGCCAGTCAGCCCCCAGTCGGGTTGGGCTATAGGCTGGGCTAGGCCCATTGCCATCCCAAGTGCTATTATATTAGATATCTATAAAAAACACAAATTTTAGTAACATTACAATCCATGCAATCATCATTATCAACATACATTTAATCATTAACCTAAGTCAACCATCAACAATACGCATTAACATAAGTCAACCATCAATAATACAAATTCACATAAGTCAATCATATGCATTAACATAAGTCAACCATTAACAATACACATTAACATAAGTCAAGCTTTAATAATACGCATTAACGTAAGTCATTCATCAACAATATGCATTAACATAAGTTAATCATCAACAATATGCATTAATATAAGTCAATCATAAACAATACGCATTAACATAAATTAACCATTAACAATACGCATTAGCATAAGTCAACCATCAACAATACACACTAACATAAGTCAATCTTCAATAGTACACATTAACATAAGTCAATCATCAACAATATGCACTAACATAAGTTAATCATCAACAATATGCATTAACATAAGTCAATCATAAACAATACGCATTAACATAAATCAACCATTAACAATATGCATTAACATAAGTTAATCATTAACAATTCGCATTAACATATATCAATCATCAACAATACGCATTAACATAAATGTTACCAACATTACATTTGAGACAACATAAAGAACACTTTCATGATACCTTTAATCATCATTATCAAGATCTTGAAAATCATCATCATTAATTGCATTATAATTCAACTCTTCATTGCTATTATATTCAGTCAACATATCATCACTGTCATATAATTCATCCTCAGTATAGTCTTCATCTCTTTTTATAACAAGATTGGCTTATACTTTATTTGCTTATAGTATATTGGAATCAACATCTCTCTTATAGAATGATGATATATCTGTATCTTTTATTAATAAGGCTCCATTATTCAGCTCTGATTCAATCTCTTGATACACTTCATCACCATCTTCACCCATTGTACTATTTTCGCTTTCACAAAAAATAAAAAAGATTTAGGTGTTGAAATTTTTGAACAACTTTCCAATTGTTGCCCAATATAGTGTTGTTGAGGTAAAAAAACTTGCTTCACTTGATTTGCAAGCACAAAATGTTTACTATTCTTCACTTGATTTACAAGCACAAAAGGTTCATTATTGTACCATGTGTTACTAACATATATGCTACTAATATTGCCATTCACTTTTATTTTCACCCCTTTGTCACCAAAATTAAACCATTTGCACTTAAATAAAAACCTTTTTTATCCTTGATATAATGCAACTCTGTTATTTCTAAGATGACACTGTAAAATTCAATAAAATAATACTCATGTTGTCCCTTAACAACAAACTCACAATTTTGACTTCTAAGTCAACTATCACGATCTTTTATGTGAAATCTAACTCTATTAGCAATGCAACCTATTTTTTTTCTCATATATATAAGGCCCACATGCCAAAGCATATAATGTTGTTGTTACCTGTGGCACTTTACGGTTATATAACTGTATCATCTATAAAAAAATATAATTAGAATTTTATGTCACCTATAATTTTCATTTGTTCATATTATTCCATTAATAACTTACTCAAGTCCTAAACCATGATGGGAAGTTAATCTTATGTCTTCCTTCAACATTAACAATCCCTTTGCTTCACTATTAAACAGGCTTACCCATTACAAAGGACCTTAGGCTTAGGACAAGAAGTAGGTGGATGGTATTGGGGAGTCTATGGTCATAAGTTTCATTACTACAAGTCATCTTCCTCACCTTCGGTGTTACTTTCAGATGCATGCTCATTATACATAATAATTAATAAATGTTTTCCAATTTATTTTTTGGCAATGGACAAATTGATGACTATGAAATACATGAGTACAATGTCTATACCAGTTGACGAAGCGCAATTCATTTTCACTGCTTTTAAAAAGTAATGAAAAATTCCCCCACATGCAGAGACAACCAAGGTTTACACTCACCCAAATGAAGTCCAACACACTATGTATAGGTATTGTGGAAATAAATTACTTGGAAAACCAAAACACTCGTTTGAAGACAAACATAAAGATGCACACTGGAGATGAAGATGGACACTGGAGACAAAGATGATGCTGGGAACGGCGATTTCAAATGATGAAACTGGGAACGACAATTTCGGACGACGACAAACACTACAATTAGGAAGACAAAGATAGGAAGAAAACAACGATTTCAAAAAACTTTGGGTAATTAGGTTTTAAATATATAAAATGACGTCATTTTAGGGATATTTGGAGATGAATAAAAATATCTCACCAAAAGGTCACAATTATGCTAAATCATCATCAAAATAAGTATCCCTTTGGTGACGATTTTAGTAAAGCATCTCCAAAGGCTTCACCTTTTTTTAACGCATTTCAAATTTCTTTAACAAAGGGTTACCCTTTGATGATGATTTCCAAATTTGTTGCCAAAAGTTTTTTTATATAATACACTCTACATATTATAGAAATTATATATAATATAGAAATTCTATATAATAGTATATAATTTATATATAATAAATAGAGTAATATGATTAAATATAATAATATGATAACTAAAATATGAGAAATTTTATCTATTATCTATACATTCATAGATCATTATATTAATTTTCATATATCATTATATTAATTACCATCTATCATTCGATTATACAAAATAATTACAATATGCTTAAAAATGGAAATTAATATTAAATATTAAGAATAAATGAAAAGATAATTTTGAAATTATCACCGAAGGCTTATCTTTGGTGATGATTTTAATAAAGCGTCACCAAAGGCTTAAGCGTTGTCAAAGGTTGCTAAAGGGTTACTCTTTGGTTTACCTTTGGTGACGTTTCTGCAAAATCATCCCCAAGGGCTCACTTTTAACTACGATTTTTAACACTTAGCCAATAAGCTACCTTATTGTGGTGACATTAGGTGTTTGGAGTGACTTTACACTTAAATTGAGTTTTAGGTGCCACACTTTTTTATTGTAAAAAACTCAATTACTCTACTTGCAAAAGAAGTATATTACTAATGAAAAATTACTAAAATAATAAACCTATGAAAGATAAGCGTTTCGATTGTTGTAAATTGAAGCTTATTAATTTACTGAAACCTACACCCTAGACGTAGTGAACTCAATTAATGTATACATATTCTTTGGAGTAAAAGGTTGAATCCCTAATCCTAAAGGCCCCCCATACTCCGACCCGACGAAGCAATTGGGAGGATATAAATCAGGTACTCAACGGCTCGCTAAGAGAGAAGTGAGCAACCCACAGGTTTACAAGGAGCTTACCCTCAAAACTCACAAAGGGCTCAAAAATGTTACTCCCTCAACCAACTGAACTACGCCCTGGCGGCTACATATTTTGAGACTGATTACTTGAAGTTATGGATTGGCCTCCCTTCTAGTCACGTGTATAAGTGAAGTGATTCTGTGCTGTCACTGTATATATATGAATAGATACATCATAGAATAAAAGAATTATATATATATATATAGAGAGAGAGAGAGAGAGCGAGAGAGAGAGAGAGGAGTACATATGCACGTAGATAAAGGAAAAGGAGAGACGGAAAGAGGAGGGCAAGCCTAATACGGACGTGACATCCCCACAAAGGATTGTCTTGTAAGCGGCCGACCCAACACAACTTCGTGGGAGACATCAAAATGTTAGTCACAGAACCACTCTCTCTCTCTCTCCCCCTCTCTCTGTATGAGTCTAAGATAGATAAAGACAATTAAGCATGACGTTGTTGGCCTTTTGGCTTTCTGCAAAGTTATTTTCTAGGGGGGGACTCGTTTTCTTCACTTATTATGTTTCTCTCTCTTACATATAAATATGTATGCTCACGTCCCATGACGCACAGACATAAGTTCAAAGCAAGTTCTCTTTTGCTTCGCCCATACAATTGCGTGCTTATGTACTTGATATATTTATATTCTTCTTGCGGGTTACTAGGCATCGATATTGAGAACAATAGTGTTAAAAGCATAGCTCAGGTGGTCCATCCACGTTTGTTTATTGAACAAGTTAACATATAATTCTTGGGAGGTATATTGTATACACTATAAGCAAGAATGGCACACTACTTAGTGGTTCATGCATTTGTCAATCTAGTTCTACGTGTCTACTCTCTAAGACTTTTATTTACTTCAATAATATCAATTCCAATGCAAATAAAAGATAGTCATGTCGTCATTCTAATTTAGATAGACTAAAGAGAGAGTATATGCTACTAATTTAGAAGTTTAAATTGACAAGCGAGACCTCATATTTTAACATATATACTTTCTCAAAAAAAAAAGTAAACAAATCTTAACAAGTCTCAGTTAATAAATTAGAAAAAGCACAACTTTAACTTTGAATTTCAGCAAACATATAATTATATTAAAATTACTATATTTTGTTGACATATTGTAATTGTGGGGAGAAAACATCAATAATTTATACCTTATAGCCAATTGGTTGGTTATATTTTAGTAACATAATTATTTAAAGACACTCTTTATTTTATACATATTTAGATGTTTATGATAATGTACATGTGATAAATGTACATTGCAAATGAAACTATGACGAAATCATAATTATAAAATTCATATTGCATTTATATATTATCCTTAAATTATTCACAGCCATTGCTATATTAAAATTGAACAATACAATATAAAAAGAATAGTACACTTTATTTTTTTAATGAAGGAAATTGTCAATTTTATAGACTAAAGTATGGAGATATTTGAACAAATATGTGGGTGCTTATTAAAGGATAAGTTCACTTAATTAACACCATATGAGAAATTTATTTAGAATATTACTTATATGTATATGGAAATTCTCATTGTAATAATTGTATAAGTAATCATTTGATTTGAAATTTCTAAAGTATCTTATATAATTGTTTATTTTGATACTATTTATGACCTATTCTAGTTAAAAGTAGCTTAATTAGTAATCGTTATATATAATATGAACAACATAGAGGTAGTTGAGTAATCAATATAGAATTCATCACCCTAAAGTGATTAGGGAGAATATTCCATTATTCTCGATTAGTATTAATTCAAAAAACTTTGGCCAAGATGAAATGTCACTTTGTAAAATAGTTTACAAATGTTATTAATAGAATTAATTACTAATAGTGAAATACAAATATGATTGGATTAAAAAAGAGTGGACATTAATTTCATACATTATGTCTAACAAGATCATTTTATGATGAAATGATTGAGTTATATAAAAAGATTATGTACATAAAGGTTTGTTAAAATTACTTTAACATTCTTAAATATTTTGGTGATCATGATGATTTGTTAGATACCAATCTTGTTCTATGGATATAAGTTATTTGATTAGAAAATTAAAGATGAATTAATGAGTTTAATTTTATTTAACCCAAAATATGATTTACGTTTATATTTTATATACATTGTTAACATATTTAGGAATCTAACAATCACACAAAGAAGGGTTAAAGAGAGAAAATGTGTTTTAATCAAGTTGGACTTGTGTACAAAGTTTAAGAAACTTTAAGATTAAATATGATATATTTAATAAATAAGGACCAATATTAGATATTAGATCTTATTTGGGTCTAATTAGTATTTAATTAAAATTAATTGTAATTGTAATTATAATTGTAATTCTAATTCTAATTAAAAATTTATTTTAATTAAAATTGTAAAAGGTCCAAATCATATTATAAATAGGCTTAGGCTTTGAGGGAGCTAGCACTTCTTATCTAACCCTCTTTACATCACTCATAAAGTTCCCTCAACATGTTCTAAAGATACTGTTAGAGGCCAGATATGTGTATGAATATGGTGGTTGAGATGAGCAAATTTAAAAAATGGTTCGAGGGTAACAATAAGAAAAGACCAAGCTTCATAATAAAGTACGAATCATAATTCAAGTTTTATTATGTTTTATGCTTTAATCATGTTAAAAAATTTAAATGGTCTTGACTTTCAAAAAATTAATGAAAAAGTTTCATTATTATTCTACTATGTATAGAATTGGATCTCCATTGATTTTCAATGGTGGTATCAAAGCTGACTTTGACTATGTAACTTTATTAAGAATATTTGATTATTATTAATTATAGAATTGACATGCCAAAAGTTTGAAAATTAAATTTAAATATTAAAAATATGAAAAGTTAATATTAATGTCTTTTAACCACAAGCCCACCTTAAAAATTAGATTTGGATCTAATTAAATGATCTTAGATTCTGAAAGTTTCATATTAATGTAAGTCCCTAAATTAGGCAATAGGATTTGATCTATTAATATTACAATGCTAGTTTTGAAATATGTATATTGAAACCCATATTTTCTTTAGAAGCCTCTGTAATGAGATTGCATTGAATTTATGGAAATTTAGTATAAAACTATCGTTTAAAACACCTTTTCAAATCCCTAAACATACAATAATTGTTGATTTATGTTACAAAAAAATGCCAACTTTAGAACTGTGAATGGTTTTGGTTTGTAAAGTGGAAGAAGTCTAGTTTGACTATTCCAATAGTAGCAGAATACCGACAATCGTTGTTGAATTTTGTATTAAGGAATTTTGAGGATGTTGTTGAGTTAGATGTCTGATGCTCCATCATCACTGGCATGTGAAGCTATTGGGCATCTCTTGACAACATTTAGAAGTAGCTTGCAATAGTTGAAGGTTGTGAGTAGCTGTTAGATAGAAAAGAAGATGCTACTAGTATAGGTATGACTATTAGTTTATGCCCTACAATCAATTGACTGGTTGTAGTTTAGTGACAAATTATTTAAAGACATTCTTTATCTTGTACATGTTTAGATGTGTATGATAAAGTCCATGGGATAATCACACATTGTAAATGAAATTATAATGAGATTATAATTGTGAGATTCATATTGCATTTATGTATTATCCCTAAATCGTTCCTAGTTATTGTTCTATTAAGACTACATATTAATAGAATGTAAAAAAAAGAATAGCACACATTTTGTTTTTCCTTATGAAGGAAGTAGTCAATTTCATAGACTAAAATATGGTGATACCTAAACAAACATGCGGGTGCTTGTTAGAGAACAAGTTCATTGAACTGAACCAATATGAGAAATCCATTTGGAACATTACTTGTATGCCTATGAAATTCTCAATGAGATGATTGTATAAATGATCCTTTTACCTAAGGTCTTCAAAGTTATCTTTTATAGGGATTGCTATGTTTTGATACTACTTATGACGTATTTAATCACGTGTTATTCAATCGGTAGTCATTAGATATAACATGAACTATATGGAGGTAGTTATGTGATCAAGATAGGATTTATCAACCTAAAGTAATTAGGGAGAATGTTTCATTGTTCTTGATTAGTATTAACTCGGGAAATCCTTGACCAAGGTAGAATGACATTTTGTAAATAATTTACATATGTCAATTAATTGAATTGATAGCTAATGAAGAAGAAATAATATGACTGTACTCAAAATATATTATACATTAATTTCATGCTTTATGTCTAATAAGAACATTGTATGATGAAATGATTGAATTATACGGAAAAATCATGCATGGAAAGGTTATTCAAAACTACTTTGACATTCCTAAATATTTGAGTGGTCATGATGCGTTGCTAGATGCTAATCTTGATATATAATTATAAATTGGTTAATTGGAGAACGAAAGATAAATTAGAAGGAGTTTTAATTTATCTAATTTTAGTTATGAATTAGAACTATAATTTATATTCATTGCCATCATATTTAGGAACCTGATGAGTCTCACACAAAGAATGGATTGAAGAGAGCAAAAATATTTTATCAAGTTGGACTTGATTGTAAAGTTTGAGAAACTTTGTGATTAAATATGAGATATTTAATAAATAAGGATCAATATGAGATATTGAATCTTTTTGGGCATAATTGATATTTAATTATAATTGTTTGCAATTATAATTAAAGTTTAATTAAACTTGGAATTTAATTTCAATTAAATTACTATAATGTCTAAAATTTATTATAACTATGCTTAAGCTCTAATGGAGCAATCACTTCTTACTTAACCTTCTCTGTAAGAGTTACAGAGTTCTCTCAACTTATTTTGTGGATACCGTTAGAATCTGGACACTTGTGTGGCTATGGTTGTTGAGATGGGTCAGTTTCGAAAATAGTTTGTGGGATACGACAAGAATGAACATGTTAATCATTTTATAGAATTAAAGTGATCTTGGTCTTTGAGACATCAAAATACGAAAAGATTTTGTAATTATTCCATTGTGGTTAGGATCTGATCTCATCCTGGTTTCCTAGCAATGACCTTAGTGAGGCAACGTATTGGTAGTAGCTTTTTAGGACAACAAACTAACAGGAGGCAACTAGGGTTTTATGTTTAGTGAAATTAGTGTTCTAACCTAAAAAAGGATGGTGTTCGGACACACGCTTGGAATAAGGATGTTTGGCTACTAGAATAAAGTATTTCAAAGACAGTTTGTGGTTTGTTTGATAATAAGGATTGATCTAATCCAAATTTGAATAAAACCAGAACTAGAATAATTTGATCTTAATTAAGAATAACATTATTCAATTAGAATTTAAAAGAGTTTTAGATTCAAAGTCAATTCCAAGATTAAATCAATTATTTTTCTTAATATGATTAAGATTAATAATTAGATTAATTTCTAATTAAATTTTAGAAAATTTTTATATAATTAGAGTTAATTATTTTTAGTTAGATTAAAATTAGTTAATGAGACTCCTTAAAATCAAGAAAAGTTTTTTCTTAAATATTTAAAATTTTGCTTCTTCATTAAATTTATTTATTTAATTTGAATAAAATAAATTACCTTTATTTTTTATTTAATTTAAAGAATTATTATTTAATATATTTAGAATATATATATTTTTGAATGATAATTTTCTTCATTTATTAGATAAAGGCATTTTATTAATTAAATTTGAAAATTGAGTTTTTAATATTTTAAAAATATTTTTGTAATTTATTAATAAATAATTTTCTAGTTAATTGATAAAGTAATCTATAAATAAATAATGAAATGAATTTCTTCGTTAAATTTAAAGAGTCTTATTTAATTATAAAAGTGGTTTCTTTAATATTAGAAAATATTTCCTAATTAAAAAAATCTTATTAGATTAAAGATAGTTTTCTAATTGGATTAGAATATTTCACTTATTAAATTTTAGAAAAAATAATTTTTCTAAACTATAATAAGTAAGAAAAATAATTTAGTAAGAATTGTTTTCAATTAAATTTTATTAAAAGAGTCAAGATAATTGGAAATAGTTTTCAAATTGAAATAAGAAAACTAATTTGATAAGAATTGTTTTCAATTAAATTTTATTAAAAGAGTCAAGATAATTGAAAATAGTTTTCAAATTGAAATCTGTTTTCAATTCAAATTAAATTTATATGTGAATTATGAATTTAATTCATTTAGGAATTAATGAACGTAACCTAATTTAAGTATCCAAAGAGTTAGAAATATTATTTTATAATATGAAATAAATAACTGGAATCAAACAAGTCTTCATTGTTTTTATGATTATATAGACATAAATTGCATGCTTATGTATGTGTGTGTGCGTACGATTGAGATATTGTATGTACATATTAAATTGCATATTTTATCTATGGTATTTTTACAAGTAGTTTTTTTAATGAGATTAATAAAATTAAATCTCTTGAAAATATCAAATACATATTAAGAACGTGATTATTGTCTTCTATTGTTATAAGAATAAACTAGAGCTCTATTTATCTACGTTTGTTGAGCAAATTTAAAGTTGCTTCAACTTAAATATGCTTTGTCTTGTAACAACTGGTATTACTTAACTACATTTGTATAATTTAGATAATCAATCTCATGATTGCTGTGTCTAATTTCTATTGATTTTGCTTGCCTTCATATCTTAATTTTGGTTACAAATTCTTGTGTTTCAATCAAAATTTGAAATGAATTTAGGGAAAATAACGTGAATATTGCATGAATGTTGAATAGAATGTTTTGTGAATGTTGCATGGAAATAAGAAAAATTTTGTATGAAAGAAGGAATGTTGGACTTGAATTATGCATTGTGTAACATTAATTAATTAATGAATGTGTTTTAATCGAGTCACACCTATGATTTCCCAAGTCACGGGTGTGATAAAAGGGAGCAAGACATAAATTTCTTTAAATGATTTAATATTATGTGTCATCTGATGCATGGTTTTGACGTCGTAAAAACCTAAACCTAGACTGGGACACATACACAGAAAATAGACAACGAAGGATGCTAGAGGCAAAAAAAACAAGACCAGTTGGCAGTGAAGATGAAGAGAAATAGCGGCAAATATAGAGAAGTCAGAGCTGAAGTCAGGGGGAGCATTCTTTTTTCTAGGTGATAGTGAATAGAGGCAAAGGGCGAGAGTGGAAGCCATGGAGCCGCCAACATCCTTATCCAACCACCCATTTGTTTGCTATCTCTATTGCATTATGGAACTCTTCTGTTGAACTTGTTTTTCTTGTTAGTGTTTGATAGTCCATTTCAGTTTTTTACACTGTTTATTGCTTTTAAGACTTTTCTGTTACTGTTAGTTGTGGCTTTGAAGTATATCAAGATGATGAACCTTGTTTATTCCATGATGAACTGACTACTTGTTCTTGAGAATTAATGTAGCTAATTTAGTAGATTATACATGATGAAGGGACTGTTTTGTTATCTTATTATTTGCTATAGACGCTTGGGTTAAGACTTAGAAATATATTAACTTAAGTGGTTAATTATTAGTTGGGTTTCCATAATTAATTTGGATAATAAACTTGTCAAATACAAAAGTTAGATTTAGTTTATTATTTGAACTAATTTAAAACCCAAATAGTAATTTTAGTAAGACAATTATCCAATTAATTCATTTTCGTCATGCATAAGAGATTAAATTAGTGAAGTTAATTTCTCAAGAGTTTTCCACACCAATTAATCAAATCATTTTTTTTGCTTTCAGTTAGATTAGTTTACTTTTTAGTCTAATTATGTAATTTTCTTTAAAGCCTTTACTCAGCAAATTGGGATAGAATGTTTATGATTGTATTTGCTTTTATTTTTATTCAATATTAATTTGAGTGAACCAATTTCACCTCTTTGAGAGACGACCCCAGGTAATCAACTACAACTACCTCATATACTTGCGAGTAGGATAGCATAGGCATTTTTTAAAAGTTATTTTGACACAACAAGTTTTTGGCACCGTTTTCGGGGAGGTGTTTAATGTTTACAGTTAATTTAATTTTGATTGTTTTGTAGATTGTTTTTTTTGTTCATGCATATATTTTTTCATGTTATTTCATTGAATTGTTTTAGTAGTTTTGATTACTAATTCAATGTTGTCTTTTTTTGTTTATGCGAGGAAGCGGATCGCGGGAAAGTGAAGTTGTTCTCTTTATTGATAACGTGCATCGGATAAGAGGACCTCAAAGGGACCTTGAAGATAATCTCGAGGAACCCAAGCTTGAATATTAAAAGATAAGTGAAAGGTAGCCAGTAATGAAGGAGTATGCCAAACCAGTAATTGGTATTGCCACTTCATGCATAAGTTTGGGAGAGGTAACCAGAAACTATGAATTGAATAGCATCCACTACAACATGCTACCATCTTTCTATATGGTTCCCAATGAGGACCTTTTAAACTTCATTCGGGAGTTCTATACCACTCTCCAGACATTTCCTTTGGATGGCTTAAATGAAGATCAACTCAGAATGAGATGCTTCTCATACACATTGAAAGATCAAGCCAAGGCATAGTTGATAACCCTTCCTTCCGATTCCTTGACTAAATGGGAGGAAGTGTACAACAAATTTATAAGAAAATTCTATTCCTATTAAAAGACCTCTAAGTTGCGAACGAAGATAGCTACCTTCACTCAGATTGAGGGAGAGCCATTCCATGAGGCATAGGAATGCTTCAAACTCTTGTTAATACAGTGTCCACACTACTATTTTCCATTTCAGATAGAGAACCAATTCTTTTATGATGGATTAACACAACAGTGTCAGTACAGAGTAGACAATGCAGCAAGAGAAGTTGTGGGAGAGAAGACAGTCGAAGAGACGTATGAAATCATTAAAATGTTAGGGGCCAATTCTCAATAAAAGAGTGCGAGGGGGATAAGAGTTGGAGTTCATGAAGTGGACTCAAACTAAGAAATGGTTATGCAATTGGTTGAGCTAACAAAGATGTGAAAATGCTAACCATGAAACTACCCCAAAATGTTCCAAATCAAGAGGTATGTGGTATATGTGAAACTTATGGTCACGGATATAATCTTTATTCGTACTTTTGATTTTTTTTTGGTGAGTAAGAACAAGTGAACTCGCTTAATGCTTTTCAACCGAGGGTGCAAAATGATCTATATTCGAACACCTACATTTATGGTTTGAGAATCCATCCCAATTTTTCATGAAAGACCAACAATCCACCAGTGCAACCTTAACCACAATATCATAATTTTCAGACGCAAAATCAATTCCAAGGGCAATCCTCAAATCATAACCTACCAAGAAAGCCTTCTTTTGAGGAGAGTCTGAACGCATTTATTTAAGTAACCATTCAAAATCAACAAATGAACAATAAAAGATTCGACTCCTTGCAAGCTTCTATAAAGAGGATTGAGACTCAAGTAGGGCATCTCGCTGCTCAAATGCAAAACAATCAAAAGGGAAGGTTACCTAGTGAACTCGAGCAAGCCCAAGCAGTTACTATTATGAGAAGTGGTAAGGTGATTGACAATCATGTTGAGATTCCTTCTAATTTATCTTATGCAGATAATCAAGAGGAGAAGAGCCTCATCAAGGAAAAAGACGAGTAGCATGAGGTAAGCAATGGGCACAACTCTTCGATTCACGTTCAAAAAGGTGAAAAACTTAGGCATGCAACCAGAGGCAATAGGGGAATAAGACTTCATAAGGCGACTTATCCTTATAGACCACCAATTCCATATCCAAGTTGCCTTAAGGATTCAAATTAAGATGATTAGTTTTCTTATTTATATAACATGTTTTATAAGGTTAATATTAATCTACCTTTTTTGGATGCGATCAGGAACATTGCAACTTACGTGAACTTCTTCAAGGAACTAAATACCAAAAAATGAAAGTTTGAGCCAAATGAGAAGGTGATAGTTTCAGAAGTGGCAAGTACGATTCTTCAGTATCAGTTACCCCTTAAATTGAAAGATCCAGGGAGTTTTATTATGAGACTATCAATGGGTAATGGTGATGAGGTCAAGGGTATGCTTAACCTTGGAGCAAGCATAAACCTTATTCCTTACTCTATTTATGTGAAATTGGATCTAGGACAGTTGAATCCTATAAACATATGTTTGTAATTAGCTGATAGGTCAGCGAGATTTTCTTATTTTTGATTTTCTAAATTTTAGTATCAAATATGGATGTTTTGAAAAAAATGCACAAAACACATTTTATGTGTTTGTAATTAGTTGATAAGTCAATCTGTTATCCAAAAGGAATAATAGAAGATGTTTTGGTAAAGGTAGGAGGATTGATTATCCCTATAGACTTTATTGTCTTAGACATGGGGGAAGTAAAAAAAGTAAGAAAAGGGGCACACCATGGTCTTAGGGAGGCCTTTTATGGTTACTACCAATACCGTGATTGATGTGTAAACGAAAAATTAACCATGACTATTTTGGAAGAAATAGTAGAATTTTCAATCTTTAATGTTGAACCTATTCCTTCTATTACTATTTATGAAGAATGTTCTCTTGTTGATCAAATTAATACTGTAGACTTTGATTTTTCCTTGCAGGAAGAAGAAAGGAAATTGGACTTGGTTAAAGAGATTGATGATTATTACCAATTACTAGACAATGCAATTGAGGGAGAGATTGGAAAATTCTTAAAGATAGATCCCAATGAAGAGAAGAAGACAGTGGAATCACTCACTTGGAAAGATCCGCCTTAAGCATGACTGATGAGGCTTCCAGCTACAAGATATTAAAGAAGTGCAAAATGGGAGGTAACCCAAACAATTTCTTTGTATTATTCAATTATTTGTTTGTTATTCCTTTTTAGTGAATCTCAACTTAGTTTGTTTGCTTTGTATGTGCATACCTAATTTTCAGTCTCTTCTATTTTTTCTTATCGCAGCTATTCTCCACTCTTCAATGCAGTATGCCACGCTCCACACAGCATCAACACAGCCACCACCTCCACCTTCTTATTGTATTTCTATCCTTCTCCCTTTTATTATTTTTATTGCTTATTATTTTAATTTCTTTTTGTTTTAATATTTGTCCTTGTTTGCGTTATTTTGCACCTTAGATCTCTCTTTTATTTTCTTATGACATTAGGAATAACGTGATATTTAAGTGGGGGGCCAATGGGAGTAGTATTTAATTAAAAAATTGATTTTGTGTTGTGTGTTTGTTTTTTCATTTAATAGTTAAAGATGTATGGTCATGAAATAAACTTAATCGGGTTAAAGATGTATGGTCATGAAATAAACTTAATCGGGATTAGAAATGCATGATATGAGTGAATGAGTGTACTTGCATGCTTAGATTGATTAACTTAGATTTCGATTAAAAGGACATTAGTATGTTGTGATAGATGAATGTCACTTTTCTTTGGTAAGAATTTGAGCCATTTGAAATATTTAACACCAAATTCAAGTATTCTTTCCTAAGAGTGTTCTCTCATGATTGGGGAACTCTAGAACTTGCTTGCAAATACTAGTTAAGATCACATAATCATATGCAAACGCTGAAATGATGAAGGCAATTAGGATTTACCCCTTTTGCATAAAACGCCACCATAATGTTACCTTTAGTGAGCCCCTTGAACTTAAGATGAAACATTTTCTTTCTTTAAATCCAAAATATGAGCCTTTACCTTAATTATTAATCCTTTTTATCATACCAACCATAAGGCAAGTTGAGACTTTGAAATGGTATTCCTGGGTTTAGGAAGTAATTGCTTGAATAAGTGTAGGGGGATCATAGCATATGGTTGGCTATTGCGTTAGGAATGGGTATGGTTGTAGCAACTTTTATCTTTGCTCTATATTTTTCTTCTCTTGATTTCCTTGTTTTAAATAAATAAATAATTAAAAATAAAATATATAATAGAAAAAGAAAAAAAAGAAAAAAGAAAAAAGAAAAAATAAAAAAGAAAAAAGAAAAAAGAAAAGAGAAAAAAAGAAAGAAATGGAAAAGACATAGAGGGAAAAGAAGATAACCAGAAATTGAGAAAAAAAGGGGTGCCAACTTTGTTAAATTAGAGGAAAGAAATGAGTATTTTATGATTCATTGTTCTGAATTATTTTAAATGCTCAATTTGTTTTGTGGTTTTAAACTGTGATTTTCCTTTTTTCCTACCCTTAGTCTGGTCCCATTATAACTAAAATAAAAACCTTTAAATTGATTTTTGTGTTTGATATGAGTGGTGGAGATTGGATTAGTAAGCAAGCCTATGGTAGATGCCTTACATGAAATGAATGATGAGTGAATATATCCTATCTTTGAATGCATAAGAGGATGGAGAGTGTAGTGAGTGTCTATCATACTTGTTAATGGTCTTTGAGTTGAGGCACTTGTTAATTTTGGTTAAGCATATGGAGAATAGTTTAATCATGGAAGTATTATGAGTTTCAAGTTCTTAGGTTATGTTTATTGAAATGATCGTTGATATCTTTGACTATTATTTGGGAAAATCGTTGTTTTCATTGTTTGTTCTTCTATAGTCTAGTATTCTTTATTTTGCTTGAGGGAAAACATAGTGTAAATGTAGGGGAATTGTTATGTCTAATTTCTATTGATCTTAATTGCTTTTATAACTTGATTTTGGTTACAAATTCTTGTGTTTTAATCAAAATTAGAATTGAATTAAGTGAAAATGGAGTAAATATTGCATGAATGTTGAATGGAGTGTCTTGTGAATGTTGCATGGAAACAAGAAAAATTATGCATGAAAAAAGGAATGTTGGATGTGAATTATGCATGGTGTAACATTAATTAATTAATTAATGCATTTTAATGGAGTAAAGTCACGGGTGTGATAAGGGGAGTCACACCCGTGACTCTAGAAATGTCTTTAAATGAATATTATGTGTCATCTGATGCATG
Source organism: Erythroxylum fimbriatum (assembly GCA_026770325.2). Lineage (NCBI taxonomy): Eukaryota > Viridiplantae > Streptophyta > Magnoliopsida > Malpighiales > Erythroxylaceae > Erythroxylum > Erythroxylum fimbriatum. The sequence goes on from JANZLH020000112.1 coordinate 34,614, forward strand.
GTTTTGACGACGTTAAAATATAAACCTAGACTGGGACACACATAGAGAGAAAAAAAAGACGAAGAAAGGAGGCGAAGAAGGATGCTGGAGGCGAAAAGAACAAAAGACCAGTTAGTGGTGAAGAAGAAGAGAAATAACAACAGATAGAGAGAATGCAGAGCTGAAGCCAGAGGGAGCATCTGTTCTTTTGGGTGATAGTGAACAAACACAAAGGGTGAGTGTCGAAGCCAAGGAGTCACCAACATCCTCATCCGACCACCGTTTTTTTACTATCTCTATTTTATCTCTATTGCATTATGGAACTCCTCTGATGAACTTGTTTTTCTTGTTAGAGTTTGATAGTCCATTTTAGTTTTTTTTACTACGTTTATTGCTTTTAAGACTTTTCTATTAATGTTAATTGTGGCATTGAAGTATATGAAGATGATGAACCTTATTTATTCCATGATGGGCTGATTACTTGTTCTTGAGAATTAATGTAACTAATTTAATCGATTATACATGATGAAGGGATCGTTTTGTTGTCATATTATTTGTTGTAGTTTTTAAGCTTATTGGATATGATAGTGTGGCCAACCTTTGCATCATTTAGGTATTAAACAAAGGATTAAGAGAAGAAGTTTAATATTAGAATGAGAAACTATAGACGCTTAGGGTAAGAATTAGAAATATATTAACTTAACCGGGTAATTATTAGTTGTTTCCATAATTAATTTGGATAATAAACTTGTTGAATGCGAAAGTTAGATTAGTTTATTATTTGAACTAATTTAGAACCTAATTGGTAATTTTATCAAGACAATTATCCAATCAATTCATCTTATTCCTGCATAAGAGAATAAATTAGTGAATTTAATTTCTTAAGAGTTTTTCACAATGGTTGATCAAATCATTTTTTGCTTCCAATTAAATTAGTTTACTTTTTAGTCTAATTACGTAATTTTCTTTAAAGCCTTTACTCAACAAATCAGGATAAAACGTTTACGATTGCATCTGTTTTTTTTTTTACTTTTATTCAAGATTAATTTGAGTTAACCAATTTCACCTTCTTGAGAGATGACCATGGTAATCAACTAAAACTACCTCGTATACTTGTGAGTAGGATAGCCTAGGTATTTTTTTGGAACTTATTTTGGCAGAACAATGATCACATGAATCTAAAGATAGGGTTATAGATGACAAATGAGATATATTTTGGCCAGGGTTGTTGGTTCCCGTTTCTGGAACCCAACCCTTTTGCTCTGATGGACCCCGCTTGATTCCGGAGCCCAACCGCTTGAGAAAATCATGGAACATGAGCATGCATGCATATTACCTTGAAGGGTTATTTCATTTAACCTTTATTAGCTATCATTTTTTTTCACTGAACCCTTGCTAGACATTATCAATTCATCTTCGTTCTCGTAACGTTCCAAAAATTTACTCACAATTTGTTCAATGGTGTACCCATGCTAACCAATCACCATGCTTGAACTCATTTCTCCTACTTGTGAACAGAATTTGGAAAACTTAAAATCTTAATTTCAAT
>JANZLH020000112.1:45683-57222 GCA_026770325.2 Erythroxylum fimbriatum
AAACACAATAATTTCAGATCACCCTAAAGTGAAGAGGGTACTTAGACATTATAAAAACTATGTGCAATTGAAAAATAGCATTTGATAATGACACCATTCATTTGAAACTATCCGTACATGTCACCAATAAGCTGACTCAACATGAACCAAAACCAGAAACAGAGTCTTACCCTTGACTTGAGTTTACCCTTAATTTCAGTCTTGGAGTTGAAGAGAACTCTTCTGAAAAAATCTGTAAACTTAAAGGTACAAAACAAGTAAGCATGTGCTTTCAGGGAAGTGTGTTCATTAAAATAGGGAAGGATATTCAGAAAAAGAGCAGAACTAAAACTTGGTAAGGATCAAACACTTATAGTTTCACTTTACAAGGCTTAAACTGATGGTTTGTCACTGAAACCTTTTGTCGAATACTTAACCTTCCTACAACAGAACAAAGACCTAAAGTGACAATATCCCAGTATCACGAAGAATATCCCTGTATTCAATTTCATCAAATCAAAACTAATCCAAACATCATATAGATATATTCAATAACCCCTTTTTAGCAAAATTAAAATCAAAACTGAAAAAAATTGAAAAAAACATACCGTGTCCTCAGTCAGCGCCAATCCGATTGTAAGTTATGAAGGAGCCGAGAATGATCCCGACAAGGCCAAAAATGAAAATAAAAACGGCGAGCACGATCTCCTTCACAAGCGGGCCATTGTTTATGATGTAAGATGTTTCCATCATTATGTCCTCGTCAAATTGGAGAATGCGTGGTCCACATATGCCATCTTTGGTTTTTGGTTTGCTTCCGATCAGTTTTTTCTTTGGATTTGTTTTGTGAACTCCGAATCTTTACCTCTTCTCAGACTTTTCTTTAGAGAGAGAACGAGATAGTCACTGTCGAGGGCACATTCGTCTGTTTTTGATCAGCTGAAGGAAAACGTTGGTCCTCGTAAGCCTTTTGAAAATCAGCTGATTGGGTTCAATCAACCAACCCAATCAGCTGATTACCAAACATAATGAATGGCTGTTTAATATAGTCAATAAGCTAAATATGGTCAATCAGTCAATTTTTGGCTAATTAGCTATTAACCAAACACAACCTTTAACAGATTTAAAGTGCCACAAGCAATAATAAGTGATGGAGGACCATATTTCTGTAATAAATCTTTTGATGCTCTTCTGAAAAGATATAGAGTTCACCATCATGTAGCCACTCCATATCACCCACAAACAAGTGGATAAGTGGAAGTCATGAATTGTGAGTTAAAACAAATATTGGAGAAGATGGTAAATAGTTCAAGTAAGGACTGGGCATTGAAGCTAGATGATGCTCTATGGGCCTATCAAACTGCCTTCAAAACTCTGATTGGGATGACTCCATTTAGACTTGTGTATGGTAAGGCTTGTCACTTGCCTGTGGAATTAGACCATAGAGCGTACTAGGTAAGAAAGCCTTAAATTTTGATTGGAAGTAAGCATGTAAGCGAAACTTCTACAACTAAATGAACTCGACAAATGTAACTTGAATGCATTTGAGAATGCCAAGTTATATAAGGAAAAAGTGAAGAAGTGGCATGATTCTTATATTAAAAAGAAAGAGTTTAAAGTAGTAGATGCAGTATTATTATTATATAATTCAAGACTAAAATTGTTTCTTGAAAAGCTCAAATCAAAATAGAGTGGGCCTTTCAAAGTGACCTACAAATTTGCACACGGACTTTTAGAATTAGAAAATTAAAACATGGAAACCTTAAAATTGAACAGAAATAGATGCAAATCATATCTCAGATTAGTATTCTCACAAGAAAGGGAGGTGATTTATTTCCTTTCAAATAACTAAAAAGTTTCGAATGGTGAATGGTCAAGTTAAAGACCGCAGTTTAGCAAATTTCAGTAGATAGGTTTGTTTTGAATTATAATATTCAGGGTTTTGAATTTCCATGTTTTAAAGTGGTTTAGATGGATAAATTTCTTATTTGTGAAGTTATTATAAATTAGGGAAGCAATCTCGGGAGTTACATGAAGAAAAAATGAAGAAATAGGATAAGGGTGATAGTTTTTAGCATGTCGGAGGTCAAGCCTCTGTCACGTGCATAGGAGGTCAGGCCCCTATCATGATCATGCTCTAAAGCCACGATCATGACCGAGAGCATGATTCACGATCATGACTCCACGGCACGATCATGCCTTGCGAGGCAACAGAGCAAATACATGAATTATCACTTCCTCATCCTATTCTACCCCTCCCTCTTCAACTGTAACACCTTATATTCACTTTTTCTCTTCTTCTTTGCCAACTTTATCTCTCTAAATCTTACAACCATTCTTAAACTCTCTCACCTCCCTTTTTATTTTCCTTGGGGTTTTCACTTCTTTCTTACTTCTTTCAGTTAGATAAACACTCCTTCACATAACTAGTAATTTCTATATAAATCTCACATCTTTAGAGTGGTTTTTACAAGATTTCGTGGAACTTTTCTCTCTTTATGTTTTTTTGGGTGTTTTTGGTGTATTTTTATATGTTTTGGGTTGATTTTTCAGGTATACACTTATTTGTGGAGCCAAGAATCAACCAAAGTATTAAACGTTCACAACTAAAGGGAAAAACTTAAGTTTCAGGGAGAGGTGCACGTGACAGGGTTGCGAATGAAGAAAGATAAGAAACTATTATTTTAATAATTAAATTACTCTTATATATTATAAATTTTTCTAATATGCAAAATAATTTAGATAATACTACATAATTATCCTATAAATTTCCCAAGCCAAATACTAAAGAAAAGATTATCCTATTCTACAAGTTGTGGAAATGATTTAATATTATTTTGTCAAGCTTCCAGTTAAAAGTATAAATTCTTAGTTACTACACATAGTTCTAAAAATGAAAACAAGTCAAACACTATGTTATCAATAAAAACTCTATATCTATATACTAATTCATTTCAGAGAATGAGGCTTAAAAATATACAGAAGTTTCAGAGCATGAGGCTTCAAAATGGCCAGAAGCATACGCAGTAAAACTTGAAGAACAATAAAGAATATGTTCATTTAAGTAACATCTTAATTAATTCAATTCCAAAGGTGCTATTGCATAATGGTTCACAAAACCCTTTATAGGAAGGTGTGATTCAGGCAAAAACTTACAGTCAGTGTTAAGAATATCGTATCGACCCTAGTACCAGATTGGGTTCTAGTATAGTACTGTACCAGCATCGGTTAATACTGTTTACCATTTTGAAAAATTTTTTAAATTTATGAAATAGTCCCTGGATTTTTTAAAAATTGCAAAATGGTCCATTAGTATATTGTCGTGTATACTTTATAGTTTTACACCAACCTTATCTCTAAAAATCATAATAATAAAAATTTTAAATAACAACAATTTATTTATTTTTATTGACATTAATTTTTAGATAATTCACATATAAATAATACAACAATTAATATAAAAAAGATAATCATCATACAAACATAAAATTAAGAATAATATAAAGTATTTAAAATATTACAATTTCATCTTATAACAAATAATAATTACATCAAAACATCATATAAAAAGAACAATAAATATCCTTAACTCTCTAATTATTACAATTTAGAATAAGAGTTTATAATTAGTAAATAATCAAGTAGAAGTGAAACCTAAAACAAAAACATTTATAATTACATAGTATATATAGAATTTAACATATACATCAAATATAAGTAAAATTAAAAGAAGAGAAGAAACAAAAACCTGGAACTTCATTCAATCGTCTACAGAAGGATACCCGTTTTAACTACACTGACCCTAATTATCATTTGGTACAAAATCCTTATGAACGAGAGGATTCTCATACTCATCATCATTCAAATTCATTGCACCAAATGACATGTCAATGTTTTCCCATCGAAGATTATCTTCCAAGTCACTCACATATGCCAAACCCAGTTCTTCATAAACCCATATGCCAAAAGATTGACATTATCAATGCAAATTGGATCTATTGAACCATTTGTTATATTAAGAGTCTTAGTAAACAATAAATATTAATTATTAAAAAATTATATCTAAACTGATAATGATAACAACATACCTTTCCCGAAGCTTTAAATTATAACAAACGAAGACCAATTTATTCAATCCTTTGTGTTCTAATCTATTTCTTTTTTTTTGGAATGGATGAATTCAAATGTGCTCCAGTTCCTTTCACAACCTATTTCACTCACACATTGACTTAGAATTTGAATTGCAAACCTTTGTAATTTTGGAACACCAGTTATAAATTGGTCCCACCAAGAAACTATACTTCGTAAGACAACACAAGTAGCTTTATAAACAAAATAAAGTGATAATTAATTTTCAAAAAGTAACAAAAGTGAAAAAATATAAACTTGGAGAAAGTTTTTCTCTTTGATGAATAACATTTGGCATCCTAAAATCCCCAAAAGAGTGTTTATAAAGCTCCATTTGTGAACTCAGAAGATCTTGCATCATCTCATGGGCAACAACTGTTGTAATAGCTAATAACATTCCCCTATTAACTTCAGATTTCTTTGTAAAACCTAGTCTGAAATAGACATTAGGATTCAAAAATGCCCTAACTGTAAACAACAGAGAGTAAAGTTGCCTTTCCTATCTGCCATTGATAACTGCAGAATAAAGTGTGTATAAAGAAGGTTTATTTTTTAGATTGGTCTTAATTACTTCCTTCGTCGTCTCCATGGAATCAAAAAAAAAAACTATTGTTTCCTTTTCATCACTATCAACCAAACCAAGCACCTTCATTAAAGGCTCACAAACTCGGATAACAAATTGGCATTAAGACCAAAATTTAATATAATTCTAGAAATCTCCAATCCAGCATTAGACTTAGCATGATGAGATGTAACTCACTTATCACTTGTATACCTTTGTCTTAACTCTTTCTTTATCATAACAAAACACTGAAGTGATAAGAAATTCATTGTAAATCTTGTAACAGTAGGATGACACAAATTCCTACCATGGGTAAAATCCTTTCTCATTAAATTCAAGACCTATGCACGATTACAGATGAACTTGGTCATCTTTTTAGTTTGCTACACAAACTTATCATTAATAGGAAAATACCTAGCATCTCTATATTTTCTAGCATTAAGTCAATGCAATGTACAGTATAAGGAGTAAAAAAAAAGAATTATAATTGCTTTATAACCTTCTTCTCGATGCTTTATAAGCAGAATCATTGTCATTAATGAATTTAATAATTTTTCTGGCCCTACTTCATTCACAACTAAATCAAAATTTCAAATAAAGTATCAGTATTCCTAGCAAGGCCAAATGCATTGTTAGACTTTAAAAAACATTGAGCCCTTTGAAGAGTAAACCAAAAAATTAATAATAGGCTCATGTCCCCTATTTGTCCAACCATCACACATAAATGAACACCCATAAGTAGCATAATCCATTCTTCTTTCTTCCAAATAACTTTTAATTTTAGAAACCAAGCAAATCAAAAGTTTATCTCTGTAGTCATGAATAGAAGGAGCTTTGTATCCTAGAACGTAAAAGGCTATAACATCCACTATAGGTTGATAATAGCAAGACTTGTAAGCTTTAAATGTTGTACCTATATCGTACCACCATCTAGCCATGCCATATCTACATTGTGAGCCACATCTCTTGATTGCATGGCACTACGAATTGAAGGCTAAGCTATATGAGTTGTTCGTGGTGTAAAATAATTCGTCATCTTCCTTCTTCTTTTCCTAACATCAGGTCAAGATGCAACACTCATTTTTTGCTAGAAAGGAACACTACCACTACCACCACCACTGCTAACATTTCCACTATCATCATGAACACCAACAAACGAACTTCCATTACTAATTTTATAATTCAATCTCTCCCTTCTATCTTTCTCGTGTTGATATTCTTCAAGAAAAGTTTTCATATGTCACTTCACATCATGACTTACTTTTTTACAAAGGTTCCACATCTCTTTTAACCCCAACTAAATATTTCTTTAATTGGGTGATTTCTCCACCTTACAAGCAAAACAAGCAAACAACATGATTCTTCATACCAGGACTAATGCAGCATGAGTCCAAGCTGGATCATTGTATCTTCCTGAAGCGGTTAAATGTTTAGGAGTACTTGAGCTTTCTTTCATTTATCTGTAAAAATAAATGAAGAAATATATCAAAATAAAGAACACATTTACGTAATAAATATGTCCATCTTATATAATATAACTCATTTTGTATGATTGCATCATACACTATTCAATTTCATCCAACAAAATTCACCATAAGTCAAAAACTAACAATGCAAGTATTTAACATACATAATTACACAATAACATATCCCCTATATTTAAGATATCACAATCAGGTTTTAACAATTTATTTTCTTTTCCAAAAAAATTTAGTTAATAACTCGTTCTTACCATTAACCGTGCGTTAATACGCTAGTCAAAATAAAATAACTAGACCTATTACTATAACAGTGGTGAGTCTAGGTCGATCCTATGGAGAGAATGTGTAAAGTGTTGGATCCCGCTTGTTTCTAGAATCCAACTCTTGCACTGATACCACACATGATGGATCCCGCTTGAGTCCGGAATCCAACGCTTTCTTTGATACCACAACTATTGGGCACCGATTTCGAAACCCCACTCTTAAATAATAAAATGTGAGCATATTACCCTGTAGGGTTAATTCATTTAACCCTCATAAAGCATGAGCAGGTTTTCTTGTCAGGATTACTTCAAAGTACCCTTATTAGCCATCATTGGTTCATCATCATTCTTATAACATCTCAAACCACAAAGGGCGAGCCACACAGCGACATCACAATAATCACAATTGACTTCTTCAAAATGGTAGCTCTTAGTCTCTAGTTTATTTTGAAACAAGAAACACCTCATTCGGAGCTCTTTAGCTCAAGACATGCTTAAAAAAACCAAAGTATGTTCATGGCCCAATCATGCTCTCCCAATCGATCCCTCACTTCCTTTCCATCAATCTTTTTTAATTCAACACCAAAGGCGACCAATTTTTTTTTAAAGATAGAAAACGTGTTAGGAATCCAATGCTTCAAGAATCGCCTCAATCGGAGGTCGGACGAAGAAGTTATGACCAAACTAATTCAACATGTTCATGTCCTTACTCATATTGTACATGTCTTGGCGCAATTGCTATAACTCTCACTACAAATGTCGTATTGACTTCATTTGTGGACGGTTGGAAAGAAGACATCTAGATCTACAAATTTTATGAAGACTCCACAATGAAATTCTATCATTTTGATCAAAAAACACGGGTCGTGTAACCTAACACTGGCAAGTCGTGTAACCTTTGGGTGTAACAGTGCTTCTGCGTTGGAAACACATGGCCTATGTGATTTTACACAGGCAAGCCGTGTAACCTTCGGGTGAAACAAAATTTCCACTCTCCATGACCCCTCCAATGGATCCTAAACCCATTCTATCATCCCTTTTACTCATAATCTTGCCAAAATCAACTCTTTTTAGTGCGATATCACTTCATATAATCTAATTAATCGAGAAACACGTCCTATGCAACATCACCAATTCAAACGATCATATCTCCCAACTTCGATATCCAAAAATCGTATACGTTATATTGTTAGAAAGCTATAAAGACAAGCTACAACTTCCATGTAGACGACTTTGTCTAATTCAATCTAAATTGATACAGTTTTTCCTTGGAAATCAGTATACACATTTTACCCTCATGAAAAACTTGACATTTATCCCAACTTCACTTCCTCTATTACAACATCATTCATAACAATTCAACTACCAATTGGAATTCATCAAACTCTTAACCTCAATTCATTGACTCCTCATATTCAATAACATCTCATCATTCTTAACAGTTCTATCTTTCTTTTCCATAGTATCTTACTTATATATATAGCAATAGTTCATGATCAAGATTCATCATCTCAAGTTAATGAATTTAAACATACCTAATTTCAACTTAACATCATCCATACACAATTCATATGTCATTAACATCATAAGATAAATGTTTACAAAACTTTAATGGCATTCCAAGAGACATTACATCATCAATCTCAAAATCCAAAATATAACAAAAGATACAAAAATCTCATAATTCTCAACATATGCATAATCAAACAAATGCCTTGACTTTCTTTCACCCGTTCTCTTTCTCATCACCTGGAGATGTGAATGAAAGGGGGTGAGCTTAAAGCTCATGGCTAACAACTTATAACGGAAAAATAAGCAAAACCATTCAAAAATTTCACTGTCATAGAAAATTCTTGTTGAAATCCATAAAACACTTGTTTCTCAAATTCACATCATGTAGTCAAAATCACAAACCGCAAAATATGAATGCATCAAACTTGTTCACATATTATAAGCACATCAAAATGGTTTGGGTAGATCCATAAACATGACGCACTACACATTTCCACATAATGGTCCTATGTAGTCGTAAACTTGAGAGAGTCCAATAAAGGAGCTCCGTGCCACTAGCGGGCAAGCGGGAGAAGCCTTTAACTTAGTCAACGTGCACGTGACAATTCTTGGATGGACTACCAAAACCCACATAACATGTATTTCAAACTTGTTGCCCAAAATGGCACTTTTCGAAACTTGATTTTTCATAAACATGAGGTATTTCGAAAACAATTTCCAAAAACATGATTTCATAAACATGTAATCCTTTCAAAGAAATCATTTTCGTAAATCATCAAACAATTCACATATCAAACATGTAGCAATTCCGCAATTCATTCAAGTCAATTAATGCAACACTTATGATGCAATTTAAATCATTAAATTTCCTTGATTTAAAGAAAACAAAAGTGGCTTATTTACTCTACTATAAACATGGAAGCCACCTTAATTTCCTTGCTTGAAAACATTGCTCAAAAAGCCTCAACTCTTGCTCCTTTTTGCCTCTCTTACTTTCCTTCAACATTGACAAAAATCCCCAAATCAATAGGCATTCCAATTAAGAAACCCACAATACATAATTACTGAAATTGATCTTAGAAAACTTAAACTCATACATTTCTTAAGCTTCATGAACCAAAAAACTTTCAAAAATCCAAAATCTTAAAATCAAACTTACCTTGAATCTCTACCAAACAATGATTTTCTTAGCTCTAATGGAACCTCTAATCCTCCTCTTCCTTTTTCCTTCTTGAATCAACGTCAAAATCTATCTTGAAAATCAAGAAATGGAGAAACCCCAACTTTTTCTCCTTTCCTCTCTTCTCCACCGAACTCTCTCCTTTCTTCTCTCTTTTCTTTGTTTTTATTCTTCTCAATTTCGTTCTTGCTTCTTCCTTAAAAGCAAGCCCATATGTCTTATTACAATTTTTCCATTAATAAGTGAACAATGTCCAATTTACCCTTACATATATGCTTTGTAACTTAAATGGCTCAAATGATCTTCCCAAAAAGCCCTCATACATACACACTCTTGCTACTTAATACAACTAAGCCATATTTTAAAATCCAACCAAAATTAACATAAAAATTAACTCCAAATAAAATAATTAATCTAGCTTGACCTCAAAATTATTTAAAGCATGCTTAACTCCTTCCAAAAATCAAGACCTTTTTCTAATCATGTAATTGAAGAAATTTGATAGCACTTCCTTCTAAAAAATGTTCCTCATTGTCTCAATTTTCTAATGACAACAAAATCATTCAATTTGATTCAGAAATCTGAAAGTTATACACCAAACATTTCGTACTGTTCTTATACTGAAACAATATTCTGTGCTCAACTTCCATGCAAAAATTGACATTCTTAGAGACCGAATTAAAACTCAATTTCATCAGACAATTTATAGCCCTATATCCCTAGTTTACTCAATGAACATGTTTCAATTACATTTTTCCAGCTTTTAACTTCCAATATATCACATATATCCCATCTTGTACCTAAACCATCTTTTCTATTTCATTTCAAATTCAAGAATTCTCTTTTCTTTACACATAAATAATCGCCAACAATTTCTAATTTAATAGAAAGTTCGGGGTCCAACATAAAGTCTATGAAATGAAATTAACTGGTGTTTAACAGGGGGCGGGGTGTTTGTTTTTGAAAGAAGAAAATAAAATGAAACTAACTAACCTAATGAAAACAAATTAAAAAACACATGTGAAAACTAATAAAAGTAGGGAATTCGATAGGGACCCGGTTCTTTGGTTCAATCTCGACCTACACCCTAATTAAGCTTATTTCATTAATTTATTGTTCTTTAACCTATCCTAGCAACTATTAATCGTGGGTTAATAATTAGCTTGAGTTTTCCCTTAGGTTTTGTTTAATCAAGATACGATCGTTAATTAAACCTAACCACCGAACAACCTAGGATACGATCTCTAGATTTAATTAGGTAGTAGCATTACGAATTAGGAAAATAAATTAATCAAGGCAATAACCACATACGATGCGTCATTTAACCTAAGTCATGTTATCTGTAGTGATTACGAATCATTTTTCGCTACACATGAATTTCAACATAACAATTACGGATTATATCAAAATATGGGTTTGCAATTAATGATTCAATGAACGCATTAAAATCATCATCTCACAATACCTAATGAGTTCATACACAAATAATCGAACAATAACGAAAATTTGATTATCCATGCACAAAACCCAAATCAATTAACATAAGATAACAAAATCAATTCCTAATGAGATAAAGAAACAACAAAATAATTAAAAAAAAAAACTTAACCCGGGTCATCGGCAATGATGTCGCCTTCGAACCAGTGTCGGGACGTCTAGCCCTTCATGGGTCTTTCCCGAAAAAATGCTTCAGCCCCCATGTTGTAGCCACCACCGAAGACGCCTTTGGTTCTCCTTCACTGCGTAATTATACAGCCCATTCTCTATTCCACCTCTTTATGCACGCTAGCTCTCCACGCCTGCGCCAACTCTCATTGCCGCATCTCTCTTCACCCTCTCATTGTTTCTTGCCCACTATAGCGTGATGGGACAATTAAGGTTGGGCATTTATTGTCCTAGCCAACTATTCACGCTCCTCCCCCGCACCTGTCTGCTCCCTTATGCATTTTAAGTAAAACGCATGAGTTAAACGCAGACGTTGTCTTCGTTTTATCCTCTATGCTCTACCGTTTTCTTCTAGCCATTATGTCCAACGTTTTGCTGTGTCGTTTTGTGCAGCTCCTTAGACGTTGCCTACTCAGTTGCTTCTTGGTGTTTTGCTTTGCTTCCACTATCATTTTGATATTTTTCTTTATCCACCTTATTTTTCCAGCTGCTATGGTTCCACTTCTTTTGGGCTAAATTTGTTCACTTCTTATTCTATGAAGACAAGTAAAAATTAATCTTTTAAAAATGACCCAAATATTGCGCTTTCGACTCACTTTAATTTATTTGCTTCGAAATTGTACCTAAAATCACATATAAATTAAAGTAAGTATCTTAACCATTTTCGTGTCATTAATCGCTATGTGTAAATGATTAAATATATCAACAATTAAACATATATCAATTTCCCCCACACTTAGCTTTTGTCCATCCTCAGATAAAACATTAA
>JANZLH020000112.1:60405-86484 GCA_026770325.2 Erythroxylum fimbriatum
TATTATTATTAAATTTTTTATTATTAATTTTCTTCTTATTATTATTAATTTTATTATTCGTATTATTATAATAATTATATTATTAATTTACTACTAACTGATAAATATTATTATTATTATTATTATTAATTTTCTATTATTCTTACTTTTATTAATTTTTATTAATTATATTAATTTTTATTATTAAATTCCTTATTATTCTTAATTATATTTATTTTTATTAAATTCTTATTATTATTATTAATTTTATCATTCTTATGATTATAATAATAATTATTAATAATTTTATACTAATTGTTAAATTTTATTATTATTATTATTATTATTATTATTATTATTATTATTATATTAATTATTGTTATTATTAAATTCCTTATTGTTACTTTATTAATTTTATTAAGTATATTTATTATTATTAAATTCCATATTATTATTAATTTCCTTCTTCTTATTATTAATTTATTATTATTATTATTATTTATTAATCTTATTAATTATTATTATTATTCTTATTAATTTTCTAGTTACTATTATTCTTATTCCTATTCTTATTATTATTGTTCTTCTTCTTCTTCTTCTTCTTGCTATTATTATTAATTTTCTACTTATTATTATTTATTCTAGTATTTTTATTAATTATATTTTATTTTTGTTACTAATGGAGAAGAAACTTGAAGGATAAAAAAGTCTTCAACAAATAACTCATTCTTGGACTAACTAAAGATATCTTTTGATGATCTTTAGCTATTCCTAAAAATTGAGGAATACCTGGTATTTTTATCTAGCCAAACAAAGGATTATTTAAATTTTAAGAATATACCAAGAATAGAATTTTTATTCATGTGAACCAAACATGCCCTTATTATAATAATAAACAAAGGTTATGTAGTGTCATGAATATTGATACAGATGAGAATATTATTAGGGCTTAGTTATTTATTTGTTATACAGACTATTAGTAAATGCCAATATATATATATATATATGTGTGTGTGATGGTCCCAACCGGGTAAGTTGAGTGGTAAAGAATGAATACGTATAATGGTCTGAATCAAAAGATAGAGCTTCATAATTACAACATTATGGAAACTGGATTTTGATATCTTTTAAATATAGGGAAAATTGTTAAAACTTAATTTCCAACAATTTCAACCATTACAATTCACAATTTAATTCTCAAAACATAAATAAACAATTTCTATTTCCAACAATTTCAATTCAATTATTACAAAACATACATAAACAATTTCCATTTCTAATAATCTCATTTCCAACAATTTTATTTCTAACAATTTCCAATAATTTTAATTCAACCATCATAAAACATACATAAACAACCAAATATAATTCAATTGTTTTTCAAATTTTAGAGCAAAAAATGTACCCAAAAAATCAAGAAAAAACTAATTCAATGTTGGGTCGGGTCAGGTTAAGATCTGGGTCTATTCCAAATATGGGGATTCTGAGTGCAGTTGGCTGTTAAAAACGTTACTGGAGATTAATGGTGGCAGTGGTGGACGATTGGAAGGTGATGGCGTGGAGGAGAGTTACGTGGTGCGGTGTGGCATCGAGGAGAATGAAGAGTGGTGCAATGGTCATCGTTGAAGAGGGAGAGGAGGCCGCCAAAGAGGAGCATGAGAGAGAGAGAAACAAAAAAAATGGGAGAAGGAGAAAGCAAATAAGTCTTTGGTATTTTCAAAACTTATAGTACCGGCTGGTATACGGACTGTATTTTAAATATCGGCTGGTACCACAGGAAATCTCTAGTGCCAACAGTCGATATCACTTAACACAAATTTGTACCATTTTTTAGCCAATATCAAATTGTACGATACGAAATTAACATCATTGCTTATAGTTCATTCTTTCAATGTTTTCTTTATAGCCATGCGAACCAAATTGAAACTGAAAAATAATAAAACAAAAACAAACAAAGGCTTTGCATAAAAAAGAATAATTAAAGTTTATAAAAAAGAAATTTTTTTAATTATAATCAAAGAGTGAAATAATAGTGATGCTTTATATTCATTATAAATCTTAATTGATAAGAGGTTTATCATGTCCACATAAATATTGTCAGGAATTATATATATGAGCAAATATTATAAGAGAAGATAAAATAATTATAATGTATTCGAGTATTCAGCAAGCTAAAAAATGCATAAAAAATTATAAACTTTATTTTTAAATTATAACTCAGAAGTTGGAACCATGAAAATCGTTTTGTTGCTAATTCTTGAGTTGGAGTATCTTATATTCATACACTGATGGAATAAAAAAGTTAGAAGGTAATAAATACAATCAAATGCTTGAAAGAAATTTATAAATACATCAATATAAAAAAGTTGACGTTAAATTTGGAAGTTAACATTAAATTTGGAAGTTGAAAAGTTAGCTTCCTTTCTTAGCAACACTATCACTACCCAAGAAAAGAAGAAAAAAAATTCTCTTCCACTTCTCTCACACAGTAATATTTTCTTTCACTTTTTTCACTTCTCTCACCTATTAAGAGTTGTCTGATGAAAACTGATTTTTTCAAGGCATATGATACTATCAATTAGAGGTACTTGCAGGACTGCTGGAAGTTATAAGCTTAGTACCCAAGTTCAGAGATTGGCTATTAACTTATATTCGAACACCCTCTTTTAATGTAATGGTCAATGGTATTCCATTGTTACCTTTTAGGCCAACCAGAGGTATTAGACAAGGGGGTCCTCTTTCTCCTAACCTTCTTACTTTAGAGATGGAAGGGGCATCTGGACTGATCTCCAAACTTATAGCCAGTAATGACAGATTCCAATTCCACCATAAATGTAGAAAACTCCATTTAGCACATTTGATTTATGCAGATGATTTGATGTTATTCAGTGGTGCAAACATTCATTCCATCAGAGTTTTGATAAATATCTTACATATATTTTTCAGAATGGTCTGGCTTAAAGGTGAAAATGGGGAAGAGCAGTGTGTACATCTCTTTAGATGTGAGAAATTAAGAGGAAGTTAATGGCATTGTTGGATTTAGAATACACTTCCCTCCTTTCAATTATCTGGGAGTGCTAATTACAACCTCCAAGCCTAAATTTTCTGATTTCATTCCCTTAATTAAGAACATTAAGGAAAGGATAAATGCTTGGCAGAATCAATTTCTCTCAATGGTAGCGAGGTTGACTGTCATCACTTCAGTATTGAATAGCTTGCATATTCATTAGTCTGCTATGTTATATTGCCTACGAGGGTTATCAAAGTGATTGATAGAATTCTTAAAGCTTTCTTGTGGTCAGGATAAATGGAGTGACATTACTTTATCGAAGAAGAAAGGAGCACTCCGTATTATCTCAATTTTCTAAATGCAAAAGTTTCTTTTATGCAAAAGAATATGGAGAATCTTTACTGACAAAAAAGCACTATGGATCAAGTGGGTGAATGAATATCATATACAATATCGGAATTTCTGGCAACTTAGGAATTCTAGAGAATATTCCTGGACTTTCAACTACATTCTTAACTTGAGGAGGTTGGTCTATCTTTACATTAAGCATCATCTGGCAGATGGTATAAGCATCCGGTTCTGGTTCGATAATTGGATGTCTTATAGTCGACTGATCCAAATAGCAGGAATAACACATCTTAGACACCGTATCCCACTGAATACAAGGGTTTCTTCACTCATCCACAATGGAGATTGTAGCATCCCAGATCACCCACTTACATATAGTGGATAGATTAACGAAGTCTGCCCATTTTCTGCCTATCCACATAACCTACTCATTGGAAAAATTGGCAAAGTTGTATATCGACGAGATTGTGAAGCTGCACGGGGTGCCAGCTTCTCTAGTATCAGACAGGGATCCGAGATTCACCTCACAATTTTGGCCTAAATTTCAGGAATTTTTAGGAACTAAACTGAAGTTTAGTATTGCCTTTCAGCCCCAGATCGATGGTCAGTCGGAGAGGACCATTCAGACACTGGAGGTATGCTGAGAGCATGTGTGATAGAATTCCAAGTGAGTTGGGGAACCATATTTCCCTGTAACAACTCAGACCACTCGCTTACAAATATTGTCCGCTTTGGACCTTGACCCAGCCAAGCCCTCACGGTTTTGCTTTTTCCGAGGTCTTCCCAAGAGATCACCCATCCTAGAATTACTCTCGCCTAAGCATGTTTAACCTCGGAGTTTCGATAGGATCCGGTGCATTAGGCCATGGAAAGCGCGTCTGTAAAGGAGAGGTATCCGTACCTTTATAAGGCGTACTTCGTTCCTCTCTCCAACTGATGTGGGATCTCACACTCTCCACCCCCCATTAGAGCCCAGCCCTTTTTGGGGTCTAGCCTAACTGGCACAACGGTTCAGGTACCGGCTCTAATACCACTTGTAACATCCCGGATCACCAGCTTACAGATATTGTCCGCTTTGATCCTTGGCCTAGCCAAGCCCTCACGATTTTGCTTTTCCCGAGGCCTTCCTAGGAGGTTACCCATCCTAGAACTTCTCTCACCCAAGCACATTTAACCTCGGAGTTCCGATGGGATCCAGTGCATTAGGCTATGGAAAACACATCTATAAGGGAGAGGTATCCGTACCCTTATAAAGCGTACTTCGTTCCCCTCTTCAACCGATGTGGGATCTCATATTCTTCACCCCCCCTTAGGGCCCAGCCTAGCTGGCACAACAGTTCGAGTACCGGCTCTGATACCACTTGTAATATCCCAGATCACCAGCTTACAGATATTGCCCGCTTTGAGGGCTTGGCCCAGCGGGTGATCTGAGATGTTACAGAGATTGGAGTAGCAATTTCAAAGGCTTCTCCATACTTACGCAGTATTTGCCTCCGCTTCCGGATGCAATGGGAGAGGACAACATTATTTGGATGCCCAACCAAAGAGGTACATTTCTTAATAGCACTTGTCATAAGATACTTACTAGTGATGTTGAACTGGTTCCTTGGTTTGATATTATTTGGAGACAGTCATTAAACCTAAAAGCTTCCATTTTCACTTAGTTGGTAATCAAAAATAGACTTAGAACTAAGGATATGTGGTTTGAGAGTTATGACTCCATTTGTGTTTTATGTAAACTTACAGCAAAGAGTTGAAATCATTTGTTTTTTGAATGTAGCCACACCTAGGCAATCTAGAGTAGGATAATGAATATACTACGATTACCCAGGTTTACTTTTGAATGGAGAGAGACATTTAACATGATCATTGTTAGGACCAAGCATAGTGAACCAAATAGAACATTTATTAAAACAACTTTTACTACCATTATCTGCTCCATATGGAGAGAGCAAAACAGGAGATTATACAAGAGAATCCATGAGGCAAATATTAGATAGCTGAACAGATCGTCAATTAGGTTCGACCCGCTTTCATAGCTCACAACAAGCACAAATCACTTAGTAATGCTTTAAGAAACATCTGGATGTTGTAATACATAGCTTCTTGATTAATTTAGCTCTTTATAAAAACCTTATTATGTGCTGATTACAATCTGACAATGTGAGTCATTGTAATGTTATGATAGCTTCTACTATCATTAATATAATTTCTTTCATTTTAAAAAATTAATTAGGATTTTATGAGCAGAAAATTATAAGAAAGATGGCCTTTAACAATTGAGTCCAGATTCTCTGTCTAATATTATGGTGTCTTATTGTGTCCAATAAATCTCAACCATTTATTTATGTAGGGTCCGCATGGGGCCCGCGTGGGTCTCGCAAAATAAATGGTTGAGATTCTATGAGACAGAATAAGACAGAGTAAAACTGGACAGAGGATCTGGACTCTTAACAATAGGACCCTTGTCCAGAGCCGGGATTGTCGTGGTCGGTGAGTTTATTAAATATAAAAAACAAACAAACAGTCAAAAACACAATATAAAATAGTTCAACTGCAATATTTAGAAGTCGCAAGGAACGAACTAGGTGTTTAGATGAAAACTATACTTAACGAGAATATTTAGGGAAACAAAAGAGAAGCAAATTAAAGGTATTTTATTTATATAAAAATTAAAGTTTTTAATAATATATGGTGTTTTCTAATATGTGTGTGTATATAAAAGTCATATCAAAATGATATCTTGTGTTCAAATTTGATGTGAGTAAGGAGTATGAAAAAAGGCACGATTAACTGTTCTATAATCCAAATTACATTTAAAAATGAGCAATAACTTGGATATTTTTAATATCAATAAAAATCACGGTCTACTATGGTCTTTTCTTATTCATATCATACTGCATGCCTTAATTTTAAAGTTGAAATTGATGTTTTATCTTGGTGAGGATAAGAAAACCGAACTCTCTGAAAAATCAAATTAAGCTTTCGGCGTTTATCATTGTTGCCATTGAATTAATGGTTCATAGAATGATATTTTGAAGCCAGAGGCTGCGGTGGGAGGTGGAATATTAAATGCAAAGATCCAATTAGAAATGAACAAGGAGAAGAAAACCTAGGTATACCAAATTCCAGACAAGGAAATGAGTGAATAGCAGAATGCAGGTAATATGAGGATAGATACACGTAAAAGGATCCAAATTAGAAACATAAAGAAAGGGTGTGGTCATGTTTGATGGCTTCTCAGATTTCAAGATTCCGAAAGAGCAATGAAGAGGCATCTTGACCTGGGAGTGGTTGAAAGTGATAGGTTGGTAGTTTTATTGCATGCAAATGCCAAGGAATGGACGATGAGTCCTAGCTTTAAAGCCAAACCCAATGGGTTGAATAATTTACTGACCAATGCACATAATATATAATGCATTGTGATGTATCATACATGTCTATTTTAATGCCTAACTCCATGCCCTAGGTTTGCTATTGGCAGCCAGGTCAGTATTCAATTATGTAATCAAAAAGCAAAGCTATCAATTCTCAGCTACATCACTGTATCAGGATTTAAACCCATACCAATTTATTACAGAAATTAAGGCACCTTTGGAATGCACGTAAACGTACAATTCAGTTTTTTTTTTAAAATGGAGGAGCTCCTATCTTTTAGATGCATACCGGATAAATCTTCGGATTGACGTAACAACTTGTAAATGACACCAATTGAGCACTCCATATTAAGCAAGCCTTGTACGACAGGCTTAATCAAGAGAGCGTAAATAGGAGGATTTGAACACAAAACTTTTTAGTTCTCTATCTCTCGCTCCACCAAGATCACCTAAGGACCCCCTAAAGGGCTTACAATTCTAGATGGTCTTATTAACATAAGTAATTGCATTGATCGGGAATATTTTACATGGAAAAACAAACAAAAATTGATTCAAAGTGCGCTTAATTGGATGTAGAGATCTGAATAAAAAGATAATATCTCATAGAGATTATCCACCCCACTCTTAATATATTCATCAATTCTTTGTTTTCCAGCTTAATCATGCTATTGATCTCCATTTTAATATTCCTAAGTTTACTTTCTTTTCTTAAAGCCCTGATATTAGGATTCAATTTCACACATTGTGACTGAATTAACTTTTTCAAAACCAGGATATCTTGCCTTGGTTTCCAAAACAATAAATTCCTCGGAACTATTTGATGCAAATTTCAAATTGAAATCATCAATATGAGAATCTTGTATTTTGATTAGTCAGGCTATCCTCTTGAATTTACTCTACTTTCTATACCATAAAGATTCACTTTTGTACTCTATCGTTTCGGCTTTTTCCCTTTCTCATTCTATTCCTTACTTCTACTTTCGATTGGTCTCTTTACCATTGGACCGTTTCTTACACTTGCTGTGAAAAGATGAAAGATTTTGAAAGGTAAGAACAAACAGTTGAACCTACTTTTGGGATAAGATTGTTCTCACCCTTTAACCCTTCTCAATTGGTAACCAGGAACGCATATGCTTGGAGCAAGGGAGGATATATTAATGAACCAAACAAAGAAAAGGTAAGGTGTAACGAAAAAGGTAAATATGTTATGTATGTAACTGAAAAAGGAATAGAGGAGATGGAAGAAAAAGGAATGGAATAAAGGCAAAAGAAAGGAGGAGAAACTTTGGATGTGACCATTGTCTCCCAATATTCCAAAGATGTCCACATCAAATCAAAACCCCTCCTAGCTATCTTGAAATGGAGGGACCCTAATTTCACTACTTTTTTCCTGGTATCACTTGACCCAGAAAGGATCGTCCCCCCTAACCATGGACTTCCCACAAAGTATCTTCCTGATTAGAGCAAGAGCTCTTCGTAAGTTCTTCTCTCCTCATTTAATTAAATGACTCCATTTTATTAAATTTAATTGGCATATTTTTTGACAGGAAATATCAAACTTCAACTTAGCTTAGTTTTAAATAAGAATATAAGCTATCTTTTAAATTGAAAGTTTTATTCAATTCTGTAATACTAATCGTAATTATAATTTATATCAATTAAATATTTAAAAATTCTTATTTATTGTAAATATAATTTACTATAGTTAATATTACTAGTATGAAGTAAGTAAAACATCGATAAATGAATATTCAATAAATTAAGAATCTTGATTAAATAATAATTTTCTTCAGTCCCGACTTGGGCTAATGGGATAAAATAATAAACTCGCTAAATGCATAAGATAATAGTTAAAAAAAATTCCTTGAGACCCACTAAAAATATAAAATAATAATTCATTAAATAAGCATGAAAATTACATATATAATTCATAAAATAAAGCACTTCCTAAACAATTTTTAATTCAAATTTTATGCTTTCCTAAAATATATATCTATAGTCAATTGATTCTTCTTTTCATGCGAACTAAATTCAATTTCATCTTTAACTTTTTAGAGGGCAAAAATTACATTTGGCACATTCTTCTCATTTTGCGTACTTGAAATAATTCACAACACTTCATATTCTAACGTACCTATATGCACTCTATTTTGAACCACGCTAACCTAAGATTAATAAACTTATTTTTGACAAGATTAATAAACTTAGATACAATGCACCATCATTAATTAATTGTTTATTTATTTTCTTTTCTTATTTACGGGAAAAAAAATTAATTGTTTAATTTGACAAATATAATGTACAAAATAAAAATTATTCTATAAATTAATAACCCCGTATAAGATAATAATTTTTCAAGTCTAAAAAATATTCATTTACGGAGGTTTTAATTACAGGATACCTCATTCTATGTCGACGTGAATCTTCAAAGTAAGTCACAAGAATTGTCACAAGAATTATTTCTCTTTGTTTAATTTTCTTACCATAATTAGCTGTATCAATATGATCATAACCCTAAACAAGTCCCCGTTGATGCTTTTAACCTCACCCCAATATCCAAATCACCCACACCAAACTCATGACTCTCACCTCTCCTATCCTCCTCCATATCTGTCCCCTTCCCTTCCAGATTCTCAGATTAATTTCTTATCTCCTCCGCCACCTTTTGAATTACTCTTTCATCTTTATTTATGACATCCAAAATAATGTCAAGCTTTCTCAAACCGTTCATCTTAAATATAGAAGACACTCCATTAATCTCAAAATCTTCAAGACCCCAACTCCATCAAATAAAGAAATAATCTTTTCGTCCTTATAATCACTCTCACTACAGAGATTCTAACCTCATTTTCTCAGGTATTTTCAGCAGAAGCAGCTTTATGGCCATCTTTGAGTTTTTTAATACTTAGATTTGGGGCTCTAAGCGATTCTTTTTCGAGAGAAGAACTTTTAAGCAAGATTATTTTTAGCTGAATTGAAAAGCTTTCATTTTCCGAAACAAATTATACGGAAAACAAAGAAAGAAATGTAAAATTCCATCGATTTTTTTAGTTTTTTTAGAAAATGTGAAATAATTTGGGATTTTGAAGATTTTAAAAATTTTGGGAATTTGACAGATTCAAGTGGAAAACCTGCAGTTGTCAAACAAATTCGGAGTACAAATCATTCTTATGCTTTAAACATTCATGGGCTTTGAGAATTTTTGGCTAGATGGTTCAAATGTTTTGGCTAGAGCTTTAAAAAATTTGTATTTGGTTAATTAATTGATTAGTCAATTTTATTTATTTTTATTATAATTAAGAAATTTTATGTTTATTTTTATTTGATTTTAAAATTATTTTTATTGAAAACAAAATATATTGCCAAAAATTAGAATTTTAGATTTAATTTATAATTGGAAAATGTACAGTTGTAATTAATATTATAAAAATAAAAAAATATTATTTAGCCTTCACGTTAACCTCGATATTCAGAAAGAAATGATTTTGCGAAAACGAAAATCAGGGATTATTCAATCTCTTCTATCCACATTTTATGATGCATTGGCATTGCAATCCTAAGTTGATGGATTTGGGTGGATGGAAAATTTATAACGAAAAGAACTAATTCCATTAACTAGGGGAACATTGAATTTTACAACTTTACTAGGAAAAAAACAGACATTTCATAAGAAAAGATTCAGCGCTGATATGCTTCTTCTGTGTTTTTTTTAATAATTGTTCTTTTTGGGATGCCCTACCAAGTACTATCCCCGTCAGGCGTTGCATGGATATGGCAATGGCAATCTCTTGGATGATTTTTGGCCACCTCATAGCCCCATCAAAATGTAGTACACAAGAGTTATGGGCAATGCAATTAGCATCCCAAATATGACACTGCAAATGCACAAGAAAAGTAAATGGTGAGATTAGATAAAAAATTTGGAAAAGGAAAGAATTATAGTTATAGGATTGTTTTGTATAATACTCACGCAGTGCTAAGAATATCTGGGTGTACGTTGTACTCCTTGGCAAAGACAAAGGGGACAATTCCTTGGGGTAGAGCTGCCTGTTCGATATCGATGGTCATGGTGTGACAGACCAAAGCACAACAAAGGCAAGCAGAACATGTTAGTAATGGTACAAATGTTTGTTATTCATTCTTAGCAATCCCCAAACAAGCCCTTCGTTGTTGGATTAATTTTTGTTTTTTCCATCTCCAGACTCTAGCCCTCTCTTTTAGGCTCTGAAATTTGCTATTCAACCTACTATTTGTTTTTCCCACTACTGAAAAGAAACACACCTAAATTTAGGAAAGCATACACTTCTGCATTGTTAATTGGCAATAATGTTAGTCCTGCAATTATCTTATCTGAAAGATTAAATTCTGCTTCACAGACCCACCCAACTCCAAAGAGGGTGCTTTATAAAATATATGATCCACAACAAACAATATCATAAATGAACAGAAACAAATTCAACAGACGAGAAAATAATAGAAAATCTGATCTGCAGAATAAAAGAAGTAACAAAACTTGGAGCTTTTGTAGTTAAGTTTGGACTGGTAGTGTCAGAAGGAGGCAATGAGAGAGATGTTGTATAGAAAGCCAAAGAAAGAGAAAATGGTGTGATGGAGATGAGAGAGATTGACCTGGACAATGGCAACGTGTAGAAGAGTTCCTCTAAGCCCAACAGCAATAGAAGCAGCTGCCATGACAGCTGGACCTGTAAGGAATCTCACAGCCATAGCAAAAGCTGCAATGGAATTTCCACATGCTATGATCCTCGGTTGCAAAGCCATGAACAGACCTGTATTATGTCACAAACCCATCAACCAAAAAGCGAAAAAGAATTCGGAGGCCATTAACACCCCCACTCTTATCACTTGTCAGACTCCAAGTCTTTCTTGATAGACCTTTCATCATCACTCCCACCACTTAAAGCACAAACTTGGCAGCAAAAAAGTTGAAGGGAAAGCTAAAGAAACCTAACTAACATTATCATCCCCACACACTGTTTTGTTCATTTTGCTTTGTTGGGTTTGGGTTGCTTGCTTTGTTAAGAACACTAATAATGAAAAAGTAGGAGAGAATCTAAGAAATTGTTGGTACTACACTGCTAAAGAAAAATATAGGGAAAAAAGAAAAAGGGCAAAGGATAGAGAGAATTTCTATGACTCAAGGATTTTAATCTGTAGCAAAAGTTAAAAGAGTGAGTTTGTCTTTGTGTTTTCTTTTGTGTGTATCAGTAATACTGACCGAGACTGAACATGGCCATGCCGAGCCCTGCATCTGACAGAATGGAAATGGACTGTGCTATAATGGCAGGCATTTCTACATGCCACCTGCAAGAACACCAGACAATACTCGATTCAATGCCCCAGAGCCAGAAGTTAAACAGAAAAAAAGAACATAAACCCAGATATCAAAACAGATTTTATAGACAAAATAAATCTCCCTTTAGATTTTGTTCCAGAAACTGGAATTTTACGTAACACTATACCTGAATGAAACTAGAGACCAAGTGAGACCGATTAAGCTAGAGTATGTGTTGGGGTTTCTTATCAGTTTCCTCCAGACCATAATCAGTATAAGCCTTGTCATGACGCTTGTTGGAGGCATGGGTTTTGGTTTGCCGTCACCCATTTTTTGACCTTCATGGCTGTTCATTTCTTTCTCTAATCCTCTATTTCCAAAGCTGAATTCGTCTCTTTCCAGATACTCCTCCTGGTTCTCTCTTTGTCTCTCAACTGAAACTTCCAAAACGGACAAACAAAAAAAACCATTTAAAATCTCTTTTTCTTATTAAAAAAGGGGAAGAATCTGATGTTGATCCAAACCAACTGAAGAAATGATAAAGCAACAACCTTTTCCTGGAGAAACGGCCAATTTGACTTCTTTCTGGTCATGACCGCCGTACTCATGGCTGCCAAACACATCAGACACTGGTGAAGCACTTGAACTCCAAACAAACATATGAAGATCTCTGCCACCATCTTCAGGTTTCTGTTGAGCTTGCCCATTAGGTTTCTTCGCACCAGCATTATTAACAGCAATAGTACCCTTAGATCCAGTCGGTGAAAACATTCCTGGGTTTGGAGCTGGATAATGGGTTGCACCACCTTGATTGTGGTAATGAAACCTTGACTTGTTACTGATTCCACTTTCTTCTTCATAATTTGATGGTCTCGGCGTTGGTCCTCTAGACGCCGAAAGGCCGTAGACATCAGAAGCACCAAAGTTTGAGTTTCTCCCAGCTGCCATCATTGAGTAGAAGTCAGTGTGGTTAAAGCTAGACCCTCTTGGAGTTGGATTTCTTGATGACTGTAAAGAGTAAATCTCTGCATTGGTTAGATTTGATGGTCTTGGGGTTGTGGACGATAGCCCCTGAGACCTTCTCGAGAATATATCTGATCTTGACGCATTGGATTTTCGTACTGTCACATGCAACTTTCCATCTTCTTTGATCTCTGCTTCAGTTTCTAGAGGCTGTCTACCATCAAGTGACATGATATCAGAATCGACGTGGATCGAGACAATGGAACCAGCAGTATCAGGGAATTGTTCAGAGATGAGTATTTTGGCACCTCTGTATTCAAACATGAATAGCATCAAAGTATACCAAATGATACATTGAAGTACAACAATTTGCACCATAAGACTGCCAGAGAACTCCCCGTACATTCCTTTGAGCAAAGGAATGCCCATGACAAGAGTGTTTGGGAGAGTAGAAAGTGAAAAGAGCGTAATGGTCCATTCCAAACAACCCCTTCTGCTCAACTTAGTCCAAAGTCCTAGTACTACTAGAACTATGATCTTCTGGAGAGTATCGGCTGCTATGAAACGTAAGTTCATGGTATAGGGATCGTTGGCAGCGATGAAATGAAAAGAGAGCAGAGGGACTGCGAAAAGAGCAACAAAACGATTGATGCCTGAGCATTGATCAGGAGTGAAGATCTTCCACCATTTGACTGAGCCATAAGCTAAGATCATGGCCACGTAAAGGGGCACCATTGCAGTCATTACATGATAGAAATCTGTTGCAGTAATCATCTTTCGCTATTTGAATCACCTGAAAATCAAAGCTTCAACAACAAACAGATGAAATTAGGTATCAATTAATGGAAGTTTGACGAAGAGCAAGACACTGCTTCTGCTGATGGTAGTTATGGTCGACGATGAGAAGAACAAAGCATGTGGGTTTTGGGGGAAGGTTTCTGGGGTAGTGGGTAATAAACAGAGAGGGAGGAATTCTTTTTGCAGTATTCAATATACAGCTTTGCTTTGAGAGTTGCGAGCAAGCTTGCACTTGCAGTCCCCAAAGCACAGGGTTTGCTCTTTATTTTCTTTGTTCTTTTCCTTTTTGTTTTCAGCTGTGTTTGGATGTGGTGGTGTGTGTAGAGAGAGAGGAGGTGTAGGTTGTATTAGTAATTAGACACAACTTGCTAAGCTGGCATATAGCTCTATATGCAGTTAGTGGTGGTAGTACGAAGGATATAGTAGTAGTAGAAAAAGCATTTTGGTTGGGAGGTGGGTTGTGTCTCCAAGTACTTGTTTTGAGAGCCTTTTGGGCATTCGAAAGAGTCCTCTTTCTTCTTGGATTCGCCTTTTCGCTCATGGGTTGCAACTCAGTGTCTTGGTTTGCATGTGTTACTCTTTCTTTCGTCTCGTCTACTCCTTTCTATAAATATTTTGTACGAATTACTAGATATCGTCATTGTTATCAAGGAGATAATGTTTCTAATTCAATTCATTTGCACTTGGTTAAGATTCAAGCAAGGAAAATAAAACGGCTCTTTAAATCTGTTGGGGTTAAAATAAACTTGTAGAGGGGTATTATTAATAAATTTGGAGTGGGGAATAGAGACATGGTGACGAATGGGAGCTTGGTGGTGCCTTCACGTGGACCCTAATTTGTCCGTTCCTAACTAAAAATCTTTTAAGTTGGCAGCTCCAAATGAGAAAATTCCAATATATTAGGTTATATGTATAAAGATAAAGGTAGGTTGCTCTAGTCTGCAACTCAGTGTTGGGTTCGACTCATCAGTTACCTTGTGTCGGAATCACTCACAACCAATTCTTGTCCAATCGTGTTCATCTGTTTATGAATTCCAAGAATATCAGTTCGTCCTACCGTTACATTATTCTTCCTCTTCTTCCTCGTAATATATTTGGATTCTGAGTTAAGAAATGTGGTTATGATTTCTTCACAGGTATTCAGAAACCTAAAGATAAAACAAGACTGTAGCAGAGAAGTAAAGGAACGAAGAGTTAAAGAGAAAAGTTTAAAGATTGATGGGATAATCGCAGTTGAAACTCTCTTAATTAGGACTGATCGAGAGGATGATAGAGTTCAGAAATATGATGATTACTTATTATAATCCGATTTCAAGAGAAGAAAGAAATTGTACATGCTCTTTTATCTTAGACTCTATAAAGTTGAACGATTTGCTTCTAATTAATTCTCTAATTTGTAGTTTCCTAAAATTGAAAACTATTTCCAACAATATATGAATGACTTCTTGATTCTGAGGCAATTTTTTGACTCTAATAAATTCTGGAAAAACCCTTTCAGCTAATTCTATAAAAAGTTAGTAGTCATATAAACTAAATTATTTTTTTTACAAATCACTAAATATTTAATAATACATGAAAATATTTTAATTAATATAAATTATGATCCATTCTCAATCAATTTTGAGGGAGGCGAGGGTTCATAATTTAAGAGGTGAGGTATCAATCCAGTCTACTGTTTCTAAATATTAGTATTCTTGTCAAGTTTTGGGTTTTCACTATATACAATTTGTCTTCTATACTATATGTGAAGTTCACTTAATAGCTTTTGCACAATTTTGAACTCTTAAAGTTTATAATTGATATATTGCATCACAAGTTCAAAATACACCATATTATCATAACCTTTTACTTGTAAGTATTATTAGATTATTATTTGTGAAATCAAATTTCCACGGAGCTAGTGAGGTTGATTTGAGATGTTCAACAGTGAGGCCAATTTTTTTGGGAAATTTACAAGTTATTTAGAGCGAAACTCGCCATAATTAGACAGAATTCGTAAAACTCTGCTCAAAACTAACTTAAAACGTAAATTACAATTGGGGGATAGAAAAAAGAAAAAAGAGAACAATGCGACATGTCTAGCTTCATCCTTAAGTCAATTTGTAACATAGGCTAAATTTCTGTTTCCCCTCCTTATCATTCAATATGTACTTTCTGAATGTTTATGCATGACTAAATGCAACTAATCTTTAACAATAATAAAAATACTGTTTAATGATAAGAAGTCAACCAAAATCTCCAAGGATGAGCCACGAACTGAAAATAAATTAAATGCGAAAGCAATCATCCTATTATCTAATGCATGAACTCATGCACAGAAAACTACCGTTAGTTATATATGAACAGTTTCATCGCGTTAACTGCAATATGAAGAAATGACTGAAGAACATCTACACCCTACGAGCTGAATAAGACTCCCTCAACAAGACAAGCTAGACCGTACATAACTCTGCAAGGCTAAAATACTGGTCAATTGTCAAGCAATAACATACTTCCGTTCTCAGAATAAGAGCATTCAGGCGACTAAGAAGTTGATCGAATTTTTTAGTTAAAGCGTTAAGCTGGTTTTAGAGAGTTAAATATTCTCCTTCCTTTTGAAAATTCCCCTCTATAGCAACCTTTTCTAGCAGTTAATTTCAACGACCGAAAGGACAACAAAAGTTTTTCACCAGAGCCCTGTCTCATGGTGATCATTACAAGTCCGGTGAAATGAGTCGTGAAGGTCAAAGAGCTGGTTAGGACCGTACGATCCCTTGAAAACGTTCGCCTCACTTATGGTGTAACAAGAAAGTCGTGAATGGTACAACATCAGCCTGTGCGTCCTAATAATAACGATTTTCAGACAATAATACCTGCAGCTGTGAATGTAAGTTTTTCATAGTCATGCTTTCTTAAAACAAAATTGGCTATTTCCAGCTAACCTCATGCCCCCGGCTAAGTCGCGCTGTGTATGATCGTTCAATTACGATTGTGAAACCAGTTATATTTTACAGTCCAACAAGTTAAATAGAATTCTTAATAGTCATCCACTTACAATATATATGAAGAAAAGACCTTAATCCGTTGGTATATTTTCAAAACTCAGTTATACATACAAGTTTCTGTTGGACAATATTGTCCTTTCTCATA
Organism: Erythroxylum fimbriatum; assembly: GCA_026770325.2. Taxonomy (NCBI): domain Eukaryota; kingdom Viridiplantae; phylum Streptophyta; class Magnoliopsida; order Malpighiales; family Erythroxylaceae; genus Erythroxylum; species Erythroxylum fimbriatum. The sequence goes on from JANZLH020000112.1 coordinate 77,303, forward strand.
AAATTAGACAACTATTAATTGTAATTTTTATTTTTTTAATAATTTATCGGTTAAGTTACATAATTTGATTTAGATAAAGATAATAAAGTTGTCCAATAAATGATCTAAATCAAAGGGTCAAAGTCCGTGTGAAAAATGGATCTCAATCAGTGTAGACCGGACCCATATCGATCTTGTGATAAAGAAACCTGATATGAATGTTATATATTAAAGGTTAAGGTCTCTTACAATTGTTCATATCATTCGTAAGCATACAGATCCTCTGATCTGTTAAGAGAGCTGACGTTTTGAGAAAACTGTAGAACGGTGTTAACCACGTGTCGGTAATCATTTTCCGTGAAGGTCCTGGGTGATTGGAGCTCGCTTTGGCTTCAGAAACTGCTTCGGAAACTGAGATGAAACTGCAATCAGGTATCCCGCATTTCCTTCATTTTAACCATTTCATGAACGATCCGAGATACGTAATTAAGGTACCATTACGTATTGCACGTGGTATCAGAGCAGTTACTTGATCGGGTTATCGGAAACAAAGGTTTTTCGGTTTCCATTCATTATGGTTTTCATCAATTTTGATTCGTCTTTCAATTTTTTTTTTGTATATGATTATGTATAAATAGTATACATAAGACTAGTTATGAAAAATGGGCTAAAAAGAGCGATCATTTTGATCCCGAGCCGCCGGAAATCACCCTCCCTGTTAGACGGCGATGCCTTGACGGTGCTACAGTACTGGCGACGAAGTGGCTCCACGCGTGGCACGTGCCCCACGCGGTTCGCTCTCCCATGAGCACGGAACAGTTGGCGCGTTCGTCGCACGCTTCCTCATCGGTTTTGACCTGTGGAAGGCGGGAATTCAGACACGTGGCGGTGCATGTGTGCGAGTTGGGGGCATACTACGCACATGCTAGAAGCATCTGGCGAGCGTTGGTACGAGCGCGTACAACACATGCGTGTCCCTTGCCTGACGTCAGCTCTACATTAATGCTGACGTCAACACTGAAAAAAACACATAAAAATTTTAGATTTCTTGTAAAGGTGCCCCGAGGTGTTTTGGATCAGTTTTCGGATTCCAAAAATTCATAAAGTGAGGTTTTTTTATTTTTTTGGATTTATTACATTAATAATAAATTAAAGCTTAACTCTAGGAAAAGGAATTAAGGTATTATGAATCTGATTTCGAGTGAATTTTCATGCTTCGGATATCATATGAGGGAGATACTTCAAGTTTTTGTGTCTCGGGTCTCATGCTCAGTGTTCGGGATTGCATGGTAGTCGCTCTAAAAAGGAATTAAGACATTCTAAAGCCATTTTTGAGTGAATTTTCGTGCAGCGAACTTGCCATAAGGGAGATACATAAGGTTCTCATGTCTTGGGTAGTTAGTTCAGTGTTCGGCGACGCCCGATAGTCTCTCTAATGAGAATTTTCCTTTACAAAAGTCTCAAATGAAGTTTTCAGAGAATGTCTTCAACACGAGTGTGTGAATGAGACTGTACATTTAGATTTTTGCATTTATTGATGTTACATTGTCACATACCATATGCCCATAAATAATGTGAGGATAACATAAAGATGTATCCCTTGTGTTTGTGGACTTTTTGAGTGCTGATGAGGATGTAGTCACCAAAGTGGCCTTTCAAGTTAGTATTTTGAATTGTTCTGCTTGCATATTGAGGGATGTCTCTGATTTTATATTTGGTTATTCTGCCCAAAGGCGTTGGCCTTACATAATATTTTGAGATGTGCATAAAGGCATTAGATAGAGGAAAGTTATTGCTCAAGTGATCTATTCGCCCAAAGGTGGTAGTGTTATAAGAGTTGATAGTTTGTACTCTGATCGCTTTTATGTAGAAGTATAATTGCATATATTATGTATTCAACCCAAAGGTATTTCATAATATGTGAGATCAGATTCTCAGTAAAGATACTATTCAAGAACTTTAAGTATCAATGTTGTCCTACATTTGTGCTGATTTAAACATTATCATTTTGTAATCACCTTTTCAGTCAACAAAATTAGCATCACCACTGAAACCTGGACCGGTTTCAATACAAAGAAGTGGACGGATGATGTATTGAATGCTATGGAGATAGCTGAGGTTGATATTACCATACGGAAGGATAGGCCATCTCCACCGACATTCATGAGCTCGAGAGTTCATAAAGCAGCTTATGAAGCCTAGGATCGGTCTAACAGATTATGTCTGATGACCATTAAAAGATCCATATCTGAACATCCGTTAAGTGGACTTCCAGACCCAAACATAACAAAGGAGTTTCTTGGTCATGTCTCCCAGAGGTACACAATCTCACCTAATGTTGAGACAAGTTCCTTGATGAAAGAATTATTCTCCATCAGGTATACAGGAGAAAGGGGAGTAATGGAGTACATATCGAGAATGATTTATCTTCACAGTATATTGAAGATGTTGAATATTGCACTTCTTGATGTCTTCATTGTTCACCAGACTCTGAACACACTCCCTCTAGAGTTTAGTAATCTGGTAATGACATGTTACTCGCTGGATAAGGAATAGGACTTCAATGCTTTGATTACCTATTATGTTGCTGAGGACGATAAACTCAAGCTTGCTACTCCTACAGCCCTCGAAGCAACTAAAGGGAAGACAAAGATGAAGCCCGCTAAGTTCAAAGGTAGAAAAGTTCAAATCTTCTTTACATACTAATGTTGGTCAAATTAGTACTGATAAAGGTCCTAGAGACATAAAGAAACCAGTAATATGAGGTTTAAAAGGAAAGACTGAGACCATTAGGTTACACTACCATCAGGTTACACTATAGCTTGTCAATTATGAATCTAACTTGTGAAAGTCGCATTAAGTACATGGTGACTATATAGTGGAACATCTAATTAAGGTGCTTCCGCGATGCAGCAGTTCATATCAAGGATAAAGCTAAATAAAGGGAAGGATAAACTGATGGTTCACAACAATAAAGAAGTGGAAGTAATGTTTATAGGGGATGTATGTATTGAACTTTACTGTAAGGTTCATTGGGTTTTACAGATACATTTTATATATGATCTTTTGATCAATTTTGGACAAAGAAAGTTGACATTTTGCATTTAATGCTTTTGTTGCACAGTTGTTGTTTAATGCAAAACATAATGGTACAACTTTCTTGTCATATGGTTTGTATAGAATGTGTCTTACCCCGAATTAAATATATGCTTCTTCGTATCTTGCCAAACAAGTTATGAAATGAAGAACCCTGATGAATAAGAAGTCATACATAGTGTAGCATAAAAGTTTAAGCCATATTTCTAGAGCTAGGGTTAAGAGAATGATCAAGGAAAGCATTTCTCAATTCTAGATTATGATGATCTGGGAACATGTGCTGACTGTTGCAAGGGTAAGTTGACTAATAAGGATATTGAGGTCAACTCATGCTTTTGACTTGGTGAGTTTGATACATAAAGATATCGGTAGACCTTATATAGTTGCATTGTGCAATTCTAAACGTAATATGACATTTGTTGATGATTTTTCTCATTACAATTATGTGTTCTCACTTAAAGACTGAAGGTTGAGAACCAATTGGGAAAATTTATCAAGATAGTCAGATTTGACCGTGGAGGAGAATATCATGGCAAACATGGTATTTTAGGACTTGAAAATATTAGCTTGCTAAATATATGGAATCAGTTCGAATGGTGACTTAATTCACTATATCGAGTAGTTCTGAGCAAAATGGTATGTCGCTAAAAGGTATAACTGCACCCTAAAGGACTTGAAGAAGTCAATGCATCATAGGACTAATCTACCTAATTATTTAAAAGTGTAGAAACCCATATTTGCACACATTCATGTATGGGCTGCCCTATTAAAGTAGTATAATCCTTATAAAGATAAATTGCATGCTTGTTGTGCTCATTGCTATTTAGTAAGATATCCTGACCATTTTAAGACTACAACTTTTACTGTCGAGAAGGTAGGACCAGAATAGTGAAATCACAAACAGCAAAGTTTCTAGAACACAATGTCTATGATGATGGTGGGATTAAATGATAGCAGGGTGGATACTGCAGTTATCATGTACCTGCTACTCATACAGTTAGATTCGGTATATCTAGGTCTCTGTACCGTGTCTGTACAGGAATAGAAACCCATACTTGTAAATATAGAGGTTCCTGGGGGTATAAGATCTAATACAGTTACATAAATCCACTAGAGTAAGACGATGTCTCATCTGATTTCATAGTCTATCAAGTAAACAGAACTATGCTATTAGACATGTTATGGATCCAGTTACTTTTACAAAAGTTGTTTCTAGACCCAATGCAAATTTGTAGTGGGTTGCAATGACTGATGAGATGCAATCCATGAAGCATAGTAAGGTCTGGGAGCTAGTTGATTTGCATCAGAACTGCAAACCCGTCAATTGTAAATTAAGTTTTAAGACCTAAAGGATTTCGGGATAAAGTTTAGCAGTTTATGGGCTCGCTTAGTTGTCTCATAGTGCACTTAGGAAGAAAGGTTGACTTTAATGTTACTTTTTCTCCCATATCCTTGTAGGATATATTTTGAGTAATTATGGCAATTGTAGCTTATGATGATATAGAGTTACATCAGATGGCTGACAAAATCGCTTTCCTAAATAAAGACCTTTATAAAGTGGTCTATATGGTACAACTTGAAGGATTTAGGATCCAGATAGAACTGACATGGTTTGCACATTAAGCAAATCAATATAGTTTATATCAAACCTCCCAAAAGTGATACCTTACAATTGATAAGGTTTGCCTCTTTCGACTTCATGGAAAATAAAGTTAAAAAAATGCTTGTACTATAAGGTCAGATGGAGCAAAGTTATCTTCCTATTACTACATGTGGATGATATATTGCTCACGTCAAATTACTTAACCATGTTGTATAAGGTCAAATTAAACAACTTTTGAGCAAGAACTTTGACATGAAGGACCTTGGTGTAGCATCTTCTGTCCTAGGTATTCAGATTCATCATGACATATCTCAACACTCACCAAACCTCTCATAGAGTGCATACGTTAAGTATATGTTACAAAGGTTTAATACGGTTAACTGTAAACCTGTTGTAGCATCTATCTTTTATAGTGAGAGATAATCTTTGGCACAATATCCAAAGAATACAGTAAAGAGAAAGGTTATGAGAATTGTTCCATATTCTTGTACAGTTGATAGCCTGATTTATGCTCGGCTATGTACTAGGCAGGACATTGTATTCACCATTTGACTGTTTGGTCCATATCTGGTTACCCCAGGTGTAGACCATTAAACGCAGTCAAGCGAGTGTTGAGATACTAAAGGGAATTAAGGATTATATGTTGACATATAGAAAGGTCAACAAACTAAACCTCGTAGGGAATTCAGATTTAGATTTTAGCCATGTGTCCGGATGATCGAAAGTCTACTTAAGTTTTAAGTTTGCAGATGGTACAATATCGTGAAAAAGTGTCAAGTAGACACGGGTGATTTCATCTCCTATGCATACAGAGTGCATATTATGGGGCTGCTTCACAGACGGTTTGACTCAGAAACTTGATTTTTGAGTTGTTTGTAGTTGATTTAGTGGCTAGACCCATTCAATTATACTGTGATAATCTTGTTGCTGTGTTGTTTAATAACAACTAAGAATATCACAAGGTCTTAGCATTTAAAAGTCAATTATTTGGTCATAAAGATGTTGATACAAAAAGGTAACATTAAGGTTTGAAGCATTTTAGGGCTAAGGAAATGATAGTCAATCTTTTAACTAAAGGACTTCACCCACATGTGTTTGTGACACAAGTATACAGTATGGGTGTTTTGACGTCTTTAGACACTATTAGTTAGGGGATTGTTATGTTTGCTCCATGTACATTTGTACATTTTGATGTATTATGATAGTATGATGGTTCATTAATAGAGATGATCATCGTTTATCCTCAACAATACGTGTTATCATACATTGTCATAATACGTATGAAAGTCTTAAGATTTGTATCAATCTTAAGCATTTAAAGGTCATTAGACATATATACGGATTGACCTTATGCTTATGTCATTTAGACGCATACAATTTTAAACGGATATCCATGAAGTTTGACATGACATAGGGGATATAAGTTTTCACTCCCATAAAGGTTCTCTAATGTAGTTTGACATAAAGTTGGAGAACATAAAAGTTTTCTATAATGCAGTTTAGCATTTGGTGAGAGGAAACAAGTTTTCTCTAATGTTGTTTAGCATTCTGTGAGAGAAAACGGAATTCTCTAATACAGTTTAGCATATGCGGTTTAGCATAAAGTTGGAGAAACCGAGACATACAAACAAAGAAGACATAATTTAGATCAAAAAGATATCATCCTAGTTTGTCACACTTCATTTTCCCATTTATGTTAGTGAAATATTAGGTATACATGATTGTATTACATCTGTGTCGCACATGACACATACAGTTGATACTTTTCAATATCGAAAGCCTTGCAGGATGGAATGATGGACTTTCGTTATCTTTGGATCAAATGTTTTGTTTCTAAACCTAATCGATTAATTCAGTAGTGTGACTTAACCGAGTTTTTAAACTAGAGTCAAAACTACAATTAATACTTGTCCAAGGGGGAGAATGTTGGACAATTTTGTCATTTCCCATAAAGTTGAACAACATTTAATTGCATGTTTTGATTTTTCAATAACTTATCGGTTAAGTTATATAATTTGATCAAGATAAAGGTAGTAAAGTGGCCCAATAAATGATTTAAATCAAAGGGTCGAAGTTCATGTATGGATCGGACCCATATCGGCCTTGTGATGGGAAAGCCCGATATAGAAGCTATATATAAAGGTTAAGGTCTCTTACAATTGCTGATATATCAATCGTAAGCATGAGGATTCTCTGACCCATTAAAAGAGCTTACGTTTTGATAAAACTGTAGAAAGACCTTACTCGCATCCCGAATAGCAGTTCCTGTGAAGACGGCAATAAATTCGTGCTCGTTTCGATTTTGGAAAGTTCATTTGAAGTTACGGAGACTGAAATCAGGTATTTTCTACTTTTCTTCATTTCTTGCCCTTTCACGTTCGATCGAAGATACGTAACTAAGGTACCGTTACATATTACAATTGCTACTATATCAACTATCAATACAATGCTATCGTAATATTATGGCCACCAAGTTCGCAATTTAAATTTCTAAATCATATATGCATGATTGATACTTCATTCATAACCAACAACATGAAGTTTCAAATGTTATTTTGATTGCTACAATAAGTCACGTGCACGAAGTGTTTTAAATTCAAATATTATAAATAAATAAACAAGAGGTTTATCCTTCAAGCACCGTACTTGCTAATTTAAGCACAAAAACGCTTAATCGATATCTTAAGAAACTAGTTTATATATCATATAACGATTTTCATTGATGAGTAAAAATTGCATAATCTAGAAATTCTAATAGACAAAAAAGGGATGTGTGAAGTATCTTCAAAAGTAGGAATGATAATGAACCAGTCATGATCGATCTCATCATTTTTTTAAAAAATTTTTAAAATTTAAAAAATAAAATAATATTTTTAATTAAGTCTGAGCCTACCTAGGCTTGAGATGCCCATGTCTAAACTAACCTAAAAAATATATAACATCTTTTTTTAATTATATCACCTTATTTAAAAGAATTGGCCTTAACTTTAAACCTAACAGAAAAACACTTTAATATGAGGCCAATTCCTACCTCTATTCAGAAAAGGTCTTCACTTCTACAAAACTGGCAATTCAGCACAACTACTCATGATTCCAAGCTAGCTATATCCGGTACATGTTAATAAATGGACATTGCCAGCTAAGGTTCGGCGGAGGCGACAAGACAGAAATTCAGTGTCAAAATCAACGTTATCTTGCACAGGAATAATTTCCTATTCCTATTCTCTGTAGCCATCAATATACTTGCGTTAGCAACTTATAGCCTAACCAAATAAGCAGTCTATGAAGTATACGACGCATGATGTTTCAGATAAAATAAAACAGTGCTTAATTATGAGTGCTAAAAGTTGGATTCGTCTTAACTCTACAGTATGCATATTAAGTTACCATCACTCACACTCTAAACCAGACACAGGCCCTTGTAAATTTAAAAAATAAGTGAACTCTAGTAAAAGAATAAGGACTGCTTTAGCTCATACAGTAATCATTCCCTGTCTTCCAAGTGCAAAAAGCAGGATGGCCCAACATGGCAATGGAAAATGGCAAACTGTGACCGACAACTAACTGCAATGATTGTCAGCCTGAACGACATCAAGTGGACTAACGGAGCTCGAGGCCGGCTTTTAGCGTCAGAGAGCTTAAAGACCCCATGCATGCAGTGGCATGCATGCATTGTGCTGGTTACCTATGCCTCTGGCTCTATGTCAATAATTCAGAATCTAATAATGCAGCTTTTTTATCAATCAAAATTCTGGGATTCGTCTATCATAATTGCGCTCCAACTTTATACATGTTGCCAATTCCCTAGAAAAGATCAAGCTAATAAGACTTGAGTGTCCCTGAAGGTACATTTGTGGGGCCTTTGACCCTTATTTTAGCCCTACTCTGTACTCATTTAATTCAAACTATTTATTTATATGAGTCCCATATAAATAGACGGCTTGAATAAAAAAGAGATAGGTTAAGTACACACTTAAGAAGTAGGAGGATCTGTCCCCCGTTTGTGAGGCCTACACTAGAAAAACAATATGCTCCTACATTTCACAAATCAAATGGTCTATCGTTTTGGTGAACTAGGTGATTTCGATTAATGAAAATAAGCAACCTTTAATAAATGTAAAACAATAGTCATTTTTACATAATTTTATTATTTAAATTACTTAAAATATTTCATAATATTAAAATTTTAAATTTAAAAAATTAATAATAAAATAATTATACAGGTTTAAAATAATAACAATGTGCAATAATTTATGACATGATAATTTGATAGACGCTTATTAAAAGTTTCTAGTAATAAAATTTTTAATAATACAAAATTAAAATTATACATAAAATAATTTTTATTTTTTATTTATTAGTTAACTCTTCTATCTCTTATTGCAACTTGGCACCTTGAGAATCTACAAATTTCTTCAAAGATGCTAAGGGTGCGTTTACTTTCTGAAAATTCTCTAATTTTTTAGAAATTTTTTTTCATAAAATAGAAAATAATTAGAAAACA
>JANZLH020000112.1:147269-163903 GCA_026770325.2 Erythroxylum fimbriatum
ATCATATACTAATTAATGCCAACTTAATTTAATCTATTAATGCTTTAAATTAATCTAATCATGCTTAATAACATAAACAAAAATTCGGGGCTAACATATGTGCTATTTCACACTTCGATCTTGTGCTCACAGAGGCCTTCACAAATGTCTCCGCATTCCTACATTTAAAATCCTTATAAGCCTTCACTAACAAGCTCTTCAACTCCTCCATTACCTCATTAAAATCAACTTGCGTTTTGCAATTCATCGCTTTCCAAAATAAAGTCCAATACGTATGCCCTTTATGAAAACTAGACCAGTTTGCATACACATGACGGGCACATTTTCTATGTTCAGCTTGTGGAAACAAGTTCTTTAATGCTTCCACTAAACCTTGTAAAACATAGTTACATAATTAATTAAGTGTTGATCACATAAACAAATGAACATAAGGTATATGGATATTTAAAGTTTAACTTCTATTGATCGCTTACGAAAGTCCATGAATTTCCACTTATGTGGAGATCTTCAACAAGAATGGTCAAAAACCAATTCCATGATTCATAGTTTTCTTCCTCAACTACAGCCTAACATATAGGAAACATCTTATTATTTTCGTCACGACCAAGAGCAGATAATAGTGCACCACTAAGGAAAGTCTTAAGAAAACATCTATCTAACCCAATAATCTTCCTAACATCCACAAAAAAAAACCATACTTCAAAGCACTGAAACCCACATAAAATCTTTTGAAGATTGGTCTCCTTGCTTGTTCATCAAAATCACATTCAATAACGAACTTTCCATCTTTGTCAGCTTGCATTAACTCATGTCCATAAGATCATAACTTCGCATAATGACCTCCAGTTGATCCCCGAAGCATAGTAATTGCTTCCTACTTAGCCCTATAACATTGAAGTTAATGACCTTTAGTGCATATTTTGATTGAAGATCATCCATCATTTCACTAATCGGCCAATTAGGGTTCCTCCTGACCTTATGTATGAATTCATTGGCAAACCATTTCTGGCTAGCTTGCTTATTCCTCTACACTAACTGTAGGTATGAGTGTTTTCGACTCTCTTCACAACAAATAATTTCTCATTTCCAATCTAGCTAGCATACACCCGAAAAAGGACAATATGCATCACAAACTACTTCCATTCACACACTAGATCTCACCATTGAAACATTATACCCATTTATAATTGCATATTTCCTTATAACTTCCCTCTACTACTTCTCGTCCTTGAACTTCATTCTAGATTCAAACTTAAAATATGTCATTTCAACTTTTGGATTAAAACTAATGTATTTCTTCTTTGGTATCGATGTTTGATCATCACTAGGAATTGTTGATTGAATTTCATCATCACTGTCATCATAATCACTATTTGCACAATAAGAGTTTCTTTCCGCTCTTCCATTATCATTCGAATGATCACCAACTTCATTGAAATTGTTTTCACTTCCACTGACACCATTGACAACATTGTCGAATTTAAACCCTCTATACGAAGTCTTTGTACACCTCCTCTCATTTTTTCTTGCGTTAACATATTCTTCATCATCAGTTCCAAAGAACTGCTCATCAACTAAATCATCACCAGAATCATTACCCTACATAATAGTGAAGTCCTCATCTTGCTCCAATTCAACATGGAACAACCCCTCGTTTTGCTCTAATTCACCATCAAAATTTGACTCCATACCATCTGTCGCAGGATTCTTATAACCATGATCATAGTATATTTGAACATTCTGACAGTTCAATTCTTCCAAATTTTTCAACATATCCAACATGTCCTTGTCATGCTTTAAGCCAAACTCCATCAAGCTTCTAATGTACTCATGTGGAAATTTGTAAAACATAGAGATTACTCTATGTCCTTTATCTTTGGAAATCCCTTTTAGAACTAGCATGCTTAGTTCATCAATTCTCATAGTCTTTTTTCTTTTAATTTTACCACCAACATATTTGTTTTCCTGCCTTTCCAACACTCCACCATAATGAAATTCAAAATTGACCAACATCTGGAAAGGCAAACTGTGACTAAATATGAAATGATAAATATTACAAGAAGAAAAAAAAGAAGAAGCAACAACTAACAGTGCACAGAAATAGGTTAGTATGATTGCATCAAAATAATACACCCATTTCAAATGCAAGGATAATACAAACTGAAATGATGGAAAGCACCAGAAACATACCTTTACAAATTTCCTGAATTTTTTTCACAATACTTCACAACTTAGCAGCCTCACCTACTGAAACGATCATAAGTAAGTTATTTTGTGGATGTACCACTTAAAAAAAGAATGTATCCACAACAAACAAATAAGAAACTACAGTCAAAAATTTTAGACAAACAAAATGGAATGCATACAATAATTACTAAATAAAAATCATATTTTTCAGTAATTACCAAATAGAATGCATTCAATATTTACCAAATGGAATGCAAATTGAACCAAATATTAAATAGAGCATAGAACAAGCCAAATAGAAATCATATTTTTCATTAAACACCAAGATGAAATGCCAGTCGACCATGATGCATTCAGTTACTCTAGTCGAAGTGGAAAGAAGAATAGAGAGAGAGAAAGGACCAATCATATCCTAGTAGGCACCACAGGAAGTCCGGCGACTGCTTCTTCAGTTTTTACCTGACGAAGAAATCACAAAGATAGAAGAAGCACACGAAATCACAGAGATAGAAGAAGCGCCAGCGCACGATAGAAGAAGCACTAAGCCAAAGCATGATAGAAGAAGCACTAACTTTGGGGAATTTGGGAGATTTTAGGTTACAGATTTTTTAGCATTGTGCGACAGAGAAGAGAGGCAAAAGATTTGTCATATGATTTTAGTTGAAACGATGCCATTTTACTATCAAAGCTAAACAAAGTTGTTTTACTAATCAAACAATCTTCACCTAAACTAGCTAAGGTGTTTAATTAGGGAGGGGCATCGACACATGGCTATGCTACGTCAGCAAAGATAACGATAAGACTAACATCGGCCTAGAATTAAAGAAAATAAAATTTTGGGTATTTTATTGCTATTTTTTAAAGTTCGGGCTATAATTGAAAATTTGAAGAAAGTTTGGACTTTTTTAAATAATTAACCCTTAATAAAATTAAGCCTTTATTAATATTACAATCCTCGAAAATGGTACCGAAAACTTATTGCTTTTTTATCACAAACGTATAATATAGTCATAGCTACTATTGACGAGTACAGGTCGACCACGAGGACTATGATTATTAGTACTAAATGTCTTTCTGTTATCTAGTCTAAATAAATGAATGATGAAATTGGAAAACTAACTAACTAAAAAATCAATAAGAGTTAATTAACCATAACTATATATAAGAACAAATAATCAATAGATAGATAAGATTTAGATGTGGAATCCCCCTAGAACTTTACTATGCTTGACTTATCTTGATTTAATGATTAAGCTTAGTTACTTGATCCGATATGAATTTTTAGGTTACAACCATATTCTTTCTTAAGCAATACAATGCCTATTTCTAAATTGAATTGACTTAAATCTCTTCTTATTTAAAGTAACCTAAGAATGTATTAATTTTCTTTATGAATTCCCATAATAGGTTTCACCCTAACTAAAAAAGATCATGTAATGCTCTGTCGAGCAACACATTCAACCCCCATTATTCATGTTTTGATCTAAATATGCAATCATCTTTCAATCTTAATATATGAATCTAATTATTGAATCTTAAACTCTCGTTCCTTCAATTCAATATGATATATAAACATGAATGAATCTTAAGAAAACTAAGAATTTCACTAAACCAAAGATTAATTCAAAATATAAATGCTAAGGTCTATCAAATCTAAATCAACATCCTAATTTAGTTTATTATAAAACAAAGATAATCCACAAAGAATAATAAAGAAATAAAAGATAAGAATGAGTTGATGGTTCTTCAATCTTGATGCATTTTGACTAATCTTGATGGAATATCACTTTCCTTAAACATTTCTTCTCTTTGATATGCTCTTCAGTCTCTTGAGCCTTAATACTAATTTCTTTTCCTCCCAGATGTCTCCCTCCTTGTTTCTTCTCTCTTCTCTTTTTATTTCATGAAATCTTATGGTTATATACCATGCACGTGTCAAACAAAGAACAAGGTAGATCCTCTTGTCAAGTTTTTTATAAAAATTATCGCCAATATAAGTCTAACATAGCTACATATTAGTGTCGTATTACTCTAACCAAAAATAGGAAGATACATAATGAAAAAATATTTAACATGAGTTGAACACGGGTATATATTAGTCCCTTATTCAGGAACACTAGTCCCTATTACCTCATATTCAGCAATATGGCTCTCTTTTTCCCTTATATTCAACAACATAGTACCCTATTAGTACTATGTTATGATTCCTTCCTCTAAAATCATCCCAAAATCACTCCAACTCAATTAAAACTTTTCTAAGTTCATTCATTATTTATTAAAGAGTTGGAAAAAGTCTTGTAAAGAAATATAAACCATATTAATATAAAAATCCTCAAAATATAAACTATATACTCTTAAAATTATGCTAAAAACATGGAGTAATCAATACATATTAGCATACTTCAAATTTACTCTCACTTAAGCAATTTCTTATCCTCAAGTAAATCAATCTCATTACTCTTAAATTAAACAAGAATCAGCTCATGGAAAACATTTAAACAACTCAAACATTAATAATGATTTCCTATTACTCTTCTAATTACAAAGTTTATTGAATTATTAGGCATTTAGCTACTTACATCAAATCACAAATCAATCTAATTCACTCCATAATACATCAAAATTCAACCCAATTCAATCTATTTAATTTAATGCATAAAAAACATATATAAGAAAAATGCTATAACTTTCAATTGTTGTAACTTTCAAACATTGTCATACCTTCTATTTAAAGAAAAATAGAACACCAAATTTAAATATCACAAGAGCATTTAAAGCTTATCTAATAGTCCACCTAATCTTTTTATACGAGAGTAAATACCTTGTCATGAATACTATTTAACTAGGTTACCATTTCAAATGGCCACTAGCATCACTTTTTAACTTCAACCTTTTTATTGGTATAAACCAATGTAATAAATTTATTCACTTTTTTTTGTTTTATTATATAGGATTATGAAAATGATCAAAAACTGATCACATTTAACTCAATACATGTGCAAGTTACATAATAAAGTATCATCATTCTTAAAATTAATGAATCAAATTGAAATTACTTAATCATCAAAGCTTATAACTATTTTCTTTTAAAAAATCAAATCATAATATCATCTAAACTCGTAATGGATTATTATAAGGGTGTTCGGATATTTTTATAGAAAATGACTTTTTATTTTTAATTCAACTAATATTCAGCAGTGATACATATGGACCCACAAAGAAATCCATGTGTCCATGTAAGTCCCTTGTCCACATTAGCTTTGAATGGACTGTAGGTAACAAAGAGACCTCATGTACCGTCAATATTTTCAATTCTCTAAAGTTAATGGCATATAACTATATTTTGGTATCCTTTTAACTAAATTAGAGGTTTCATGAAATGTTACGAACTAGCTTGAACGGGCCCAATAGTTTGAAGTAGAGCATATGTCGTGATACATTGGTCACAATTTAACTATTGGATTTTTGCCTGGACACAAATGCAAAGTTTACTGACTAATTACATGCATTGCTCACAGAAGTACATCCATTTCTCCTGTCCGTAACTAGCAAATGTTTCCTCCCATTCACAAATCTCCATAAATTTAGACGCACAAAAAGCTTGTAGCTTTCAACCATGTAAAAGTTTCAAATGCTTCAAGTCAATTGTTCAAGATCACATTAAACCAGTATTCTGTCATAACATACAAGAGGCTAACATCATTATTCCGGGTGATGAGCCTCATACAAGTAGGGAACTGATACACACAAGATCAGAATTCATATTCATATGGACAAAGCAACCCAGCCAGGAAGTTGCAGAAGATGGTGAAAGATTGCAACCAAGTCTATTTGCCCCAAGCAAGAGAAGATGCTCAATAATGCAAAAGCTTCATAAACCCTTGGAACCGGGGAGGTCAATCCACTGCAGTTGGATTTCCACTTCACCACACTCCACATTTCTGAGTCTGAGGCAGAGATCTTGAGTAATCTTGCTTTCACTGCAAACAATACAGCTCTCCTCAGACAAACAGTTTTGTCTGCTAGGTAGTACTCTTGTCACTATGGTGCCAGTTGGGAGGCCCGCCAATCTCATCCTTAAGGCCTCTATAAATGGCTTTATGTCGAACTCTGCATCTCCCATTTTGTCATCTTTGCTAAATGTGTCATGATCATATACAGTCTGGATTGACAGTGAATGACAATGTCAGGAAACCACTTGATGTATCTCCCGAAAAACATGGTCGTCATTTTTCAAGAAAATATGAGGTTGGGATGAGATAATATATTTAAGGAAGTTTCAGTCAAGGCATTTTATGCCATAAACCCTAAATATAGGAGCTTTCAACAATAATACTTCTATTGTTTACATTGAAAAGTTCACCAAGGCAACTATCAAAAAGGGCTGAAAGAACTTGTGCGCTAGCTAAAATATTTGGATAGCAAAACCTGAAGTAGTGGCTAGATGCAACCTAAATATAAAATTGATATTAAAGTACAAATCTTAACCTCATCAAACACTAAAACTCTGACTACAATCTACGCAATCCTACTTCTTTAGCTGATGGAAGAGTAACGACACGATGCTATGTATGTTACACTGCACAAACCACAAACTCCTACATTCGCACCTATACTCTATGAAGAAGATTTTTGAATCTGATATAGAAAAATCAAATTTGCATAAATGCGTGGTTTACCATCAACCAACTCAACAAAATCTCGTGATCAGTTTGAAATTAGAAATCCTTGACAGGATAAAATTATGTATTTCAGTTGCTTTCAGCTCTAGATTAAGCATTCAAGTTTCTAACAAGCTTATTTTAGAAAAATGAGATGTTTTGCAAAGTAAAATAAGAGATGTTACAATAATTAACTAAATAGGCTTCGTAATGTGAGGCACCACATGCACTTCATTATATTTGTTTCTTTTTCTTTCTCCGTTTTCCCCAAGGAGTACTTTGCTTAAGGCAATGTGCTTCTAGGAAGATAAGTCGTGTCGGACAGGTCAACAATCATCTATTATATTCTTATTCTCAAGTTAATCTTGCTTTGGTACAAGCACAACGATGAATACTTAGAATAACTGTGTTCTCTTTGAAAGATCAGTATAATACATCTCAATTACCTGATTGGCTTAGTTATCTTAATTGTGGGCAACTAAAGACAGAAATAGATAAATGAACGAAGAAGAAACAACCCCTTACCAACTTGACGGGAAGATCAGGATCTGTAATAGAGAGTGTTAAGTCTTCATTCCATTCAGGATTAACATCCTTTTTAATTACACGAGTCTTCAACTTCTGCATTAAATTTCCAGACGAATAGTTCAAAGGGAATAAACAAAAACAGTTGAAAAAGCCCATAATTTAACGATATTTGGAACTATGACTCCATATGACTGCCCATTACAATAGGATGAATCTTGTATTAAAAGAAAAAAAAGAAGCGCAATAATTGTTAAGCTCTTCATCAACTTGATGACGAGTTAGATCCAACAAAACAAAATTAAGAACTTTGAGATATACTTGAAAAGCTAAATTCAAAAACTAGTGTCATCTCCCTTGCACGTAGGTTTCCAATATGTCTTAATGAATCACAGCAGAGACAAAACTAGTCGGCTCTGACTCTATGAGGAAAAATACTTGCATTAAAAAAAATTTGATCTCCCTCCAAGAAAGTAGAAAACTTTATATACAGAAACTAAGACCAGTAATTGAAACTGAAGCAGCAATCAACCACAGATCATAAAAAGAAACATCATGACATAAAACAAACGGAAACAATAAGGGGAAAAAAACAGAAACTAGACCTGTCTGCCCATCTTAACGACGACATAAGGGTCACTGCTACGGACGTCGCGTACGGCGAGGTTAACACCGCGCTTGACACGAATCCTGAGCAGGCCAAGAAGGTTCTCCATCAGAGAAGACGATTTTGGTGTTGGCGTTGCTGTTTCCGGTGTATCCTTCATTGTCAACGCAACCTCCTTGACCTTTTTATAGATACGACAAGCATCACCAACAACAAAGAAAGAACAAAAATCAAAATGACGTTAGCAACTGAGTGAATCGGTACCAGGTAAATCCAGGAGAATAACACCGGGGGCACACTTCTGGACTTGCTCAGGAGGGTCTGAGCAATTAAGTGGCTCAGTTCAATAATTTTGTTACCTATCCTTGCCCTACCTGTTTGTCAACCAATCCCTAGTTTGTATGGATTTGGGTATTTTGTGCTCTAACTAAGGCTTCTGGTGGGGCTAAGCTTAGGTAATTGTTTCGCAACGCCAAAATAAGACAAGAAAAGGATGCAAGAAAAATGGGGGGTTGTGTGATAAAAGAAACGGAAGGTGACCGGGAGATTCGGTAACGTGTGAAAGGACGAGAATACGCGTTGACAATGACCGTTGGGCCAAACGGGTGTGGAGTCCAGGGTGGGCGTGAATGGCGTTTTTTTTTGTTTTTGTTTTTTTTTTGATACAACAGAAGAAAAACAAAAATGTAGTTATTAAGGTTGAAGTCCCTACGAAGGGATCTCGGATAGCGGGTTTCTTGCCACACTGTTTGGTTAGCGTCTGAGGACGCGAGGACGAATGACGAGGACAGAAATTTGTCTTCAGAGGTGTTTGCTTACCGAAGACAGAAATTTTTGTTCCGTCCTCAGAGGATGAAGACAGAAATTTTTGTCTATCTCAAAACTATGGTACAAAACTATTAAATATTATTTATTAATTATTTTTATTAATTATTTTTATTATATTAATTATTGTTATAAATTTTCTACTTACTATTTTTAATATTATTATTAATTTTATTATACGAAATTAATTATCTTATTATTATTAATAATTAATAATTATTAATTATTATTATAAATTTTATACTTTTATTATTATTATTATTATTATTATTATTATTATTATTAATCGAGATAGAAAAACAATTGTTACGCCTGCGAGCCAAATTGTTATCAATTTTGTATTGTATTGTATTCCACTTTTAGGAGTCCAATTTATAACGGAAACAAACAAAACAAATGGCAATTGTCTGTATTTGTTTTTATAGTAGCGATGAGTGGTGACAAGCAATTACAAGCTAGATCAGGGAACTCAAAAGTCTTCTTTTGTTTCACATGTACAGAGCTGAAAGGCATGTGACGGGAAACCTTCTATTTTCATTCTCAACTTGTTCTCATCAAAATTAAACCATATACTGCCAAATCAAGCAATTGATTTCATGTTCTTCTACACGATACTGATATTCGATTTTAATGGCTGATTCCGGTCAACTAAAAACGTGCTTCCCTGCCTTGTATAAGATCCACTGATTTGAGTCTCCATTATGTAAGTTGTGTACAAATAAGTTTCTTTTTAATAATATGACATTGGTTGTTCTTTGCTATGTAAAAGTAACGGACGTAGTGTTAGATTAGATCAAATTAATATAGGTTAACTTACTAACTTTTGTATTCAAAAATTCAATTCAAATAAGAAGTATTGCTAAAGAGTATCTAAGGTAAAGTCTTGCCCGTTTCTTTCTCTAAGGGTGCAAGTGTTTGTCATGCCTTCGTGCATGTTTTTGTGTTTCTAGTCTTGTGTTTTGCTCTTGCGTCTGTTGTTGGTTTTCTTGGGTAGTCATGGAGCCGGATCTTCAAAAGCTGTCTATCCATGAGAAGGAAGACACGGAACTTGTGGTTAAGGATTCGGACATAGAAGGGAGTTGTATTGATTATAATCTGAGTCTGTTAGGTTGTTTCTTGGGGGAGCGGACTGTCAACTTTGAGGCTATGGAAAGAACTCTCCTTAGTTTATGGCGCCCTATCAAGGCTGTTCGATTAAACCTTTTGGGGGGGAGGGCCTTTTTCTGTTTCAGTTTTTTCATGTGGTAGATCTTCGGAAGATGTTGGCGAGAGGTCCTTGGAGTTTTAACAATTGCATCCTTTTAGTTCATCAGATGAGGGAGGGTGAGAATCTAGCGGAGATTGAGTTTCATTTTGCTGATTTCTGGGTTCGAGTATATGATCTCCCACCCGGTTTTGCGTCAGAATCTTTAGCGAAAACGTTGGGTAACATTATGGGGTCATTTCTGGATTATGATACGGGACACAAGCGCAATTCCATTGCTCAATATATGCGTTTTCGTGCTAGAATCAACATCAAGGAACCACTTATGAGAACTAAGAGAATTCGCAAGGAGAGGGGTGAATTTTTTGACGTCTCTTTTAGCTATGAAAGGATCCCACTCATCTGTTATCTATGTGGCATTGTCGGGCATAGTGAATCCAGTTGTGTTAAACTTATTGAGCTGCCGGAGGAGACTATCAGAAGGGAGTGGCCGGAGGAAATTCGGGCTGAGGTTCGTGATCAGTTAAGATTTCGTCCAAATCAGTGGCGACGTGATCCCGTTATTCTCGCACAGGTTGAAGGCAGATCCACAAATCATGGTAATCCATATCCGCTCATGGCAAAATCAAAGCCTAACAGCGTAATGGATAATTATGGCTCCTATTATAGGAAACTTCAACCCGCAATAGCTGGTACCCCGTCGATGTCCGAAAATCGTGCTGCTGAGTCGGATCTGCTTGGCACTGAGTTGGAATGGGCTGCTGTCAATAAAGGAAAGGAAGATGATGTTATGATTGTCGATGAAGTTAAGAAGCGTCCACGTGCAGGTGAATATTTCGGCACTAACCTTGATGAACTGAGAGGTGGTAGACATTCAGCTTCGTCAAATGCAACTTCTAGTTCTACCGAGATATCAACGACCGGTCTCATTCAGGAGACCCGCCGATCGCCATGAATTGTATTGCTTGGAACTGCCGGGGATTGGGCAACCTACGTGCAGTACATGCGTTGACAGATATTGTTAAGGTTAATAAGCCTCATTTTCTTTTTCTTAGTGAAACTCTGGTTAGTTTTAGGAGGATGGAGGAATTACGTATTTCTTTAAGTTTTGATTGTTGTTTTTCTGTTGATCGGACTGGTCGTAGTGGGGGACTGGCGCTCCTTTGGAATAATTCGAGTAAGGCTAAAGTGTTGGGGTACTCGAGCAACCATATTGATATGGAAATTGTCCAGCCTAATGGTTTTATTTGGCGTTTTACTGGTTTTTACGGCTTTCTGGAATCTCATAGGAAGCGAAGTAGTTGGGCTTTACTTCAGGCTCTTTCTCGGCGTTATTCGTTACCTTGGGTTTGCATAGGCGATTTCAATAATCTTCTTTCGATTCATGATAAGCTTGGTGGTCGGGATTACCCTGTTTCGCTCCTAGAGGGGTTTCGGTCATGCATTGCCGACTGTCAATTAATTGACGTTCCTCTTGTGGGGTTTGGGTTTACTTGGGAACGAGGTAGAGGTTCGGAATCCCTGGTTATGGAGCGTCTGGATAGGGCTTTTGTTACGGCGGATTGGCTTACTGCTTTCCCTTGCCACAAATTGTTTAATTTGGTTAGTCCCTATTCTGATCATAACCCCATAAAGCTTTTAGTGAGTGCTGTGTTTCCGAGTACACGAGTCCACCGTTTTAAGTTTGAGAATACATGGCTACTTGAAGATGGGTTTATGGAGGTGGTGTCCGGTGCTTGGTCTCAGGATAGGAGTGTTGATGTTTTGGGGAAAATTTCGGCTTGTAGTGTGGCTTTAACTGACTGGCAGAAAGCGCAGGACAATAATTTTCAGGTTCGGATTGCTAGATTAAAGCGAAAAATCGATACTGCCCGTCAGGCTAAGGTGGAGGATGTGCGTATAGTGAGGCTTAAATCGGAGCTCTCGAATCTTCTTGCTTAAGAGGCCATTTTCTGGAAACAAAGGTCAAAAATTTTCTGGCTCAAATATGGGGAAGCCAACTCTAGATTTTTTCATGCTCAGGCTTCTCGTAGAAAGCGGGTAAACCATATTGAGTTTTTGGAGGGTGATCTCGGTAATGTTGTGTCGGATATGGATGCCATGTGTTCAATTGTCTTGGATTATTTTAATGGCCTGTTCGCGGCTCCATTATCAGGGCCGAGCGTTGCAGAGTTCAATTGTCTTTCTTCGGTAGTGACGGATGATGATAATTCTTCTCTTTTGACCCCATTTACGATGGATGAGTTTAAAAGGGCCATTTTTGCCATGCACCCCGACAAAGCGCCTGGCCCTGATGGAATGAACCCTGCTTTTTTCCAGAACTGTTGGGATATGGTGGGTGCGGATATATTTTCTCAGAGTTGCCGGTGGTTGGAGAATGGAGCTTTCCCCGCCTCACTTAATAACACAAATATTGTTCTTATTCCGAAGAAGGATAAGCCTAGCAGCATGAAGGACCTCCGGCCTATTGCTCTCTGTAACGTGATTTACAAAGTTATTTCCAAGGTCCTGGCCAACAGACTCAAGGTCCTTCTTCCTCGAATTATTTCCCCTTTGCAGTCCGCATTTGTTCCAGGAAGACTTATCTCAGATAACATCTTGGTTGCGTTTGAAATCATTCACTTCATGAAGAACAAAGGGAGAGGCGCTAATGGCGAGGTAGCTTTGAAGATAGACATTAGTAAGGCTTACGACCGAGTTGATTGGGGCTACCTGGAGTTTCTTATGTTAAAGTTGGGGTTTGATGTTCGGTGGGTTAAGTGGATCATGCTCTGTGTTTCCACGGTCCAGTACTCAGTAGTGTTAAATGGCCAGACCGTGGGCCCCATTACCCCTCACCGAGGTCTTCGGCAGGGAGACCCTCTCAGTCCCTATCTATTCATCTTATGTGCTGAAGGATTATCTGCCCTTTTGAGGAGGGCTGAGGCTCGAGGGGAGATTCATGGCATCTCTATTTGCAGAGGCGCGCCTAGTGTTTCGCATCTGTTCTTTGCGGATGATAGTTTCTTCTTCTTCAAAGCTTCGTCGAGGGAGTGTCAATTTGTTAAGCGAATTCTAGCTACTTACGAGATGGCGTCAGGCCAAGCGATTAATTTACACAAATCGGGCGTCATGTTTAGCTCAAATACTAAGGACGAGGTAAAGCAGGAGGTGAAGAGGATTTTGGGAGTTTCGACTCCGATTGACCATGGCAGGTATCTCGGCCTTCCTTCTCTAATTGGGCGAAATAAGAAGCAAATTTTTGCCTTTTAAAAGGATCGGCTCAGTAAGCATGAGTGTTTTTCTTCTCCCGAAAGGAATTTATGAGGATCTCCATAACATGATGAATGCTTATTGGTGGGGGTCTTCCTCAGGGGTTGATCTAAAATTCATTGGGCCAGATGGGAACGGCTCTGTACTCCGAAGAAGCTGGGTGGAATGGGTTTTCGGGAGCTACACTGCTTCAATCTTGCAATGCTTTGTAAGCAGGGCTGGCGTTTCTTGGCTCACCCGAATTCATTGCCGAGTAGATTGTTTAAAGCCAGGTATTTTCCGGATTGCCATTTCCTTCATGCTAGAGAAGGGCGGAACCCTAGTTTCGTCTGGAGGAGTATTTTTTCAGCGCAACAGTTGTTGGGTAAAGGAGCTAGGTGGAGAGTAGGAGACGGAAATTCAATCTCTGTTTTTACTGATCCGTGGTTGAATTGCGAGGAGGGTTTTTTTGTGCGGTCTGATCCATTACCAGGTATGGAGGCTTTGAAGGTTGGCGAACTTTTCAATTCAGACAGTTCGGGATGGGATCATTCGTTGGTTACTGGAATTTTAGCTCCGGCTGATGCTCTGCAGGTTTTTAAAATCCATATTTCACCGTCTCTACCTTCAGATCACTTTTGTTGGCATTTCACCAGTGACGGTTTGTACAGTGTTAAATCAGGGTATCGAATTGCTTCTGGACAATTCTCTTCTATTCCGGAGCATTTGATTCAGGGTCCATGGAATTCTCTTTGGAAAGCTCAGCTTCCCCCGAAGGTGAAGGATTTTCTCTGGAGAGTTTTGCGGGATTTTGTCCCATGTAAACAGAGGCTGCTGGAGAGGGGGTTTCTATTGATCCGGTTTGCATAAGATGTGGACAGGTAGAATCCGTGAACCATGTGTTGCTCACTTGCCCCTTTGCCCGCCATGTATGGAATTCTGCAGGTATTACTATTCAGGGGGACGATATCAAAGGCTGCATTTTTTCGGTTTTACTCTGATGTGGGTTGTAGGATTTTTGTAATCTGCTGGAGTCTGTGGTTCCATCGTAATTTACTGTGTTAGGAGAATAAGGATACTCCTCCGAATACCATTATTTATTTTGCTGATGAATTCTTTGCAAATTGGAAAGAGGCTTATGAGGCTTTTGGCCAATTACAGTTTCATGGCAATAACCCAGTTGGTGTTTATACTTGGTGTAAGCCTGATGTGGGATGGTTAAAATGCAATGTGGATGCTTCGATCTCTACAGGGGATAATGGCTCGGGGTTTGGAGTAGTTCTCAGGGACGATAATGGTCGGTTTGTACGGGCTCTGTCGGGTCACATTCCTGGGTGTATTGATGCGTTTCTGGCTGAGGCTATTTCCATTAAAGAAGCTCTGAGTTGGCTTAAGGCTCAGGGGATAGATCGGATTGTTATTGAATCGGACTGTTTAAGTGCCATTACTCATCTTAATAACCCTACAAGCAATTTGCTAGAGGTTGGTACTGTGTTGGCTGATTGTCTTTCTTTAAAAAACGATTTCCAGGTTTTGTCCTTCCATTGGTGTAACATCCCGGTACCATCGGGAAGGGTAAAATGGGAATTTTGAGTCAGCAGTGAGGGGTTAGCAATGTTATTATTGATTCATGCATAATGTGGCATATTTGTATTGTGAGAAATGACATTCCTGCACATGAACTTATTGTACATGCATACATTGACATTCCCGGTCGAACTGGTTATAACTGTATAACTGTAATGGGTTGAGAATTGTTGAAAATTATGGGTTATTGATATTGAAAAATTATTTGGAGAGTGCCATTATTGATTTTCTAATATTGGAGAATTTTAGGAATTTTTCTAGAATTTTTCGAGGTTAAAACCCGGACAGGAAAAATGCCGGGCGGCAGACCGATTGGTCAGCGGTAATAGAATTGAATGCATAGGGCAGTGCATATTGGACACATGGGTATATGAATTAGTGGACAAGTGTTAAATTAGGGGAATTTAGATTAAAATTGATTTATTAAAGAAGAACCAATAGGAGCTTGCCATGTGTCTTAATAATAGCCATGTATTTAGTCATTTTGACCTATTTACTTCTCCATTAAGCTTCTTTGCTATGCACTCACGACACCACCCTCCTTGAAGCTTGGTTTGGTGATTTTTTTCTCACTTTTTCGTGGCTTTCTTCCTCCTTCTTCTTCTTGAGCTTTGATCACTTGAATTCTTGCTCCACCTTGCAATTATACTTCCATCTTGTTAGCTCTTCACTTTGCCTAAGGAAAAATCTCTTTCTCTACCCTTGGATGATGGTTTTCGTTGGTGATGGGAGAAACTAAGGCTTGGTAGAGTATTTGAAGATTGATTGCTTAATCTAGTAAGTTCTTCATCATATGATATGTATATGCTTAATTGAAGTTTGTATTGAAGTTAGTATGAGGTTAGTTATGATGCTTTGTTCATGTTTGCATAAGGTTCATGTGTGTGTTTTAATTGAGGTTAAGAAGTGTTCTTGATGTGCTTTAGGTTATGTGTTGAATTTTGATTACATGGAATTGGCTATTGATAGTAGGAATTGTGAATGATGGATTGAGAAAGAGATTGGTTGAGAATACATCTAGGTATACCTTGCTTTTGAATGTATTATGGCTTGAGTTTGTTACAAGATGGATTATGTTATATGTGTGTTTGATATCTTAAAGTGTATGGAGGATTGAGTATTAAATAATGCAAGAGAAATGGAAGTGTTAACTTAGGTAAAAGATGGATTGAATGAGTGAATGTCATGTTTGAGTATGTTTGTTGAAAATCTGGAAATTTTGCAAGAATTGGATTGTGTGTGTGGTTCAAATGTATAGTTATGATTATTAAGGTTTAAGAGAAGAGACAATGGAAGAAATTGCTTACACTATATATGAAGTTGGTGTTTGTGAAAGTTGTCATGAAAGATCCTAAATGTTGATATGAAGTTAAAATTTTGAATGTTGACATTGTTGGAAACAAAGGCATATGCTTGTGTTTCATTTTGAAGTGTTTAGTATGTTGAGTGAGATGGAAATGGCTTTTGATGAATGATATGCTTGAGGTTTGGGAATCTAATGCAATAAGATGGATATTTGTGTTTTTATGAAGTGATTTGATTATAAAAGAAGTGCATTTGCAAAGATTATGGATGTGTTTGATGATAGCATAGGTGTTGGAAGCTTGAAAGAGGATTGAAAGAGTGCATTTGGGTTGTGT
The DNA here is from genome assembly GCA_026770325.2 of Erythroxylum fimbriatum. Lineage (NCBI taxonomy): Eukaryota > Viridiplantae > Streptophyta > Magnoliopsida > Malpighiales > Erythroxylaceae > Erythroxylum > Erythroxylum fimbriatum. The sequence continues at coordinate 163,737 of JANZLH020000112.1, forward strand.
GTCCGTTAAACGGACATGGGAGTCCGTTTAACGGACCAATTCGGGTGTAAAAACACCTTAGGGGCAGTATGTGTCCGTTAGACGGACATGGGTGTCCGTTTAACGGACTGTCTCGGGTGAAATTGGAGTGTTTTGACGATTCGTGTCCGTTAGGCGGACATGGCTGT
>JANZLH020000112.1:172764-190469 GCA_026770325.2 Erythroxylum fimbriatum
CAATAATTCTCCTTTCTTTACACATGAATAATTGTCAATAAGTTCCCACTTAATAGTTCTAGCTTCCATAAAAGGTTCGGGGCCCAACAAATGGTCTAAGAACGAACTCAATCCAACATTTTCAGTTAAAGTTATAGCAATCGTGCCAAGACATGTTACTGCATGATTGAGGGTATAAACATGTTGGATTCTTTTGGTCATAACTTCCTCATCCGACCTCCAAATGAGGCGATTCTTGAAGAAATGGATTCCTAAGACATGTATCTATCTCCACTTGAAAATTTGTATATTTTGGAGTTGTTTTTAAAAAGTTTGATGGAAAGAAAATGAGGGATCAGTTGGGAGAGCACAACTAGGTTACGAATATACTTTATCTTTTTAAGCATATCTTGATCTATAAAGCTCCGATTAAAATGGTTCTTAATTCAAAACAAACTAGATACTTAGAGCCATAATTTCTTTGAAGAAGTCAAATTAAAATTCTGGTTCGAATAATTCCAATTTTTGTTCACAAATAAGAGAAATGAGTTTGAGCATGGTGACTGATTTGTGTGGGCACACCATTGAGCAAATTGTGAGGAAATTTTTGGGATGTTATGAGAATGAAAATGAACGGATGATGGCTAATGAGGGTTCAATGCACTCATCAAGTAATATATGCACGCGAACATATTTGGTATTATGTTTTCGCAAGAGTTGGATTCTGAAATCAAGCGGGGTCCAACAGTGAGTGGTATCAGAGCAAGAAGGTGAACCGATATTAGTTAAGGTAATTTCATTGGAGCACGCTCACGTTTCATGATTTCGTAAAAGTTGGGTTCCGAAAACAAGCGGAATCCAGCATCTAATGACCTAACAAGTGTCAAACACCTATTCATAAAGGACAAGCAATTGCGCAAGCCCTTTAATTGCACAATTGAGTGGTTCAAAGCATTTGTTACATGTTATATCCCTTCCACCTTAATTCTCAAACCTACAACATGCTTCTTTTAAATTAACTTATGTATGTTCATTTTTTATTAATAGAATTACATAATAAAAGGTAAATAACATCTAACCCTAAAAACCATTTTATCTCTGGACTACTTTTTTTATCCTTAACTTGTGCATATACATATGGCATTCACTAGTTCATTTCACCGTATACACTATATATACGCGAACTTTGTTTTGGTTGATACGCTATACTTTCCGCAAAATGAATTGCCCTTCAATTAGACATAAGCCAGATTTCTAGAGTTCATTCTTGTGCCGTTCTGCTAACCCACGGATAGATACAAGGAAAACTAAAGTCGGTTAATTAACATCTATTGATTCCATACAGGTGACATATCCTCAGTTGCTACAACATTGTACGCACTATACCCTGCTTAGATTAAAACAGCCATCGCGTGCTAGTAATGAATATGCATATAACGTAAAAACTGGAACCCTTTAAAGCTGTATGAACACCAAAATCTCTCGTCTCAATTTTCATCATAGCACTAGATTCATTTGATATTAACGTAGTTCACTGACAATAAATGGGGAAAAGCTGGAGATGGATTTCAGCCAATAGAAAAAGAGTATGGATTTGGAGTATAATTCTGAACTAGATAGCCATAAATCTTCTGCATGTCATCTCCAGCAGACACATGATCAAACTAATAATTGAATCAATTACTTTGTTAATTACTATAACGAAGTGGTTTCCTGTCTAATCAATGGGGACAGTAGTCCTTGGCTGCGGTACCTCATCTGTGCAAGTCAAGTCAACCTCACTGCGACTCCAATGGAGTTAAGCTGATACGGTGGTTGTGGTAGCTTAATCATTGCGATTCTGAAACTGTTACTCTGGGACAGCTGGAACGGAAATTTTTTTCCTGGCTGTGGCAACATTAATGGAGAAAAGATGACATGTTCACTTATAGACCTATAAAAATTGAAAGAATGAATAATTATAAAACAAGATAGACGCAGAGTCGTACTCAATGTATAGGATTTTGTACCGTGCCGGTCAGAAAACAATACAAAATCAATAACGTTGATATCAGCCGCAAATTTCGGTCGGTACCAGCGTTTATCAGTAGGTAAGTTCCGGAAATTGCAAGGACTAACTTGCAATTTCCGAAAGCTACTCTCTCTTCGTCTTCTCTGTCGATCTCTCTCTCTCGGTCTTTCCCCGTGAAGTCGCCGTCTTCTGCTCAGCCTCGTCGCCGTCTCGTCCTCGCCGTCGACGTCTCCTCCTCCTTCGATTGCTGGTTCGTCCTCCTCGACGTATCCTCTTCGCGACTCGCGATCTCTCTCTCTTCCTTCGACCTCAGCTCACTCCTTCGGTCCTTCCTCCGAAACAGCGGTCAAAAGCACATATCAAAAGTACAGATCAATACAAAAACTTGAACAACCAATCAAACAGAGGGAAATGATGAGAAATCACCTGAGAGAAGAGGTAGAGCTGGCGGTTAGGTTTTGGAACTTAGAAGGGAGGAGAAAAGTTAGATAAAGAAGAGTGGGTATTTTGTGAAGGCGGAGATACCAAGATATTGTTAAGTCATTATTTTGAGGGAAATTGAAATTCAATTGCGCCCTAATTCCTAAATGAAAATTAGAGGGGTTTAGGCGAGATTTAGAAATTTCATGCCACATCACCGATCTACGTGATTGGAGGTCAGTGCCTAAGTGGTGAGACATATAGGAGTTTTGATTTTAAGTTAACGAATTTAATTTAAATTAATAATATTTCCGAATAAATTCTTATTTCTATTTATAAAAATTTTCAATTTTCAAATTTAATTTAGACTAACCTTTACAAATCAATAACCTAACCCAAAGTTTAAACGCTAATTAATAGTATGTAGTATAACTGTATAATATACTAAAGGATCATTTTGCAATTTAAAAAAATTTAGGGACTATTTTATAAATTTAAAAAATTTCCCGAAACGATACCAGTACAGTTCCGTTCCAGAGCCCAATCCGATACCGAGCCCGGTACGGTATTCATAATATTGGTTACAAGTAGGCTTCAAATTGCTCGAAACTGCTAGGTGTTAAATGTCAAATGATTAGAGTTATAGGTGGGTTTTGGGCTGGTTGAAGTCTAACTAGACTTAAGATCGAGCAATATACTAACTAGACTCAAAATCGAGCAATATAAGTAAGGCCTTATTAGGTTTTAAGCCAAGCTCAGGTTGCGCCTTTGGGAGGTTGGGCCACCTCGGTTCATCGATTAGCTTGAACTAGCCCAACCTATTCCCATCCTTATATATGAAAGAAATAAGTTGTTAGGGAGACAATCACAAAATAGCCTGTTCTAAATCTGTGAGATGAAAAAAGAAAAGGAGGGCCTTTTATTTGAAGAAACGAAGAAAAAGAGATTTGTAAGTTGAAATAAGAAAAGGAGGGCCTTTGGTTTCAATAAATAAAGAAGAAAACAAAAAAATGTTAGACATGTTAAACGAAGAATAAAAAATGAAATAGTAGGCTAGTTGTATTTAATTATATATATGACGATATTTAGGCCAGGTTAGACTTTAAAGCTCAAGCTCAAACCCAACATGAAGCCTAAAAGTTTAAAAAAAATAATTGATTTTATTTTTAACTCAGTCAACCTAGGATGAGGCTTTTAACTTTGGTTTGAATTATGCTGGGCCTAAGCTTTTTTAGTAAGTCTAAAACTATTGCATTGGCATTAATTATTTCCTTGATAGGTATATTAGAGAGGTTGTTAGTGTCATTTAGGCATAGTGTTATAGTTCTTTTTGCATACATATAATGATTGATAAAGATAAGAGCAAGCCTTAGAGCAACTAATAAAATTATTCCTTTGAGACCGGAAGATCACAAGTTTTAGTAACAGAAACAGCCTCCTTGTAAGATACAAAAGGAAGATGTGTTCAATTGATGACCTTCCCTTTGTAAAGCGAAAAGTCTTGTACACTGGGGTGATTGATAACTATAGTTTTTATTAAGTTGTTTCCTCTTAGTCTTATTTTGTAAAATGCTACCTAACTTTGTGTACTTTAAGTAAGAAGTCATTAGAGTAAGAGCTCAAGGCATAAAAAGGGATTAAGTTATGTTTTATTTAAATAAATCCTATTGCTTTATTAGATAGACATTTTCTTTGTTTTTAATAGACTTTGAGAATTACTCATTTTGTATTACCTTGAATTTGTGTTATAGGAAGTAGGTTTTATTTTGTGGATAAGAGAAAGATGTTTTGTTGAGAACTTTACTTATTTATAAACTTAAAAAGAATTGATAACATGTGCCTAACCTTAACTTAGTGATGGGCTTACAAGGTGAACTCAGGTTCAAAACATGATAAATTTTACGGTATTAAAGCTCTAAGACTATGTTTGGTTGGACGTAAGGTTTATAATTGAATAGAATGTAATGATTTATAATGAAATGGAATGTAAATGATATAATATTAGAAAATTGTTGTTTGGGAGGGATGGAAGGGTCTACACTATAATATAGTGAAATGTTGTTTGGAAGAAGGGTTCATAATGTAGTATAGTGAAATGTTATTTATCATTTTACATTCCATTATAAACCCCCCAAATCGAAGGTTACTTATTTTTACTGTTTAGGAAGGAATGAGATGTAATATGAAACCCTCGCCTTCCATCCCCTTCCATTCCATTTTATTATAAACCTTCTTTTCAAATGATGGAATAATATTACATTCTATTCCATTTCATTCCATTAATAACCACTCAACCAAACATAGCCTAAGTTTAAGAATAAAAGCAACATCCTATAATAGGTGAGATGAGTAAAGGTAGACAGGGTTTGTTTATTTATAACTGTATCAAAAAATTATTTTATTTTCTTCAAAGTTTTTATATGTTTTTTCTTATAAATGGTGAATGTCATTAGCATTTTTTTGGACATCCTTAAGTAGAAATGGGAACAAATGTTAAACAAATATTCGATGGAATCACCACTCTATCTTATCAAGAAAAGATAAAGAAAATTTTAAGGGAAGGTCGTAATCAAAGAAATGAGTTTGAATTCTAATTATAAAATAGGAAAAGTGTTAGTCACCCTATTTTACTCACCTAATTGGTTACCTAGGTCTAAAATAAGGGTAAAAATTTTGTGGATTTTTTAAAAGAGAAAAGACTTGATGTGTAAGGTAAATTAAAGTAGGTTGATGTAACAAAATAAGATATATAGTTAAATGCCTAGAAGTTCATAGTTTTACCCAGGGCTCAAAATCAAATAGCTAGATTGGCGTTTGAAAGTTAAACAAAAATTTAAGACATATGGATGACTTCTTAAAAGTTTGTGGTTTTGCCTGAGAATCAAAAATAAAACTTATGAAGATGCCTAGAATATTTCTTAGCTTTTTTTTTAATAAAACTAAACTTGAATTTTAATTTGTCAAAAAAAAACTTTTGCCTTGTAAAAATTGAACAAAATAATAACGGAAGTAACAAAGCAAATTCTTAATGAAATAAAAGCAAATGATGCAAATGCTTTTTATTTGGAAATGAACACTGATACAAAGGACTAAAATTTGGGCTAGACCTTTAAAATAAAATGAATGAATTTGGTTAGTTGTGGTTTCCAAGGTTTCATCAATTCATACCCCAAAATATTAAAAGACTTTTATTTTCCTCTTTTATGTTTCATTTTGGACGAAGACTATCAACTAGGGCCTTCAGTGGCCCATTACATCTTGATCCAATTAAGCATCAAGTAATCCAAGGAAATTAAGGCTCTTTATTTCTATTTATTTTTTAAACTTATTTAAATTTTTAGTTTTAGTTTTTCCCTTAATTATTAATAAATATAATTCAATTTAAAATGTCTTTAAAACATAAGAATTTCACTAAAATCTTGATTTAATAATTAAAATAAATATTAATTTGTAAATAAAATTTAATGAGATTTTTTATTTTACTTTATTAACAAATATTATATAAGATATTAACATAAATTTAATTAATTAAAAATAATTTATCTTTAATTTCACCTCACCTAACATATAATTATCACCGGTTATAAAAAAAATATAACTATACCTACTTTCAGATACTCGTGGTTATATCGTGAACTATCGATGGTTCTGGTACTCTACTCTGGCAAAACTTGCATTTATAAAATAGAAAAGGGGAAAAGCTAGAACTGCAATGCTTTACGATGATACAGCAAGCAAACAAAATCGTATTACACACCTCATAAATTAACCTTCTGAGTGAGCCACTAAATGAAATATATAGATGTAACTTCACAAGGAAGACCTTCCATCTCCACCAGTACAGACACCCCTATCAATTGTGTATAATCAACCGCCAAATGAATGAATCTCGAGCTGGATCCTAAGTGTAACAAAATTTGACCTTCACATGGCCTTCTTTTCCATTTAATTGCCTACTGAAATACCTTCCTTAATTTTTCGGCCGAAGCAGCTGCTCTCTTATTGGTTGGCTCCAGAACCAAAGCATATTGAAAATCTGCAAGTTTTAAATATCACTAATTTGATGATACCATCCTCCCCAACCAATCAAAACAAATAGCATATTTTTATATTCAAATGCAAATACATTGGCATATAACTATTTAATATATGTTCACGTGCTTAATCAATGGAAAATACCACCAAAAAAAAAGGAGAACTATTTGAATTTCTAATAGATTCATACCAAGCAGAAGATTCTCTCCAGGGCTGGTTTTCCATATGAACATTAAACAAAAAAATAAAAAGGTATTTACCAAATGTTTAAAAAGCAACCCATTTAACTATTTGGAGCTAACCAACAGAACAAAGAATTTAAGTATATACTCGTAGTTTATCACCATTCAAATACTTGGAATTAACTATCAGAAGAAAAAATGAGTATAGTTTCGTAGTTTATCACCCATATAACTACTAAGATAATGAAATATGTTTTCTCACCGAAATTGAGAAAATAAATACCCGAGCAGCTGGCTGGAATGTATGAGCCATCTAAAGCCCAACTGGTTTCCTACCCACAAAAGATTTAAATGTCTACCACTTGGTAACTCTTCCACCATATCAAGATTAACTTTGCTTACGTCAGTAAGTTAAAATCTTGATTAATCATTAATTTTTGTGAAAATGATGATGATCCCTTGACTGCTGGTACAACATAATTTGACACATAAACGCCAAATTTTACTGCAGAAGACATCTAACTACCAGTCAAATAAAGCCCTCCCGGGCAATGAGAATTTCAGGCCTGATTTTAGCCACCATAACTACTAAGCATTCTAAAATTTAACCAAAAGCAGTGAATGCCCAACAAATGAAAACACATGAAGCGATAAGAAATGAATGCTTAAGGCATAAAATGCATGTCAAAATGACAGGTAGAAAGATACCTTCAATTGCCTCCTTATAATAACCAAGCATCTCTCTAGCTGTGCCTCTCCTCAGAAAGGCTTTTATGTTCTAGGACAAGATTACAGAAACAAAGAATAAATGAGCAATGTGTTCAATGTGACTTTCAAACTACGCACTTAACATTCTAGGAGAAAAATAAAAAAAGTTGACAATTTTATTCCATGACAGGAAGTAAGAAAATGTCATCCTGCAAGCCCTAGTCAATGCTTGATTGAATTCTTTTATTCTGATATCATTCAATAAAATGATGTAAAGTAGCTAGTTCTGGAAAGCAGGCATCATTCCTAAGAAATTCCAGAACATCAAGAATGGTGCTTTAAAAACTGCTCTACTAAAACCAAACTTTTACACATTGAAATACATTCTGAACTACTAAACATTCAAAACTACCATGATTTTCTGGTATTCATCTTAACAGTAAAGCAACTAGAAAAACACTGACAGCTTTAGATGTCCATAAATAATTGGGTTATTTAGTTTCCATATATAAACAAAAAGTCCTTCAGACATAAAGCTTACCTTTTTATCAAGGTTAATGGCACTTGTACAATCTGCCTCAGCTTGATGGAAACTATAGAGAGCCCAAAAGTAAGTAACTAATAAAACAAAAAGAAGAGTCTATCAAGCATGTACATAAAGATACTGCATAATAGCAAGATTATAATATACCTCCCAAGTTCAAGGTATGCTGCAGCTCTGTTACTGTAATATGTTGCATTCTTCTCATTAAGCTTGATAGCTTCCGTGTAGTAGCCAATTGCCTTCTTCCATTGTTTATCTTTATATGCTTGGTTGCCCTACACGGTAGAATTACTAAGTGAGAGTATATTTAATTGTGAAGCATTTGTTTTATCTGAACAGAGTTATTATGATACTCACTAATGCTCAGGATAAACAATAGCAATGTAAGGTCATCAGCAATATGTTTTGATAAACCAATCACAATAACCCAATCCAATAAGTTCCAAAATTAACAGATTGAAACTAACTGGCCTAACAAAACACAGCTCATGTGTAATTTGAGGTTAACTACTCACTAAGGGCATGCAATGAATTCAAATCAGAATACTTTTAACCATCCTTAGGAGGGAAACAGTTGCTCTAACTCAAGCCAGTTAATTGAATTACCTCAGAATATTCAAAATAATGAAGACATTAAAAATGAGCAATCTACCTTTTCCTTAGCCATCTCAGCAGATCTCTCCTGGCTGTCAGTACTACGTGATAATTTTGACTTTGCTAGCATATCAACCTCTTCTTGTAGACTAGGATACATGCTCTGGAGTGTATCAAGCAAAAATCGGTCTCCTCCATGCCTGGCTATCAATGACACCGAGACAGGGCATTTGTCATATTGTCCAAGTGGTATTGTTACCTGAAACACCAAGAAAAGCCTCATGAACTATCATTCAAGAGTATTAACTTAAAACTGAATTATACATTGCCAGCATATAACTATAAGAAATCACTAGAGTAACCGATTAATATATCACCTAAAAACATTCATGCAAGCAGAATCATGTGCTTATGGTGTATTTGAGAGAGAGAGAGACAGACCTGACAACAACCTGAGAGGCTTGCTATACTGGACAGACCAAATAAGCAAGCCTGGTAGTTCTCCGATAACATCTCCTTTCCACCAAGTTTGGGTGGCAGATGAGCAGATGTAGGGATCACCAGAATTCCACCATCCTGGCCAAGAAGTTATTTTAAACAATAATTCTTGACAGATCAATCAGTATGAGGAGCAAAAATGTGAGAAGAAGTAAAATGCATTGTACCAGCAGTAAACAATCATCAAACTCAAATCCAACTCAACTAAGTTCTACATTCAACTTGCTGAAGTGATTTAAACTAATTTCTTAAGTTTCAGTTATGTCCTTCTCATGCATTCAGGAAAGCATTCACCAAAAACCAAGCTCCAAGTATAGCAGTATGCTTCTAGAAGCAGAATGGACATTATATTTCCAGGAATCCAAACAAATCATGAATCAATCAGTACATACATGACCATAACTGACTAAAAAACTACCTTCAAAAGTGAGTTGATGGCTGAACGCATTTCATTTCTAATGGACCTGCATATTTCAATCTCTGAATTTGATGTCTTCTGATTTATTTGAGCTGAGATAACAGAGTCAAGGATAGGCTTTTCTATGTTAATCCATTCCTCGTGATTATATTTGAACTCATGTCTGTTACAAGAACTAACAAATTAGTAAAATCTAAACTTGAGGGTGAGCAGACATAAAACTATGGATAACTCAACTAAACACAACACCAAAAATTCTTACTGAAGAAGTATATGACCAAAAAACAAAACCCTTAAAACATTGATGAGCATTCGGTACAGATTATCAGAGATATTGTATCAACAGATAGCTAATAACCAACAGCTATTGGTGGAAAACTGATAACTGCCACCAAAACGCTGTTTCATAAATTTGATCAACGCCTATAAATATTGAAAACAATGACAACGACATAATTAATTAATACATTAGATATACAAATTGATCAATGTGCATAAGATAAGAAATTACATTTGCATAATAGAAATATTGAATCTTGACATGGATGAAATGGGAAAACATATATAGCATTTTTGCATATAATAAGGAATAAGAATGTAAGTATGTTATATAGCAGTATAGTCATCCTAAATACGACTCCCAAAGCCATCAAGATCTATATTGTTTAGAACTGGTAAGACAAGAGCTTTGACATGGATAATAGCTCCCAAGAGCTCTCATCTATGTCCCTATCAAGCAAAACAAAACTTTAAGGAATAGAAAATTTCAAAAACTTTCAATTGCTAAACCAAGCACCCATACTCCAAAATGTAAACCTGAGGATAATAGGGACATTTTCATAACAGTGATGCTAGTTCTTTAATCAGCTGATTCTGATTAAGCATTGGTTGGTGAGTACACCATAAACCTTGCCTAATAGAAGTGGTCTTACACTGCCTAGAGCAAGCGCACAGCTTTCTGATTCAATAAAGCATAATAACAGCTGCTTCATATCATAACGCTTGAGAAAAATGACAATTTCCAAATTATCCATCACCATATTCATTTAAGCTTATTCCATATCATAAGGACTTTAAAAAGGGAAAACATTCAAGTTATCCTTTAAATTCCGTGAGCACATTCAGTAGAATCATGGCCAGATAATGTCCTTGTTCTTGAAATTTTATTACCATAACTCGTCATAGATTCCAACCACGAACACCACCAAGAAAAAGTTTTCCAACATGGGAAAAAGAGAAGTTCTTATCACCCACATTCTACAAAACAAAGAAAACTGGTTGTAATCCAGTTGTCTAACAAGATCAGAGACTTAAATCACCTTCTCAAGCCTGCCCATCATGCCTCACTGAGACAAACAAATTTAAAAGCAGTAACAGCCAACAAAGATTTTTTCTGTAAAATATGACAGACCACACACTTGACGCAATTCAATTAAATTGAAACTTCCTGCACCAACAAGCGACTCACATTTCACTTCCTTCTCTCTCTCTATATATATCCTCCGCGTCACAAAAACAAGTAAAAAAGCCATCCTTATGACTACTAAACCAAATCTCAAATCAACTCTTAGAAATAGATACTATTCAAGTACCATTTTACTCTAATCATTGTGAGAAATCATATATTTGTTCTATAAAATTCAGAAATCTTTCATAAAATTTCTATAGCATTCTCTCATCCACTTCAGCCAACCAACCATAGAAACATCCTTCAATAATCCACAACTTAAAATCCTTTATTTTCCATGTCATAAAACCTTAACAGAAGGCTTTCTGTTATTGAAGTTAGCTGCAATCTTTTCTCAAAAGAGAACAAAAGAAAGAAGAATGTTCCCACAGTGCTAAATAAGCAATGGATAGAAACCCATAGTTTCTTCAGACACCCATAAAGGTAATATAAGTGCTAAATAAGCAATGGATAGAAACCCATTGTTGCTTCAGACACCCATAAAGGTAATATAGCTAAAAGTGTTCTCCCTAAAATATGAAAGCTTACCTGTGAAGAAGTTGCATGGCCTTTGCAAGTAGTCTAATTGATGAAGTTTTGATTTCACCATTTGCTTTCTGTTTAAGTTCTATCAAGCTTGGAACTTTTGAAGCAATAAACTCCTCAAGGTACTCGTGCTTCAGTACTTGTCCTGAAGAAATTACATCCAGGATACATTGGAGAAACAAACATCTGACAGATTAATAGAAATGACAATATAATAACATGACAGTAAATGCATAGACAAGGTGCAATACACATACTTCCAAAAACCTTATGAGAAGATTTAATCATCAACTCAGCAACCCTGTCTGCTGGTATCTTTAGTAGTTGAAAGCAGTCATCAGCTATTATAATTTGTCTGGGATTACGATGAACTCCAAAGGGAAGTTGAAACATCACATGCCCAACACGACGCAAGATATTTGGATCCTTGGCAAACAATCCTACAACAGTTTTTTCATATGGCCATCACCATAAAGTAATAGCAGAAGGAAGATGGGAGCAGAGGGCAACATTATCTGTAACAAAAACATTGACAAATATCCACCCTCAAAATATATGCATGACATCAGATAAAGATTCTATTATGAATAGCTGACCCATAAAAATTAACCATGGTCATCCACCAGCTTAGCTTAGGATTCAGAGTAAAACTGCAGTTACCATAGTCAACTATAGTGTTACACCAACAAACTGATTCAAAAGAAATGTAGTTATAAGCAAATTCTGCAAAAAGAAAAGTTGAAAAGACAAATACTAGGCTTCAGCCTTCAACAGATCCAAATGGAAGTGCATAAGAAAATGCCAAATTAAAGTCGAGAGATTCTTTCAGCTTGATTCAAGTCTAGTAGCCTGTCATCAAAGGAGTTATGGTTCATAGTTAATGAAGGGTAAATGAAGGCTTTAAGTTTCCCAGGCAAAGTAGAAGTGCCTCATGAACAATGATATAACTGACATATTTTACAAAGTAATATCTGAATTCATCCCTTTTTCCCTTAAGCTAGATAAAACATTCCTTGAAATGAAGGAATTTTCAATCACAATCAGTATCAACATATTATTTTGTTATCAATTCGACAATAAAAGTGCATTGAACTATGAGCCCATGTCATATGAATGAAAACTATGATCTATTTCAACCATAAACACAATCCAATAAGGAAACATCCAGCAAAACGTTTGACATTTATTGAGGCAGTTATATAATATCACAAGGATACACAGCAGGTAAAACTGGAGTCTACATACCAACAGTGTCAAGGCTTGTGGAAACAGGTAAAATCCCCGAGTGAGGAACAGCCCCGTACGAGAACCGAAATCCTATAATGCCACAATAAGCAGCAGGTACTCTCACACCACCAACAGAGTCAACACCTGCAATAAAAATTATTTGCAAAGTACACACTGTAAAACTAACACTAAAATAACTATTGAGGAAGGAGTAAAAAAATTACTCATTGAGAACCTCTAAAACAGACATTAAATGAAAAAAGAAGCACTAATATCTTAGAATATTATTGATGTTGTTAACAGAAGTAAACCTTCCTTTCACGCAAATCTCCAAAACACATATCTAAACCTTCCTTTCACGCAAATCTCCAAAACACATATCCAACATAGTAACCACATTAGATTCAAATAAAATCCAATAACCATAATCCATTTTAACGTTATGTAGTAAAAATATATTAGCTCACATGCACGCTCAACTTACAGTACAAATGAGATTTCAGTTGTTTGAAAATCCTCCCAGGATGGATGCAGGTAAATTTTTAGAAAGAGAGCCAGTCTATAATATACCATGATCTTTCAGACACCATTTAAAAAAATGCTTTGCTGCATATTGAAGATAAATGAAATGGTGATCAATTCATGGTATGAAGAGTCATGGAAGGGAAAAGGAAAATCAGTTATTCACGAACAATGAAAATGCTACAAATATTAAGTTTTGAAATAAGTAACAAACTGAATAAAAAGCTTACCCAAAGAAAAATCAACAAGATTAGCAGCTACAGCCACTGCAGCCCCACTGGAAGAACCACCAGGTACATTCGAAGGTGCTGCAGGATTGGTAGGTGTACCATAATGCTTATTTTCTCCATTAATTCTGTAAATAAAGCACAACCAACGTGACTGATTTCCAAAATAAGAACATGGAAGCATACCAAATAATTCCTTTTATTTTACACAAACTACAATGTGGATAGGAAAGGAAGATACTCAGATAGCTTAAAGTACTTTATGGGCCACTTATAAAAGAAAACAAAAAGCAAAAGAATAAATGATTTATGAAATCCAAGACAATAAATGATTTATGAGACCCAAGACAGTGACTTTGGTCAATTGGGAGCAATCACTCTGTTTGCTACCTGTGTTCAAAGAAAAAGAAAACATACCCATATGCAAGTTCATCAACGACAGTTTTCCCTATGCAAGTTGCCCCTCCTTCTGTCAGAGAAGAAACCACAACAGATGTTCGAGAAGCTGCTTCATGCGTTCTTGCCCAGTCTGGATGACCAAATCCAGTCACATACCCTTCAATGTCAAAACTGATAATCACAAAATGAGATTTCTGACTTTAGAGGGAAGATGAAAAAGTATCACAAATAAAACAAGACATTGAACATTGCACAGTTAGTACTAACTTTTTGAGCACAATCTAATAAGACAGATATACAACTAATTCAGAAAATGTTCCATTTTTCTGTAGTAAACTCACACTTGCATGGCCCTTTAACAATATGACAACTTTAGTCACTTAATAGCTTACATTTCTTACCCAAATAGAGTTCCGAATATGCAATTCCCTTCCATCCATATAACTTCGAAGAGATAACACCAAAAGATCCCTTTCTTTGGCTTTAATTTATATTCTCTCATTCAATAAATTTATTTTCTAATCAAGAAAAGTTCAATTAAATTATCTTATAATTTCAGAGTTCAAAATTTGGACATTATACCCAAAAAAAAAAAGGTTCCAAAAGCTAAATTTCCTTTCTTCTTCAGCTTTCTATGGAACTAAACACAAATTTATCAACCAAAAGAACAGATAGAAAACTTACTTTCACAATAATAGAACATCAATTTAAAGGGATTATAAAATAAAAGCAACCAACTCAGCGTAACTACCTCAGAAGCAATAATCATATGAACAAGTGATAAAAGCATGAACTTACATGTCGGAGACGGCAAAGGTGAGGCCAGTGAGGGGGTGTGGAGCTTTGGGAGGGGCGGGCTGAGGAGGAGGAAGCAACTGAAGCTTCTGAACAAAAGCGCCAAAATCTTCTCTCACAGCTTTCTTCAGCTTTCTTGTCATAAGCAAAATACCCGCCAATCCAAGGCCCAGCAACACCCATAGATTTGATTGATTGGTGGCCATTGTTTCCAAATTTCAACCAACTCTTAACCAAAACCCTAGAATTCGGATGGAGAAAGAGGGCTAGTTGCAGTTCTATGCTCCTAGCGAGGAGTTTTTATGGATAATCTAGTTCTGTTGTTATCTCCTACTACTTCAAGTGATTTTGTAGTATTTAATATTTATATTTATATTTATATTTCTTTTATTTTATGTTTATATCAACTAAAATGAAATATATTTGGAGAGAAAGCTAGATTAGATTCCACTTCATCTCATGTCATTAGTAAAATTGGTGATACCAAGACAGAAGCTGAGTTTAGACACATTGCAACATTTTACAATTGTATAAAATACTCAATTTCAAATTCAGCATCACCCCTGCTTATAAAATTTCCAAAACCACCGAGCATCTAAGTTCAGTGACAAGGGGCGGATTTTCGCTTAAGCAAAGTTGGGAGTTCAGGTAGTGTTGAGTCACCTTTCGGAATTCTGCAAGGCACGAACGGGGATCAATCTAAGCTTGATAATGGTTTAAAGGTGTCACCAATAGTTCAAACCTACCTAGAACAACCAAAAAAGATTCCAAATATCTTTTTAAACTACCATCATACTAAGAGGACTTTTTAAGCGACACAAATTTAATCATAATTTAATTTACTAGTTTAAATATTTTTTTAGCATCATGTAATATAACAATTTATTTTAAAACCACTACTCTATCTCTTTATTTTTATATCTTTTATTTTCTTAAAGTATTGTTCCAAATTAATAAAAAATCTTAATATTTACATTTAAATATAGGCCAAACTCTAGTATTTTAGATTGTAAAAAAGAGTTTATTGTCAAAATCATTCAATTTCAACTTTTATTGGGCAAAATGGTCATTTTTTATCCTAACGTTTACATCCTCTGATAAATTTAACCTTAAAGTTTCAGATAGTACAAGTACGTCCTAACATTTGAAAAACATTTAAATATAACTTTAAAATAACATAAAAATTGACGGCTATATGAGGTTAATTTTTTGTTAGGCCACTGACTTGCCAATTTTTTATATTATTTTACCTACATGATAATGTAGGACTCGCTTTTTTAAAATAAAAAATAAAAAATACATTTATTTTTGTACCTGTGAGACTTATTGTAATTAATTAACCATAATTATGGTTAACCTAACAAATTAACTTAACTAATTAAGTTGTTAAGTTAACAGACAAGTTAACCCTAACTTTTATTAACCCAACAATTAAATTAACTAAATAACTTATTAAGTAAACTAATTAGGCTTAGTAACTACGACAAATTTACTAAGTTAACTAATTAACTCCCAATTTTTACTAACAGAGTTAAAATCCTTAGTACAGTCAAAATTTCCAATTTTCACTGATCTTCCCCTCCATCACCGTCTCCAAATACCCTATGACAACAATTGTTGGTCGATCGACAAAGTCATCACCAATCGCCCTACGAAGTTGTTACCATTTTCAACTTGACAACGTGTTGAGTTTATGATGGTGAAGATTTTACATCGTCATGAGTTTATTATTTCCTATCTACTTTGTTTGTTAGATTATGTCGTGTGTTTTGGTTACTTTCTTCTTGTGTTCTGCAGATAGGAGGCAATCCCATGTTTAGGACATATGTATTTTAGATTGCCTCTCATGTCATCCCGTCTTGAGTTTATTGTATCTACTTCGTTTGTTAGATTCTGTCATGTGTTTTGGCTGCTTTTTTTTTATGGTCTATATATAGGAGGCAATCTTATATGGGGACATATGTGTTTTGGTTGCTATCCTGATTTATTTTTAGTTTTCATAGTTTTGAGTACCAATGATCTCGATTCACTTTGTCTGGTATATTGATCCTCTCATAACATTTTATGTGAATTTGTTTGGTTTATAAGTCATCTTATAACATTTAGTCTTGTCTTTTAAAGTTCCTTTTGTCTTAAGTACCTTGTTTAGTTTTTATGTTATTTTCTTATAAAGATTAAGAACCTTTTAATCTAATTATATTGACTATTTAAATGTTTTTCCTTGTCATATAAAATGATGATACCATCTAAAAGATATGTTAAGAAAACAGGGGCTCATTTTGTGGTTATTTGCTAAGGATTTTGCTACCATAGTGAGTGTAGAAATTATGTTTACTTCTAAAAATTAATGGTCTATTTTTTTGGTACTTGCTTTATGATAAGATTGATTTCTCTATTCAGCTTTAAAATTTATATTATTTTGTCCAATATTAAGGTTTTTGCCTTCATATTTATCCATCTTTATTTGAATAAATTTTTGTATGGTCTATCCATTTTGCTTTGGTCACCTTTATCTTAGAATGCATTAATGTTGGCTTTAACTGTTACGTAAATGTATCACTTAAGAATGGTTGACAAATAACTATTGTTTAAAATTTAAGTGGTGACCCAATGCATATGGTTAAGAGTTTGTAATATGGATTATCTATTTTTCTTAATTTTTAGAATCTAATAATCATTTCATTCCATTTTTATTTTAACTTGTGTATATGCTTATATTTATCTCCTACGGTTAATGAGTTTTATCCTTTTATTATCTAGCAATTCAGTGATTTGGAGGGATTCATATTTACTTTGGGATTAATGTTAATGCTATTATGCTTTTAAGAAAATATTATAATGTGTTTACACTATTTCAATTAAACTCATATTTTAGTGCTTGCTTTGATTTGGCCTAAACTATTCTTTAGGCTTTCATCCTAATGGTCTTTTTTACATTTTTATTTTTAATAATATATTAACTTCATATAGAACTTTTGATGATTTTCATGAGATCAACTCTCATTGTACTAATTCAATTCTTGAGATCTTAATTTGTATATGTAGGAAAATCCCGGGGTGTCCATCACATGGACAGGGTGCGGAAAACAAAAATTTTTGTTCCGGGACCTTCCCGAAAGCCAGGATCCATGTGTAAGTATAACTAGTCAAACC
>JANZLH020000112.1:196069-207446 GCA_026770325.2 Erythroxylum fimbriatum
TGGAAATACATCTCTAACTCTCATTAATCACTCACATTTACCATTCTAACCTTCCCACTAGTAATGGGATGTTACAATATAAATGATGGTATGTATAAAGCTCATAAAATAATCATAAATCTTTCTAAAGGGAAGGAGAAATTGTACAATCATTATATAGATATTCTTGACCAACAATGAGATAAGCATCTTACTTAAAGGATCTACTTAGAAGCTTATTTTCTAACAAAGAGGGAACGCATGATTAAAAATATATAGCTTGGTAAGTTTTTATATTTTTAATTCATTCTTTAAATTTGAATAATATATGTATTTTTATTTTCATAAATATTAATTTAAAATGCAGATGAGTAGTGGAGATTATTTGGCGAAAGTGCTCCAATATTAAGAAAACTCGCTTTTAGATTACTTAATCAAACAACTTTTTTATTAGGTTGTGAACGTAATTGGAGGATTTTTTAACGTATTCATACAAAGAAACAAAATCTTTTGGAACATCAAAAACTTAATGACCTTATTTACATTACTTATAATTTGAGAATGAAGAACATGTATTTTACGTTTTGTTTTTATTTTTCATTAATTTTATTTTGATTATTACTTTATAATTTCTCTATTATATATTCAAAGCTCTTAGTAAGAAGAAAATATATGATCCAGTTGATATTGATTGTATTCACCATACTAATTTTGGGATTAAAGAAGAAGAATCATCCCCTAACCTTGATTATAATGAACTTAAAAAGATTATTTATGAAGAAAATGCATCGTCACAACGAATGAATTAAGAGCATTTATTGATAGTCAGTTCACATCTTATTTTGACTATATTTAAGTTAAAAGTATAATGTATTACAAATTTACAATTGAGAATAATTTCATACATTACTAATTTGTAATTTATTTGAATGTAGTAGAAGAAGTTGATGCAAATACTTTGAATGAAAACGTAGTTTATGAGTCTTTGTATAACGTTGGAGAATTTGGAACTTTTGATGATGATGCGACATATCCTCCTCCAAAAATATAATTTTAATTTTTATTGTTATTTAAGTTTTATATTAGACTTAGATTTAGTTTAAATTATTAAATTAGATTTATTATTAGTTTATTATATAATAATAGACATTGGTGAATTTTTTATTTCAGTAAAATATTTTATTTTTACTTACTCTTATAAGTTTTACTTCTTATTTATTATATATCGATTTTAGAGTTTGGTTGAACCTTTAAACCTTAAATATTTCATTTGACTGGTTCGATGTCCGATCCAATTTTTAAAACATTGATAAAAGGTAGAACATTTTAGTCTTTTTTTGTAATGTAGAGTAAGGGAAAAAACATTTTAAGCAGGTTGTGTTTCATTTACAAGAAATTATAATAATTTTATAAAAAGTTTTAAAAAATTTAAAGATTATAAATGTTAGAATTTTCTTCTAAACATTTGAAGATTTTAATATTACGGTTAGTTCAACAATTGTTGAGATATTTTTTTCATTGTTAAAATAGTAATTATAATTTTTTACATTGATAGTATCCACCAATTAATTGTGTTGGCTTATAGTCAATTTTTAAGATGTCCGCTTTAAAAATAAATGACATGATTAATATATCAAGTGATGTATAGACTTTCAGTTTCAGGACTCAACTGATTTTATGCTGGCCTTTAATAATTATTCTTCCTTACATTATAAACCTATAGGTATGACTCTCTTTTCCTTGTTTAGTCGCTTGGGTATTATTTTTCCAAAGTCAATAATCTTTCTTTTAAGAATGCATACACAGTATATTTTAATTTTGTGTTAAGGTAGTATAACGTAGTGATGCTAAACATAATTTAAAGTTCATAACTTTGAAATTTTTATGGCATAAATCAATAGTAATTTCTAGGGATTGTTGCTCGGCAAAGGCAAAAAGCATAAGTATTTTTGTGTTAATGCACTTCTTATGTAATAGTTATATTGCTAGTTTGCTTGCCACAATTATGATGTGCATGTTTTGGACTTCTTTTTGCTTTATATAAATTGGTCATTTTTGTTCTATACACATGACAAAATTTTCAAACAGAGGAAATAAGAGGTAATAAAACTTTATCCCAGTAAGAAATTTTAGATGATTGTTCATTATGGACTAATTATCATATGAAAGTGACTATAATTTTCCTGTAGATGGATATAAAGATACACAGCATACAAGAATAAGTAGTCTAATAGATATAGTTGGACATCAAATTAGTCTCCATAGCTGATTAATTTATTATTCTCAATAACTAGAATAAGTTCTAGTCTCCAAGCCATCCTTTCAAATGATTGGTATCATAGTTTGTTCTTATAATGGAAGGCAAAAAGGGTATATTTAAATTAAGTCTTAATATTTTAGAGAATACAAATTAAATCTTATCAATTAAGAAATGTTCAATTCAACCTTAAGTTAATAGCAAAAGTGACTGGTGACACTATCAAGTTTCTGCTAGGTCAATAATGTCATGACTTATGTTTATAATATTTTAATGTTGATGTGGATCTCACATAGCCATGTGGATCTGACATAGCAATGTAGGATCATGTATTTAAATTAAAATATCTAAAATAGATTAATATTGAAAATATAGGACCACTCAAATAATTTAACCCTAAATATTATTAAGTTAGCAAATTAACTTAACTAATTAATTTCAGTAACTAAACTAATTAACCTATTAGCTAATTAACTTAGTTGCTAAATTAATAGAAGCATATGAAACCCCCAATTCCTAAAATCCCTAACTTAGTTAATAAAACCCCTTCCACTTATCTTCGTGGGTTTGTCTTCGTGAAGGTGTTATCATGACCTCCTACCCTTATCCGCATCGGAAGGAAATGACATCTCTCTCTTCTGGAGTAACTCATCATGGGTGGTGTCATCAGTGGTCTCACTCCTTTCATTCTTAATTACCATCATTGTATCTACTTTGTTTGTTAGACTCTGTCGTGTGTTTTGGTTGCTTTTTTCTTGTAGTCTGCACATCGGAGGCAATCCCATATGGTGGCATATGTGTTTTGGCTGCTTTCCTGATTTATCTTTAGCTTCCATAGTTTCAAGTACTAATGATCTTCATTCACTTTGTTTGGTATATTGGTCCTCTCGTAACATTTTATGTGAATGCTTTTGGTTTATAGGTCATCTTGTGACATTTAGTCTTGTCTTTTAAGGTTCCTTTTGTCTTAAGTACCTTGTTTGGTTTTATGTATTATCTTATAAATATTTGAGAACCTCTTAATCTAATTATATTGACTATTTAAAATTTTTCCTTGTCATATAACATGATGATACCATCTAAAAGTTATGCTAAAAAAATAGGGGCTCATTTTGTGGTTACTTGCTATAGAATTTGTTATCATAGTGAGTTTAGCAATTGGACTTACTTCTAAAAATTAATGGTCTAGTTTCTTGGTATTTGCTTTATAGTATGATTGATTTCTCTATTCAACTTTAAAATTTCTACTATTTTTGTCCAATATTAGGGTTTTTGCCTTCATATTTGTCTATCTTTATTTGAATAAATTTTTGTATGGACCATCCATTTTGCTCTAGTCACCTTTATCTTATAAAGCATTAATGTTATCTTTAAATTTTAATTAGATGTATCACTTAAGAATAGTTGACTAATAACTGTTGTTTAAAATTTAAGAGGTTACGCAATGCTTATAGTTAAGAGTTTGTAATATGGGACGTTATCTGTTTTGCTTATTTTTTAGAATGTAATAATCATTTCATTGCATTTTTATTTTAACTTGCATGCATGCTTATATTTATCTCTTACATTCAAAGAGTTTTAACCTTTTATTAACTATTAATTTAGTGATTTGGAGGGATTCATATTTACTTAGGTGTTAATGTTAATGCTATTATGCTTTTAAGAAAATATTATAATGTGTTTACACTATTTCAATTAAACTATATTGTATTACTTGCTTTGATTCGGCATAAACTATGCTTTAGGCTTCCATCCTAATAGTGTTATTTTTCATAGAACTTTTGATGATTGTTATGAGATCAATTCTCATTGTACTAATTCAATTCTTGAGATACTAATTTGTATAAGTATACACACGATAAATCATTTTTTCATATGCCCTAAGGAGGGATTTATCAACACTATTTTTATCATATAGTCTCAAGACCAAGAAAGAGTAAGGCTTATAAGGATGCCTACAAAAATCAGCTAACACAATCCAAAAAAGAATTGTCGAATTTATGTTACGTTTTGGGTAATTATGGAGATGTTTCTTAGGAATGATGATAATAAGCTATATTGAATAACTAAAGTAAATGTCTTCATTGATGGAAGCGGTTTCTTTATTTTAATAAGCGTCATATCATTTTACTAGGAAGTAGCCTCTTTTATCTCTTTGGAGTATTTTAAATACTGACATAGTGCTGATTTTTCTAACATATCTTTTGTTTTATAGCCTTATAATTGATTATTTACTAAAGAAACTTATACTATGAAACCTTAATGGAGCTAATTTGTAGTAGTTTAGTTTTTATTTTTTTATTTGTTACAAGGTAGTAAAGTAACTAACAATTTCTTATCACTTTTTATTATAGATTAAAAGTGGAAGCTTTGTTTCTTACTCTTTATGATTTGAATTTGCTTATGAATACCTTGTTTTGTTTAGGTCTCTAATGTTGATGAAATTATTTTTTAATGGTTGTTTTACAAGTTTTAAAGGCTTAATATGGAAGTATAAGGTTTTTTCATGGTGGATATTTTATGTCGAAGTTTGAATTCAAAAATGTTGGTAGGGATATTGCTACATTTGACAATGTTGACAATAACTATGTTAGTAATAGATAAATAAACGAGATGGGATTGGAGTTAGGGTAATAGACAAATATATTTCAATCAAACTTCTATTTAGACATTACAGATGACCATCATCCAGCTGAAATTGAATCAACATATTATGGCAGTGTTATTAGTACCAATGAACATCCTAGTGGACAGAAGGCAGGTGAAGCTTTGTGTATACCTAGTTCAAATGTTAGGGATAATCCTACAAATGTTGGACATAGATGGAGATTGGAAATGGAGTTCAGAACTGCAAAAAAAATTAAAGATGTTGTTGTCGATTATGCAGTACATACCAGATACAATGTTAGGTTAAAAAAGTGTGAGAGTAATTGGATTAGGTATGTGTGTATTGATGTTTTAATAAGAATGAGAGATGTTTTACGGTTAGAACTTATAACCCTGATCAAACTAAAATTGGTTCTTGCCAAATTCTTAATGAGATACTTTAATGATAGAATTTGGGAGAAGCTTAGTATCACAACTAAAAAAAAGTCTAAGAATTCAAAGACAAGCTCAATATTTTTGTTAATTCAAGCATGTGTAGAAGAGTAATGCAGAGATTGAGCAAAGAGAGAGCAAGAAATTATATTACTAAATTTGAGAAGTTGCAAAGTTATGTACATGAGTTAAAGATAAGCAATCCTAGATCAACAGTTGAGTTAGAATTATCAAAAATCAAGAGAGTTCATTGCTACAGGTATGTTATATTATATATTATATTAGTACTTCATTATGTTATGTTATAAAATATATTAATACTTTTTTTATATTTTGTTGCAATTCAAGTGATTGTACCTTTGTTTTAATGCCATAAAAAGATGGTAGAAGCATTTAAGACCAATTTTTAGGATTGATGGATGCTTCCTAAAGACAGAATTCCAAGGCCAATTAGTAAGTGCAATTGGTAGGGATGAAGATAGAGAAATGGATCCATTGGCCTGGGCAATTATAGAGGTAGAAAGGACACATTTAAGGACGTGGTTTATGAATTTGTTAGCACCTAATTTGGAATTGGAAAATGGTGAAGGACTTATAGTCATATATAATATACAGAAGGTATGTTGATATACTTACAATTGAAATGATTACATGAAACATTAAATAATATCTTTTTAATTTGATTTACAGATTAGACAAGGTTGTAGAGGAGATTTTGCCGAATGCAGATGAGTGAATGTATGCCAGACATATATATCATAATTGGCATGACAATTAGAAGGTATGCTTTAGCATTACTTGAATATCCTAAAGAGAGGTGGGCAAGATGTTATCAATCCTTTGAAAATAAATGTCTGATAGTTGACAACAATATAAATGAAAGCTTTAATAGGTAGATCCTATCAGCAAGGGGTAAGCTAGTGATTAGCATGCTTAAGACAATTAGAATAATGGTGATGAAGATGGATGTAGAGATGAGACATTTTGTAGTTGGGTGGAACTCAAATATTGCACCAAATATAATGAAGAAGTTAGAGAAAAAAGAAGAAGCAATATAGTGGAGAATTGTATGGAATGGAGATGGTGCTTATGGAGCTTCAAAGGTGATGTGGGGCATACTATGAGGATTGGTAGACAACAAACATGTAATTGTTAAGCATGGGACCTATATGGATACCCATGTAAACATGTGATTCATGTAATCCATTACTCAATAGAAAGGGTAAGACATTCTTAGATTCGTGCTCTAGGAAGGTTCGGTTCACAAGTTTGTATAAACATATGTTACAACCAATTAGAGGTGAAACTTTCTAGCCTTCAAGTGAAGCAGAGATGATACATCCTCCACTTAAAAGAGTTATGCCTGGTAGACCTAAAATTGTAAGAAGGAAACAACAAAATGAGCCAAAGAAAATGAAAAATTCAAATAAATTGTGTCAGAAAAAGAAAGTGCAAAAATGTTTATGATCATTCTAGTCATAACTCCAGAAAATGCAACAAGGACTCCCCAACTCAATATGTGGCTTTTTCACAAGTGTGTACACCTTACTTCAATGATATGAATACAGTTTTATAAACATACAGTAACTAATGTTTATCATTATGCTAATCAGGTTAAAACAGAGGCAACTTTACATATATACCACTTTTTAATTTTATATTAATTATTATTAGCCTTAATGACTGGCAAAGTTTTTTTCATTACAACTATAGTTAAGCAACACAAATTTGGTTAATGATAATGCTATACCAAGTCAACAAAGCAATATTGTAAGGAATGTGTTTTTTATCAATTTGTCATAGTTGAAATAATTACCAAGTGTGTTTTTAATATTTTATCTTCTATTTTCTAGGTTGGCATATTTAGATATGCCAATAAAAAAATGGAGATGTTGACCCATTCATATTCCTTATCATTTGAACCAAGTAGTTTATGGTTTAGGCTCTAGTATTACTTTATAACAATTACAATATGAAACAATCATAAGGAGAACTTCATTGACACAATCATCATAACCTGAACTTTCACAGTTAAATACAAATGAAACAAACATCGATTAGCAATGCTTTAAAACTTTTATATTTTGATATTTGTCTCATTCACTTTTACATATGTGTGCTATTGATAATGATGACAAATGTTTACAGTATATTGACACAATATAATCTAATTTTTTGATATTTTGATAATTTTCCCATTAGTTTTTATATGTATATGCTATTGATAATGAAAGCAAAAGTTTGTGTTGCATAAACACAATGTAAATATTGTATTTTCTGGCAAGATTAATATAAGTTGCAACACATTCACTTCAACCTCTCTCTTAGCTTGCTTTTTGTGCATCTAGATCTTGTTCTTGAGAGATGGAGCTTATAAACTAAGAAAACATAGAGATTGGAAGATCATACTAGTAAAATCTTAAGCGATGAGCTGATAAGGCTAAGGCTAAATTCTTGATGGACTAAGGACTTAGTGGGTTCTCAAATGGACGGACCATGACTAATAGACTTGGCATGGGTAAGCATTGGATCAGACTAGTATGCTTTGGCTGGCTTGGTCTTGGATGACTCATCATCAACGGATAGAGATCGTGGGGATCTTGGATGATCTGACAAATAAGATCACGGAGGATAAATATCAACACTAAAGGATAAAGACCACGTGGGATGATCATCTGAAAATAATGACATCTTCGTAGATAGGGATAGATCATGTGTAATATTTTATGTTGTTAGTTGGGATGTAGATAGACCTTATCGAATAGAGTCCTATTTAGATGAGGATGTAATCTTATAGGATAACGATGTAATCTGATAGGATAAGATGTGATCATAGGTAGTAGAGTTCTGTTAGGATTCTTACTTGTTCCTTAAACCTTAATGCCTATATATAGTTCATTTGAGCCTTGCTCTTCACACATAGAGTTGAGAGAGCATTCCTTTGTATACTTTGAGGGAAGTAATAAAGGTTGGCAGTTAGTTGTATCTCTTCTTTGCTTCTATTGTTGCCTTTGATTATTCTATTGCTTTCATAGTTTCTTGTGAGTGTGAGAGTTAAACACTGCAAGGGTCATGAGGCATTTGAGAACTCGATTGTTGATTGACGATCACGTGGGGAAGGATGAGTCTTGCTTAAACGAATCTAAGTAAGATTGTCATGTAAAGGAGTAGGTGTGAATTGTAGATAAGTTCGATGCTTAAGAAGACCTTTGTAATAACAGGTATCAGAGTCATATTTCAAGATGGTAGGAGGCAGTAATTTGAAGTAGTGTGTCAATAAAGTGAAGGCACTTATTAGCCCAATTCCTCAAGGGGAGGAGGAGGTCACTTCCTATAACAATTAAATGGAGATGTTAGCAGAACAAATCCAGGCATTGCAGCATCAAATAGCGGAGTTGATGAAGGCACATGAGGATACTGGGTTCGAGATGATGATCCTAAGGCATGTTATTACAACACAGGAGACTGGATGTGTCGATAGCACTGTGGTGAAGATGCATGAGCCCAAAGTTTTTGAAGGAGTTCAGAACGCAAAGGAACTTGAGAATTTTCTGTGGGACGTGGAGCAGTATTTTGTGGCTGCGAAGATACCTAATGCTGAGAAGGTCAACGTGATGACCATGTACTTAGATGGGGATACCAAGCTTTGGTGGAGAACAAGAACCTTTGTGGAGATTAGTGCGGGTAGAGATCCCATTGACACGTGGGATAAGATAAAGAAGGAGTTGAAGTATCAATTTCTTTTGATGAACACTTCTTGGCTCGCAAGGGATGCCTTGAAGAAGCTGAAACAGGACAGATTGGTAAAGGAATATATTAAAAAGTTTAGTTCTCTAATGCTTGACATTGATAATATGTCAGACGCAAACAAGCTATTTAACTTTTTGTCTAGGTTACAACCATGGGTGCAAATAGAGTTACAGAGGCAAAATGTGAAGGACATGGTTGGTGCAATTGCAGCTGCTGATGCTTTAGTAGACTTTCAAGTGACGAAGGAAACTAAGGCGGGCTCCTCAAATTATTCTAAGGGTAAAGGCCTAGCCTAATAGGAGAAGAGCAAGGGGAAAAAGAATAAAGACTTCAAGAAGGGAGACTTTAAAGGGAAAGGCAAGTAAAATGGTGGCTTCAATAGTAGGGAGACGTCCTCCAAGAAGGGCAAAGTTGCTTGTTACCTATGTAGCGGTCCACATTTTGCGAGAGAATGTCAAAGGAAGGAGAAGTTGAATGCATTGATTGCCGAAGAAGAAGAGGAGGATTCAAAGGCGACTTTAAATTCAATCACCTTATTAAACACTATTAAGAGTGAGTTTAACCCTTTTGAAAAATTAATGTATGTAGGGTTATAAGTAAATGGGAAGGAGGTAACCGCGATGATAGCTACTAGTGCGACGCACTCATTCGTGGCAGAAAGGATGATTCGTAGGTTGGGGCTTAAGGTATCGAAGTTCCTGACAAGGATAAAAAAATATAAGTAAGGCACAAGTAGTGGTAGGAGCTGCTTACAACGTCCCAGTAAGTATAGGGAGTTGTGTGCCAAGTTCAATTGCATGGTCATACCACTTGAAGATTTTGACTTGATACTGGGGATCGATTTCTTGAAAGGAGCAAAGGCGGTGTTGTATCCAAGTTTGGAAGGTATGATGATCATGCATGAGAAAAGTTTCTTTTTTGTTAACTATTGTAGATTCGGTGGTGGAACGACGAATGATACAACTGTAGTGGCACATGTGTCGACCATTAGCATCAAGAAAGGGTTGAAGAAGTGTATAGAGACCTATCTCGTTGCCATGTAGGAGATTAGTGAGGACCACGTGGTGGAAGTCCCCAATGTAGTTGCAAGTTTGTTGGGGGAGTTTCAGGACGTGATGCTGAAAGAGTTGCTAGAGACTCTTGCCCCTCGTCAAGAGATAGATCATAAGATTAAGTTGGTTCCTGGAGTAATCCCACCTGCATGTGCCCTATTTAGGATGTCCCCGTTGGAGTTGAGGGAGCTTTGAAAACAACTTGGTAAACTGTTAGAGGCAAGGTTCGTTCAACCGTCTAAAGCCCCATATGGTACCCTAGTGTTATTCTAAAAGAAGCAAGAGGGGACACTTCGGATGTGCATGACTATCAAGCATTGATCAAGGTAACAATAAAAAACAATTATCCTATTCCCTTAGTTTAAGATTTGATGGATAGATTGCCGAGGGCTGTGGTTTTCATAAAGTTGGATCTTCAGTATTGGAAGACATGAATGCAATATTCATTATAGGTAATGTGGTTAAGATGCTTTTGTACAACTTGTAAGATGGTCTTTCTGATTCTATCATCTTTTGTTAGAAACAACAAAAAAAGAATCTTCTTATTGTAATTGTTGGTTTCTTTTTCTAATTTTAGGGTCATTATTTTGGGTAAAAGAAAGAGACAAAAAAAAGTTAAAACTCTTTCCTTTCAGGTAGAAAAAAGAAATCTAAAGCCAGAGATAGCAACATTAGAAAGTGATGAACTTTTTTGTTTGGTTTTTAGCATATCTTTTGAGTTTTCAACTTGAACAATACTTTAATTAGTAATTGATTGGATTTTAACTAAAAATGTATCACTTTCTTATAAGTAAAAGGGCCTTGTAATTGATTAAGGAGCTTGTAATATCCATCTTGAAGTTGATTGACAAAAATTTAACAACTATCACATACTAATTAGAACTTAAACATAACACATTATTACTTTATGATCAAATAAGGGGAAATATTGTTTATGCTATTTTAACAAGTCATATGTTAACTTTGTACAATTATTAGAATTTGTAAAGCTAATAGTTTGTACATTTACATCCCAATCGTATATAATTCTTGGCTATTTTATGGCAATTAATGATGTCTTTCCACATTCACACCAAACTTTTTAACCCCATCTCTTACCCACTTTTTAACTTAACCTTAACACTGCGTTTGGATAACGTCTCTGGTAGCTTGAGACGGAACGGAACAGAAATTTGGAGACGGAACGGAACAGAAACTGGGGACAGTGAGCTGTTTGGTTTATAGTGGACATAACAGAGAATCTTGTCTCCGTCTCCAGGACAGATGTGTTTGGTTGTAGGGGACAGAGACAGAAAATAGT
>JANZLH020000112.1:217451-227787 GCA_026770325.2 Erythroxylum fimbriatum
TTGTGGTGTTATCTCTTCACATCCCCTGTCTGTTTTGGTTGTGGATATTCAAGCTTTACTTGCTAGGAATTGGAGTTGCTCTATTCGACATGTGCTTCGTGAAGGTAATTTTGCAGTCGATTGTCTGGCTAAATTGGATCATGGCATTGCTTCACATTTTCAGGTCTGGGATAATATTCCTGCAGCCCTCTCTTTGATTGTATGGGCTGATGCCTGTGGTATTTCTTTTATGAGAAAGTTTTCTTTTCTCTTAGTTGTAAAAAAAAAAAAGTTTTGATCCCATGGTAAACAATAAAGCTCAACATGTTTTATGAGTCACATCTTTTTCTTTCAAGGAAAATAGGCATCATTCTACAGTAGGACATAAAAGACTAGGATGATAATGGATCCCAGCAACTTATGTCATAGCATTAAAATGATGTTATTTTAATCTTTAAAATTTTAAGTCTCAAGTTCATCCTTAACATAAAACTTAATCAATCTAATCGTGACCCATTAATTCTGGACCAAACCAAATTAATTTAATAAAGACAATTAAAAAAATGATATCAATCTCACCAGAAAATATTATTTCCTTTTCGTTCGTTGAGAGTGTCATCCACATAGTTATTTAGCTACAATGGTTTCGATTCAAACTATGATGAAACAATGTTGACTTTGTAGTTGAATTCCTGGTTGTTGCAGGTTCACAATTCACAATAATTGCTACCATTAGTTAACAAAATCTAATTGACTGAATATTGCACTAGATTGTACCAAAAAGTTTACTATAACCCACATCCGAAGATTTCTTATTGGATTTTCAAATTCTGTCTCAAAAGAATACCTGTAGTCTCAGTAATCGCAACATAATAAGTATTGCAGTACTGCAAAATAACATTAGCAACAGTAGAAAATTCTTTTAGACAAATGCTTCCTCTCTAGACAACCTTTTCTTTCACCACATTCACAACACAATTTGGTGATGAATGTTTTATACTTGAATGACTGGTGAATTAGGATAAGACTCGGTCTAAGATTTAATCCTCGAAGACTCGCCAACAACATTCTCCATTCTTATGTACCACTGTCCTATTCGAGTGTGCTCCACCATATCTCTACCGGATTTTAAATAGCGGATCGGTCTCAGAACTCCAAATACAGCAAGATCAGCTAAATTTGGCTTTGATCCCCCTATAACAACAGAAAACAAATTAACAATTTGAATCCCTCGACAATCTCTTAAAGATTTTTTTGACCGTTTAGTTCACTTCAAGGATCAAGCTTAACTCCAGACTTCAGAATTATTTGTGACCTTCAGCTCTGAACTCTGATTCAAGAAATGTAGCACAAATAGGAACAAGGCCATCTATTGCAATGTTTTCGATTTATGTTCAAAATTAGCCACATTTGTATGAAAGATAGGAAGTCCATGCGTCAGAACATATCAAAATTTAGTTTCCTCACCATCTACGGAGTATTACAATTAACAAATCCTAAAAACTTCTAAAGAAATGGAAGTCATTTATTGTTGAACATCCCAGATGTTGAAAATTAATGTCTGTCACAAAGATGAAGGGACTTTGTTTCAAAAGTCATTTCATCCATTTTGATTTTAGACTCCAAAAGTAATCCCTTCGCAACAACCAAT
Organism: Erythroxylum fimbriatum; assembly: GCA_026770325.2. NCBI lineage: Eukaryota > Viridiplantae > Streptophyta > Magnoliopsida > Malpighiales > Erythroxylaceae > Erythroxylum > Erythroxylum fimbriatum. The sequence continues at coordinate 219,082 of JANZLH020000112.1, forward strand.
ATATTTTATATCCAAAGTATAAACATAAGCCTAGTTGGAAAGCATATCATATTATTAATCAAGCAATCATATTGAACTTCACTTATTTAATGAAATCTATGTATAATCAATATGTTTAGGGCATACCGAGAAACTGCCGCCCATCAAGAGCATCCACCCATGTTTCTGCAGCTTCATACAATGCAGCACGTTCATCAGTGATGTTATATTTCTTCTTCAACTTTTTGGACACAATATACATTGCTACAGCTCCAGCATACTTTACTGTCATTTTCTCAGTGAAGCTAAAGTTGCCTGCATTTGTAATCAATATCATTATCCTTGCCAAAATAAGACGCAATTATACAACAAAGTCAAAATTTCAACAGTGTAGAATGTAAAAGTAAAGTCCCATAATCAAAACCCGCCACTTGAGAAGGGTAACCAATCTCTAAGTAGAGGCATATGAGAAAAAAAATCATTGTAACCCAAAATCTTTAAAAACAGATCAAACCAAAAATTGGTGGAGATTGATTATTTCAATGTATCCAGAGTAATCAATACCACATATGGTTTAAATCTGAAAATACTCTCAAATTGTCGCAATCTAAATGCAAATTGGAATTAATTTAGTGCAGCATATGGAACAAGTTAAGTTTGACGCAAACAAATATGACATCAAAACAGAACACAACTCTAAAGCTGAAAACTTATTGATGCTAAAGTGTCACTCAACTCATTGAGCTTAAATGACACAATCAAGAAACCAGCCATAAAGATGTGTCATTGAGATCAGGTTCAGTGGAAAGATGCACTAACACTTTGTGCTGTCGTTCAGCAGGACATGAACAAGCTTTGAAATAAAAGAACTATCTTCCTAACATTATTTGAATACAAATAGAAAAAGTCACCACAATGGGAAATCCAGAACAAGAGCTTGTCCAGAAACATTCACTAGATAGGGTAGGCGAAGACTGAATCACAACATACTGACTATCGATCAATGATTAGCTTACCATTGCTTGTGATATAGTCAAAAGATTCAAGCGCCTCAGAAGTATTGCGGTATATGTTTGGAGATAAGACATGTACCAAGTGATTATCAACCCACCTATATCATGAACCCATAAGCAGAAAAGCAAAAGTCAGGGTTGAGTCAACAAAGCCCTTCGCAATCTTGGCCAAGAAGATGTGGATCTTCTATGGTATAAGCTTTATGGAAAAATCAACGAGAGAAACTTGAAAGTTAAACCTTGCATCAAGCAATGGTAGCATAAACTTGTCTAAGCTTGGCAAAAGCAGAAACAGCAGAACATCAAATTTATTACACATCACAGCTACAAGTCTTGACAACGATGCATCTTAGTTATAAGCATATCTTGTGACCCCCACGTAGATTATATTGCATGCTAAATAGGCATGAGTGTATATTTCATAGCTCACCATCCAGAATATTGTCCATACCATAAATCTCAACATAATGTAAGTAACTACGATAGAAGATTCTGATTCACTATGACATGCAGTCAAATTGAAGTTTTTATGTATTAATAAATGGTGGATGTTGAAGCCAGCAGTCCAATCTTGGTTGAAGATTAGCACTCCCATACAAAAGAGAGATGATGAGAAGTATAAGTTGATAGCAGCCATATACCAAATATCATTATAATAACATCACAAACAGGAAAAACAAGTGAATAATAGCGTTTAAGATCATATTATTCAAATATTCAAAACATGTGTCAGTTGAAAGTGAGAGGAACATAATTTATCTCTTGCAATATAATAGAAAGGGTAAAAGACACTGATACTCACTTTTAAAAAACTCCCTGATCTTCAAAATTCTTGAAAAAAAACTCCTCTTGATTTTCCATTTGTCAAAAACCTCCTTTTAAACTTTGGTTAAAAATTAACAATGAAATATACATAATATAAATAGCAAACGTTGACTAACTAAATGTCACTAATATGATAACTTCACTTAGCTCTTAAACTCAAACCAAACCAATTAAACTAGATTTAAATTAATAATTTAAGATAATTATAATAAATTATTAGTTTAGATCAAGTTTAATTAGTTCGGTTCAAATTTAAGAGTTAGGTTATAGCGTCATATAATTAGAAATTGATTAATCCACGTGTAATATTCATACGAGATGTGTTTTATTATTATTTTTTAACCAAAGTCTAAAAATTATTTTTTCTAGGAATCAAAAAATCACAAAGAATTTTTTCAAGAATTTTAAAAATTAAAATTTTAAAAAAAATTATATCAATAGAGAGTTTCATTTTTTTACTCGTACGATCATTATTCTAGATTACTAAGAGAACACCTTAAAACTCTAAAAAGAGACTTCTATCAAGAGTTTGTCAGGTTATTTTGTAGAAACTGTTATGCCATTTATTGTTATACGCGTGACAAAATCTATGTGACAGTTTCAACTTGATTTTAATCCTATTTTTGTTATTATGATATGACAAGGTCTTTTTAGGTAATTTAAAATAATAATTATTTTGTAATAACATGGGAGATTTATATCTTCTGCAGTAATAGGAAATGCCACCCAAACCAAGTAGTTCCTCTCCATGCATAATTTCATACAAGTCGAATGTAAATAAGCAAGAGGTAATTGCGAATTCCTTAACTAAGCTCACAACAATAATTGTTAGAGAGGAATAACTTGTTTTAATATATGATTTTATAGTGAATGGGGTACATATATATATATATATATATATATATATATATATATACTAACTATTCACTGTTTAATTAGGCAAGAAATTAAATGGCATCCCAACAATCATGCTTGTAACATATGGAATCCTCGTAATTAAGCTTGTAATCTAATTTATTTATAGTTATAGATACACTTTATAACACTCCTCAAGTTAGAGCATGGATATTAATCATGTCCAGCTTGTTACAAGCGTCATTGACTCAAACTCTATTTAGAGCCTTTGTGAATATAACTCCAAGTTAATCTCCATTTTTCACATATCTTGTAGATATTAAGTTTTGCTGTACTTTTTCAAGAACAATGTGCAATCAATCTCAATATGTTATAACTATTTCCTGAAACATAGGATTAAAAGTGATATGCAGAGCAGCTTGGTTATCACACCACAATTTTGTTGATATAAGAGCTTTAAGACCAATTTCAATTAAGTGTTGATATGTCCATATTATCTCACATGTTGACTATGTCATAGTTCTATATTGAGATTTTGCACTAGACCTAAACACAACATTTTGCTTCTTGCTTTTTCATGAGATCAAATTTCCTCCAAAAAAAGATATAATAACTATTAGTATATTTTTGTTCAATCTTAGAACTTGCCCAATCTGTATCTAAGAAACACTTAATCTGCATACAGTATCCCTTGTCCAGAAGTACCTTTTAAGTAACAGAGGATCTACTTCAAAATAGGCTAATAGCCTAATAATGGATGGCTGGAGAACATGAATTGACTTATCACACTAACAAAATATACAATATCAAGACGAGTTACGATAAAGTAGTTCAATTTTGCAACCAATTTCCTATATTTCTCAAGATCTTCAAATAAATCTCCATTTCTAGTGAGACGTAAATTAGGAAGCAAGCAATGCAATACGATAAAGTAGTTCAATTTTGCAACCAATTTCCTATATTTCTCAGGATCTTCAAATAAGTCTCCATTTTTAGTGAGTTGTAAATTAGGAAGCATTGGGGCAATGCAAGGGTTAGCTCCTAATTTTCCCATCTCTAATAATAGGTCAAGTACATATTTTCTATGAGACAAGAAGTGCCTTTCTTACTTCTTGTCACATCTATTCCTTAAAAAATTTAAAAACCCTTAAACCTTTTGTATGAAACTGACTGTGAAGAGATGACTTTAAGAATAAAATGCCCACACTATTACTTCTAGTAATGACAATATCATCCACGTATACAAGGAGTATGATGCCAAATGCATAACATTTATAAAAGACTAAGTAGTCAAATTTACTCATTCATCCCAAATGTTCCACTGTTTGACTAAAATTTCCAAACATTTATAGAAGTCTAAGTATGTCAAAGAACTGATGGAATATTTAAAATTCTTATATTCAAGAAAAGGGAACATTTCTCCCATTTATGAAGTATGTGAGGATTGTTATTATGCTAAACAACAAGATCAATTTCTCCAGGAATACTTTATGAATTTTAAAGACCTATGAAGAATTAAAAGTGATGCTACCTTTTATTCCTGATATTATAATTTAACAAGTTCAATGGGAACATATGACAATAATTAGCTTTTGGTTGGCCTAACACTCAATTTGAGATTTATAAGTCTCAAATTCTCTCTAGTGTTGAGATGACACGGAGAAGTAGTTAAGTAGAGATTTTAGGTTAATCTCTAAACCAAATCCAAGCATAAAACTTAGGATTTAATCAATAAGAGAAAGACAGTTTCTCTAAGAAAATTTCCCACAGAAGCTTTTATTAAAGGCAATGTTTCTATTAACCCTCCCTTTTATACCCCTAAAGTGGCACATGAGAGTCCTAATTCTAGTGTGAAAAGGATTGATTGAAATCCTTTTCTAAAGCTAACTTATTTCTTTTTCTTACTGGGCAAGGAAACTTGCTTAACTAGGAAAATTAAAATAAAATAAAACAGAAACAGATCCTAATGGGTATATGACAACATAACCAAATCCTAATAAGTTGAGGACAACATAAACAAATCCTTATGAGCTCAATCCTTTATTATGAGATTTCTTCCCTACATGAGGTCTTTACTCAAATCCTTTGCATAGATTTCATTGCATTTGTTACTTTTAGTTTTTAGAATCCTAGTGTTCTTGTAAGTCCAAACAATGAATTTGATACTAGGAAGTCATATGATAAAAATAATAATAAAGGAGGAAAGATGGACTATCGAGACAATAGAAATTAGGATACAGTAGGAATTATTTGTTGATACTATCATGAGCCGGGCCATACCAAGCACAAGGTCTAGGGAGGTCTAACAGTACCTAGCCTCATCTCTAACTAATAAAGAGGTTGTTTCGGATACATCCATAAGAAAAAAAAATGCAAAGATTATCTGTGAAGGACATAAATTAGAAGGCCTCTACATTTTGAATACCCAAGTGTCAAGACCAACTACTTGTTCAAGTCTCTCAACTCCTTCTGAGGATCACTATCAGTTAGGACACCCCTCCTTATCTCTAATAAAGAAATCCCTCAGTTTTATAATGTATTTTGCTTAGATTGTGAGTCTTTTGAGTTTGCTAAACATCATATTTTGTCTTCAATTCCTTATGTCACCAAAAGAGCTAGTTCCCCTTTGAGTTGGTTCATTCTGATGTCTAGAATCTATGCCTTGTTGAGTCCAAAATTGGATTTCGATATTTTATTACCTTTGTTAATGACTTTTCACGTGTGACTTGGCTTTATTTAATGACGAATAATTCTGAAATATTTTTTCATTTTAATGCCTTTTATGCTGCAATAGAAACCCAGTTTAATGTCTCTATCCACACTTTAAGAAGTGATAATGCCAAATAATATTTCTCTTGATCATTTCAAAACTTCATGACTTAGAATGACATTCTTCCGCAATCCTCGTGTGTTTAGAATGTATCTACAACTATACTAAGCTCATATTACAAGCTTAATAACAAAGATTCATAGGTTACAAGCAAGATTATGGGGATCCAATTTAATTTCTTACCTAATTAGACATTGAATAGTTAATATACATATTTGTACCTCATTCATTATAAAATTATCAATTGAAACAAGTTATTCCTCTCTTAGATGGTATCAGAGTTTTAGCAGCACTGGTGGGAAGGATTTGAGGCTGGAGAAGCTAATCAGAGGTCAAGGCGCAACTGCATGTGCAATCACACCGACACATGGGTGGGAGAGCACAATCTTTAGGCAATGCGTGGGACTCACACATGGAGATCTTGGTTCTCGAACTTCAAGGAAACGCTTACCAACAAGTAGCACCCCTACTGGTGCTAATGATGAGGTCAGATAGTCACTCAGAACTAGTGGCCCAGAAAATTTCAACGTCCTACTCTTCTGGGCAGAACTCCAAGCAGAAGAAGATGAAGGAAAAGGAAACCAAAAACAAGGATTCTATTCACTAGATAGAACCTTCTGTTATTGTGTAAGTAAAAGAGTAATAACTTGGTTCAATTGGTGATTTACGGTGGATGTGGTACACATATATATACTAAATATTTAATGCTTAATTGGGTAAGACATTAAATGGCATCCTTGTAACTAAGCTTGTTATCTAATCTATTTATAGTTGTAGACACACCATGAAAATTTAATAGATAACGGAGAAGGGTCGCCTTCCATTCCAACTATTAATGTGAGAGCATGATTTCTATCAAATAAAACGCTCATTCTTTGTCATCGAGCTACAAACAAATTAATCTCTTTTGATAAAATTGAACTCTATAAAGGAATTGTATGTTACATGAGAAAGAGACCATACCTACGCCATTTTTTCTCTTCATCATCAGCATTTGACGTATCATCATCAGCTTTCTTTGAAAGCACTTTATTGCTTAATTTGTCAATGATGACTACAAAAAAAACACTACTTAATCTTCACATAAACAAACCTCAAACTTTAGCACCATAACTAATTGACAGGCTATGAAATCCTATTACTAATATAAAAAAAAAAAATTTTAAAGAGACAATGACAATGCTAACCTGATGAGTCAATAAGTTGTTCACCATCTACCATAAGAATGGGCACCTTCTTATAATCAGACCACTTTATCTCCTTCTTACTGATTGGGTTAACTTCCACCACTTTGTGCTTTATGTCATAATAGTCCAGAAATGCTGAGATAATAGAAAAGATTATAAAGAGCTGAACCATAACATGAGGCAAGAAATATTAAATTGGTCACATAAACCATAACACATTTTCAATCTTCAATCTCTCATGCCAGATCTATTCAAAAGAAGAAAATACTGGTCAATACTACCCTGTACTTGCTCAATAACAATCATACGTCTTTCATTCAAACAATTCAAAAGTACATAATGACCTCAATATTATTACAAGTGACACAAACTAATTTGATAAGTTATGATAAAACTTCTACCCACAGGAGTCTAGGGCACATTGCTCATAGTTAGCTCTTTGAAAATGAAAAAGCAAGAAAAAGGAAAGGAATATAGTGTGTGCAGACATGTGATTTCCAATGTAATAAAACTAGCTACTAATATGCATTGTGAGAGTAGATGTCAAAAGCAAAGCAATCAAAACACAAAATATCACTTTCTGTTTGTTTAGACAACAATTTGTTATAAGTTCTCTTTGAAAATTCCAATCCCATACCCTGTTTGGTTCAAGTAAAAGATATATTAAATCACAAATCCATCTTCAATGCCAAAAATGTATTAAAACTTGCAATGTTACAAAATTGTTAACTAAATACAAATGGATATTTTTCAAAAAAACACGTGTGTTTTGATTTCGGCCATTTGAATTGTCTAAAGAGAATATTCTCCAAATATTTTTCTGTCTAAAATTGTCAAAATAACGCAACAGTTCAAAGCAAATTCTAACTATTGGACTAAATTGAGGCCTTGGCAAAAACAATGCAACAACATGATCTCTAAGGAACTAATCCAATATATATGAATCGAAGCAATTCTATAAGCATTTTGATTTAATCTAGTAGCACAATAAGAATCAGTAAGCAGTTGATCAACTGACAACCAAATATGGAGTCATGATCGTCACTAGAAAACCAAAGAATTCTAAAACTTTAAAGGAGAGAGAGAAAAAGAAAGACCTTTAACTTTATTGCAAAAAGGACATGCCTCATACTGATAAAGAACAACGTCCTTAGGCACAAGCTCCGCCGGAGGAGGCTCTTTGGCGTAGACCTCATGGGAGAGGAAGGCGGCGGCAGCGACGGAGATAAAAGCTCCGGCGACACCCAGAGAGGCGGTCTGAGTGGAAATGCGGGAGGTGCCGTAACTGTGGCCGTGTGAGCTGTCGGTGGAGAAGAGAGCCGACAGAAGAGGGCGGTGATTGACGGCGACGGCAGAGGAGGTGGTGGCTCTGCCGTCTAGGTTGGCAGCGAGCGTGCGGGAGAGGACGGAATAAGCGAGTGTGGAGGCTCTTCTCATTGCATATGAGAGGGAGAGATCTGTAGGAACGGACCAATGTTGTCAAGGTTCTTAGAAAGGGTTTATGGCGGGTTTATTAAGCGATTATGTTTATTTTTATGTATAATTAATTATTACCGCTTATCAGCAATTTTTTTTTTTTGACACCGCTTATCAGCATTTAAAATTAACATTTTAAGGTTCCGCAAAACAAGACTAATAAATTCTTATTAGTAGACAGGCATGATCGTAAGTGAGAGTTGCCAACTATGATCGTAAGAAGGTCGAAAGAGAAGTCTTGACTTAAAAAGTTTTGCTTTGTGGTTGGGTCGGTTGGGCTGGCCTTACAAGGTCCAATCTCAGGCTCAGATGTCGATGGCTCGGGCACAAGAGATAATCTTCCATGCAAACATAACGACTCACGTAAAGACCTAAACTTAGCGGTAACCTCTGGTATATATGGTACTGTTCCTCCTTTATTCAGATATGAGATTACAACTCTGCTTTCCTCTGTTTTCAACAGCCGAAACCTACACAAAAAGACTGACTTGAGCGTCGGAGGGGCCTCCCGGGAATCAACTCTCGGCCCGCCGTTATTTGT
>JANZLH020000112.1:227887-246327 GCA_026770325.2 Erythroxylum fimbriatum
CATCATCCATTCCAGCAAGATCGAAACATTCGAAGTTACGTCTACAATTTTAACAATCATAAAATAACTGTTCACATCAGTAAGCAGTTCTTTTGCCCCTTACTTTTTTCCCCTAATTTTTAAAATTGATAATTTTAAAAGTTTCCCTTTGTTTCTTTCCTGCTTATTACATTTTTCGATATTTCCTTCACTGCTCCTTTAACATTATTTCCTCGCCTTATTATTCCGACTACGTTTACACTCCGTTTCTACTCACACAACATGTTTTCTCCCTTGGAAATTTGGCCTGTGTGTCTATTACAAGATAAATCTGAACTCTCAAATAAAATTATCGAATAATTTACACATTTATAGACTGATTTCCTTATTTTAATTGCAGATATGAATTCCAGCTATTTCGAGCGCAGGAGGTATTTGAAAAATGCCATAAAAGAGACATATGATCGTCAAAATGAGCTCCATGAGTTACTTGTTCGATTCCATGGACAGAAAAAAAAGGCACAAAATAGTTTACATGCTTTTCGCTACCGCGAGATGTTTGAAACTGGTCGAAAGATAGAGATGACAAACAAACTCAAACAAGTAGCTATCCAGACCAGAAAATTTTATGAGGGACAAATTAAAAAGCTTATTGATTAAGTCATCTTTGTACTGCGTATATAAATAGCAAACATTCACTCGAGGAACCCATTGTTAGCTTTCAATTGTCGAAACAAAACTTCAATGAACAGACATCTTCGTAAAACAACTGATTGAAGAACAGTTTAAGGAAAAAAAAGCACACGATAAAAAAGCAAGCGAAAAAAAGTAGATGATATAAAAAGCAGACCGAATCAAAGAAACGAAAAAAGCAAGTTACTAATACAATGTATTGCTGATTTCTCAACAGGAATGGCTGACAGCCTAGATTCAGCAACCACAATGACTTTTCTAGTGTACTTGTTGCGCACCCGAATTTTATTTTTCAAACATAATAAATATATCTTACCAAACATAAATTTGGAGAAAGGACATCGAGTAAATAATTTTCACAAGTAATTCAATTGTAAAACCTGTACTGTTGTTTTCTGAATTTCCCAAGAAAAAGGATAAGAAATTCTTTTTGAAATTGTATATCTAAACAAGAAGTCATCACAGAAATCAATTCCAGTGCCACATTACTCATGTTTAAAGCCTCAAGAATGTTTAAGGATTGGCTGAAACATATGCAAATGCCTTTAGTATATGATCAGGAGTCTAAATCAATATATGAACAACAAGCTTGAGTTATTTAACAGGAATACAAGGGTCAAGGCTGCATTGAGGAACAATGAATGAAATTACATAGGGACTACAAATTAAATATAATCCAAGACAACAAAAATTACAATGCAAGGCAACAATTTTAATTGGAAAATAATCATACGCACAAAGTGTAGTAAAAGTTAACAATTTATTAATCGAAAGAAAAAACCCTCTGAACAAGTTGAAGGCACCCAACCTTCATATAGTCAAAATTTGCATTGACACAGAGGCAAAGATTACTGGGAAGCGTCCATGTTGTTGTCGTCCAAGCTACAAAGGCTGCACCATGCGGATCATCAACAATTGGAAAGGCCACTATTATCTTAGGGTCAGGGACATCCTGTTATACCAGTGGCGTCAAAAATTACGCAGTATCAAAATATCAACACCGTCTAGCAGCCAAAAAAAACACACACACACACACACATACACACACAACTTAGAAAAAGATCATTCTGAAACCAAAAATGAAAAACAAACCTTATAATTCTGACCAGCTTCAAAATTTGAAAGCACAGTCTTACAACCAGTACTGTATGGCATGACCTGCAAGAAACACAATTACCAACACGTTAAACCCGATGCTGCCTTCTCCTGTGTATTCAAGGGTAACGGCACATCAGCAAGTTAATGGATGTTAAAGTATGAAAAAACATCGTTCTTTTATAAGATGTAAAATGTCAAACATAAACAGACAACTTCAAGATTGAATTTTGAAGTATGACACCAACCTTAAAACCCTTGTAAACAAGGCCCTTATCAAAGAGCTGAGAAAAAACCCACCAAACACTTTCCATAAACTTCAAGTCCATAGTCTTGTAATCGTTCTTAAAATCAACTGCACGCAAGTTAAGATTATGTAAAACATTTTTTCCAGCAAAAATTCAAAGATGATCTCATGTCCTCTTCAATCAATGTGAAGATTAAGTGCCATACTTGTCTGGAGAAAGTATGCAAAAGTGAATTTGCCCGCAAAGATCAGTAACCAAAACAGCACATACCTGCAGCAGTTAGAGGAAAATTTTAATAAACAACAAGGTTGGGGCATAATGTGGGATGTAAAAGAGGAAGAACTATTTATATCAGTCTAACTGAAGCAATCAAAAGCATACACATCTCCACATAATACATATTCACCCATATCAATGCTTGCAACTATTAAATGCAAACTGCGATATCTGTAAAGATTAAGAATTAAATACATCATAAGATTTTCACAAACACATGAGTCAACACACAATACAACAAACACACGCAGCTCTTTTAACTTGAATTCATCAAATATATTGAATTCATATGCATTCCAATCCAAACTTACCAAAAGGAACAGACCATACAATGTCCCTCTCACACTCAGAAAAAAAGGTACCTGATAAATCAGAAAGCAAAAGCAATAGATTCCACAAGAAAAAAAATGCAACGAAGCAAGATACACATGCATTCAAATTAAAGATTGGGAGCTATAAAACTTGACTATTGAAGAAGAGTCAAAACATTGAATATCAGAGAAACAAACCTGCAATAATCACTCATTCTCTCATAAAGACCACGTCCAACAAAGTATCGTTCCTGAAGTAGGAATAAAAGTTGCACTAAAATAAATATCAAGTACAGGGACATACACATATCCAATCCTTTGAAATGAATTTTGTTAAAATTTCTTGAACCAAACAGATATAACTGAATTACCTGAACAGCAGTGGCCAAAAACTGGAGCAAGTCAGGATTGGGCCTCTGCACTAATCTATAAACAAAAGACCTAATCGAATCACAAAACATTAGAAGTGCAAGTCAGGATTAGGCCTCTGCAGCAAATGAGCTCGAAAAGAACTAAGTCTATGCAATCCTCTTCTTTATTAATCAATTACAACAAGTTAAATATCCCAGGTAATTAATAGATGCTGGTGAAGTTAGGTATTTTTTTCTCTCCTTGAGCAAGTACTTGACTCTACTCCCATGTTTTGGACATAAAAACTGCCATGTGAACCATTGTAACTTAATGGTACGACAAGTTAGTTTCTTATTGTTGCAAAAAGTAGAAATGAAAACCGTAGACTTTACACTAATCTATAAACAAAAGACCTAATTGAATCACAAAACATTAGAAGTGCAAGTCTGGATTGGGCCTTTGCAGCAAATGAGCTCCTAATTAGCAAAGGAGTTACAACAATAACAACTGATATTCCACTGAGAAATTCCAGAGCAAAAGCCAAACTCTCAAGCTAATACCATTTGAAAACAAAAAATTGAACATTATGCTTTGACAAATTAATTCTTGAACCAATTATCAATGCAAAGAAACAAAAAAAAATCAAACCTGGTCAGGTTGGGACGTGTGGACAATCAAAAGGACTACCAAAGAAGTATTGAGGGGAACTAACCTCTAATTAAAAAAAGATGCAATGCGAGGAACTTTTTTTAATCCAAGTTTCCCATTTTATTATCAGGCAAAGGAAAAGAACAAACAAGTACCTGACTGTTCTTGATGATCATTGAAATCATAGCAGAACAAAATGTCCTGGATAAAAAAATCCACAAACTCTTAGTGTAAAGAAATTTCTTTCAGAATACACAGCTGATTACAGTATAATCAAAGGATATAGCTGTATCAAGCAGCATTTTTGAAGCCAGTCATAAATCATTACCTTCCACATACCTTAAGAAACATTACAAACTGCCTTTGCAGGGAAAAGGAGAAAATGTCATGGTTAAAGAAAGCATAAATTCCTTCTATTGTAGCAGAAAATATGATAAAAAAACACCAAAAATCCAGATAGACTGCACCAATAATCTGAAACTAACTCGGCCAAAATACTGCACAGCTCACACTAATTATTTTAGGGAGCAAGATCATATACGCAATTCTTAAATTTTTCCTCATATATAAAACTTTAAAGCACAGCAGCTATTCTATATCTTCAGAGAACATGTCCAAGTAAATCATACGGCATCATGATGCATATAAAGCAGCAACTCCAGAGGTAGAAGCACAGAGCAAACTAATAGATTTTGTCCACTCCAAGATCATTCGAGATTCCAATGGCTATAAAAATTAAAATCAGATGTCAGCAATGTATTACCCGCGTTTGAAATCCTAGGTTTCACTGCAAGAGTCAAGCCCAGAAAACAGTCATCAGTGTATGCTCCAAAATCCCAAAGATTTAACTCAAGATTTGGCTTCGCTCCTGTGGAGTTGAAAGAGAATGATATAGAAACCATCGATAGACACACTTGGCATGCTTATTGCATTAAAATTTGATTTTAGAGAACTTTCCTATGTCATTAAGCCTTAATTCTAGGGGATCTCGAACTGGAAAAGAAACTCTTGTGCCCACCTATACAAGGAATATTGGTAAATGGAGGATCAATAAAAACTATGAAAAATCAGACTTTAAAGCAATGTTTACATGGAAAAAGGGATGTTGGAGTGACTGATCAGCAGTTGGCCTCTTCAATGGGTCCTATGAACATAATTTCTGTAACAAAGGAAGAAGGAGTGAGAAAATGAAATACAAGAAATAAGTTGGCAACAAATGCAAACTTTCTACTATAGGGAATTGGTTAAATTTTAGGTTGTATCAAGACCCACCATGATCAAATCAATGGCTTCAGAGCTAGCATTGGGAATGATTTTAGATAGGTTGGCAGGCAAAATCTATAAAAGAAAATAAAGCAGTAAACAGCAAACACTAAGAGAAGAAACAACCGTTAGAAACTGGATACGAGGATTAGATCAGCCTACCTCTGAATAAGTAATATTCATCAACCCAGGTATATTTTTTGCCTCACGGAATGTAGTCCAATCGGGTGCGCCAAGAACACAGCATACATAAAAAGAATGGATCTGCACTCTGTTTATTCTTTTCATCTAGAACCCTCCTGCAGCATTTAAAAACTAAGAATGAAGACCAATAGAGGGAAGGAAATGTAATGGCACAAAGGCAATGTTAAACAATGATAGCAAAATAGCTCTAGCTATTGACAAGTAAAGATATGATACTCTTGCTGAAGCAAAGCCAGCCCAGAAAAACTGAATAACGACTCTTGAGATAGCCATGCCTCGTGCAGTGCTGTAAGCCCCAAACAACAAGTAAGCAGCAGGATAGTTACCAAGAGAAATAAAAAATTTCTGAATAATAAAATTGCATGTTTATATAAAACTCATTCAGAAATCAACCTTACTCTTTATGAAATTCATGATAGCAAACACTGGCCCAACACTGAGTACTATTTTGAAGACATCCAAATTAATACGCCTATGGTTGAATGCTATAATCGTCAGAGCCTGCAGATAAGAGAATAACACATGAACTTATTGAATATAAACATTTTACACTAATTACATCAATAATCACAAACTTAACCTGGAACATCATGACCAGAAAGATCCATAGCCGATGGAAACTACGATATAGGTGGAGAAAATTACGATGCTCAACAAAAGAGCTTTTACTAATCTGTCAGGGAAAAAAAACAAGTTGTTAGGTCGATCCCAACGAAATCACCGATGCACTAACGAAATAACAAAGAAAGAAACACCAGAATTGGTAACTAACGGCTCACATTAAAAAAGAACAAAGGAGGAATTGGTTAAAAGGGACTGAGCCTCTATGATTGTGGAAAAGAAATTCAGAGGGTATTGTACATTCTAGCATTTCATTCTCCATAACCACACCCACACCAACACACTTTAAACTGGAAATGGAGGCAAACCAAAGATTATCCAGATAACAAAAACGGAAATAAAAGCCCAAAAACCCTATAAATGAGAACCCATACCTGCAAGAGAGAGATTAGCGAGCCAGTCTTAGAGAACAGCCACTGAGAGTACTTGTCGTCGACGGAGAGAAGCCCATATTTTCTCCAGCTGATTAAAACCATCAAAAGGAAAAAACAGATAGAAAGATTCAGTGGCGGAGAAGGAGAGGAAGTCGACGGCAGAGAGCAAAACAATGAGAGAGAATAGAGAGGGAGAAGAAGGAGAATAATAACAAAGAACATTCGAGAGAGTGTCAAAATAGCAGTTTTGTGACCGTTAGATTAAATGGACGAGTGGGATGGATCGCGTGGTCGTCCATCCCACTCCTCCTTAGTATATATTCTTAATAAGCCACCTTAGGATAGATATTAAACAAAAGTTTTTTTATATCAAAGATTTCCTCTCAATATTCCCATACAAGCTTCTTTTCTATTACGAATTCGATCATTTATTATTGTTAAATTTATAGGATTATTTACTTCTTCTCTGGAAGTAGATCTAACCATCATTTGTATGGATCCTATAAGCACCCATTCTATTTTGTCTCTAATTTTTGGGAATGTGAACGAGTTTTCGAAAAATATCTTTATTAGATGACAACACACTCATTACTTTATTAGAAGTTAAACTACTATCTAAGGCCTTTTTAAGATTAATATCACAAAATAGAAAGAAAACTTGAAAGTTTAGTTATCTATGTTGACTCCATTTTCATCCACGAAGAAAAAAAAACCTTGAGTTGTAGAAAAGCACTGGCCCAGTCCTAAGCGGGAGTCTTCCTCCTTCGATTTGAGCTTTTAGCCTTTGGTTTTTGTGCTCGAATTTATACGTCCCGAGGTACTCTCTCTTTGTGTCACTCAGTTTTCACCTCTCTCCTTCGGACACAAGTACCAAAGGTCCCATGGGAGGAGCTTTTTGCAGACCGCGTGCCTGTTGAAGAATGAGACACCTAACATATGGTGTTTTTTTGGGTTTTAAACCTATTTTAATGTCATATTAAATCCACTATAAGAATTTATTGAATACATAAATTTTGAATCTTTTTTAGTATTTTTCTATCAATAACAATTTCTTGACTGTGATCTCCATATTATTCCAATTTTGAGCATCAATTTGAGTATTAGAAGATTCTATGATTTCACTCATTTATTTCAAAATTCATACTTTGTATTTGTTACTATAAAAATGCTTTCTTCATAAGTGTATTCTTCAAATGTATCAATTTTAATGAAATCTTCATTTTCTATCATTTCATTTATTTCATCATCCATTTCTATTTTCTTTTTATAAAATCTTTTAGGACATTTATTAGGATAATGTCCTTTTTCTTTACAATGATAATACTAACATTAAGTTATCTTTTTATTTCTTTTCTTATTTCTTCTAAACATAGGCTTTCTAGGTTTGTATAGGTTTGTATCCTTCTTTTTTCTTTATAATATTTTGCTTTACATTTCTTGAAATATTTTTCTTAAAATATTTCTTCTTCTTATATTTCTTTTTTATCTTATAATAAAGACTATCACCTCCTATCATAGTAGGCATTTTTAAATAACATAATGAAGATTTTTTTTTATTTATCCCTTTACTTTTCTTTAGTAATACAGTTTCATCACGCCTTTCACTTAATTTATCTTTTGAAAAGGAATTTTTTCCTAAGGTATCTACAAGATCATGATTGTATGTTGCCTCTAATTTTCTTCCCCAAGGATTAAAGATCTTTGAATAAAACATCTTTAAATAAATTTGTGCATTATCAACTTAATTATAAATATGGTAATAAAGTCTAAGAAAATACAAATATATGTATTGATTTCACACACATCACATAATTGCAATCTTTGTAAGTCCATAGCATATTTTCTTATAGTAGTTAGTTCTTTTAAAATTTTTCCTTTGGGGCATCAAGCATTTTATATTTATCTTATCTTTGTAATCTCCTCTCCTACTAAATAAAGCTTTCCTTTTTACAGATACGGTTCACAATTTCCAGTTAAAACCTTATTATTCGCCTAGATCTTTAGTATATGCCTTAAAGTAGGAAACGTATTAAGCTTGTGCTGGACTCTGTTGAAAGGGTGTCAAGGGTAGTTATCTTTCTTTAAGGTTGGAGTTGGAATGCTCGTTAAAATACTCGACAAAAACCTGGTAAAGCTACAACTAAAAAATTGAAGATATAGGCACGAAAGTGTAATGGACCCTTTAATTTGAAAATTTTGAAACTAATTTTTTTCTCTAAATCGTCAAAGTCATGGCTATTTAGTATACATCTCTAAGGTTGGAGTTAGAATGCTCGTTAAAGATTTCACAAAAACTAAATAAAGCTACAGTAAAAAAACTAATGATATAGGTATGGAAAGATAATGGACCCTTTAATTTGAAAATTGTAAAACTATTTTGCATATAATTATATCGTGACTTCTTATTTTCTTTAAAAATTCATATATGGATTACTTATAATACATTTAGATTCTCTAAATCTATAAATGAGATAATTACATCTCTTTTTTAAGAAGTCATTAATATTATAACAAGTAATCATAAATTATAGGATGAAGATTTGCGTTCAATCTCTTTAATTTTTTATATTTCTCCTTGTGATCATTGGATTATACTTAATAGACTTAAAAATGCCTATGCGTGATCTACACCAATCATATTTAAGCCTCGCACAGCATATTATGGTGTGGTTATAAAGAAAAAATTGATCCTTCCAAAAGGAAAAATTTTTATTAAAAATATAAAATATTATAAAAAAGAAGCATCAATTGATAAAAAAAACCATCAAAGATGGACTAGAATCAGTAAAACAAAACATAAAGAAACAATTTTGGAATAATCATAAAGAAAAAGCAAACTTAGAAATGATAAATAAACAAAAAATGATTAGAGTAAAGTGTTACGAGATATAATTAGAAGATCAAGAGGAATTTAGGAAACAACTTCTTCAACTACAAAATCTAAAGATAATTAGGTCTAATAAAGCCCCTTATTCTTCTCCAACTTTTATGGTTAAAAACCATGCAAAAACAAATTAGAAATAAAGCTAGAATGGTATTAAATTATAAAAAATTAAATGATAATACAATATTTGATGGAAACTTCTTACCTCCACAAAGAAACATTAATAATAACAAGAGGAAAATAAATCTTCTCTAAATTTGACGGTAGGGAAGTTAAACTTCAACCTCATATCTTTAAAAATTCTCACAATTTCTTGATAAGTTAATAAATTAAAAAAACAAGTCCAAAGATTTTTAGGAGTAATAAATTATGCTTAAGATTTTATTCAAAATCTAGCTGAGATAAGAAAACCTTGCAAATGCTTTTAAAGAAAAATTAAAGATTTGAATTTTCACCCTATTTAATTGAACAGGTAAAGAAAATTAAGATTTTGTACACTACATTGCCAAAATTTTCTTTGCCATCTGATGATGATGGTTTATTTCTTAAAACTGATGTTTCTGATCATGTATGGAGTGGACTAAAAAAGATAGATTATGATAATTTTAATATCAAAATGAATAAGTTTATTTACAGGTATACTTCGGGAACGTTTACAGATACTCATCAAAGATATCACATTAATGAAAAGGAATTATTAGCAATAGTAAAAGGCTGTCAAAATTTTTATTTTTTATTACTTAAAATATTTTTATTAAGAACTGATAATACTTAAGTCAAGGCTTTATTCAAAGTAATTTACCCTCTAAAAATGAATATAAAAATATATATAAAATGGTAGGCTTTATTAACAAAATATACCTTTGATATTAAGTTTATCAAATCTAATAACAATGTTCTCACAGATGTTTTTGCTAAAGATGGTCAACCTTAGAAAAGAGATATTTGACTTATTAGGATAGATGGTTGAAGATATCGATACTTGCCAAGCACAAATCAAAGATTTATTCAATATTACAAACTTCAACTTGATACCAAAAGAAGTTATAGAGATACTTCTTTCATTTTTCCATATATGGCAAGCCAAGATAAACCATTATAATTATTTAGAACAAAAACTTTATAGCCTAGTCAACAAGGCTAAGATATTTAAAGATTTATCATCCACAAGTTCTTCTTCCCCGATAAAGGAATCTACTAATTAACAAATTAAGCTAAAAACGGTTACTCTTGATAGTACTTCTCTCAAGTTTGATATTACGCGTAAAGTGATGATACAGAGAAATGTCATGATTGATACTCTTCCAAAGAGTCATCCTATTGTTTTGGCATACTATGAAGTAATGACAAGTAGCGATAATTGCTATATTGATTTTTTTAGGATATATCTAAGATTGAACTTTTTACAAGGAGCTCATCCTCAAGCTAGGAGAGATTGGTATGATTTTGGAATAGTAAATGCTATATATTTGACAAATTCAAAATTTCCTAAGATATCATTACTTTTCAAATGGATTCAAGAAGGGGTTAAGGATTGTTATCTAAATAACGCTACAATTACCCTTAAAGATACCTTGGTATTACAGATAAATATGTTGATCCAGATTTTTATAAAGATGGACAATATGATGCCTATAATTTCATTACTTTGGGAAAGGTATAACACTTCGCCATTACCGTGGATATTAAATTAAGAAAAGAATTTTATAAACACACAAAAAATGATATCCATTGTAGAAGAGGAATTGGCATGAGAATTGTTATTTTTGGCATGGAGGCAACATTTAAGAAAGGATTTCAAACCTATGCCAGAAAATCAAAAATTTCTTCTTTAATGATGTCTCCAGCCAAGAAGATAAGCATGATTGAAAGAGGAAAGATAAGATCAAGTGCTAAGGAACAAAAAAGGTTTTGTCATTTTCGAAAACATACAAGAAACATGTCTTGCTTATACAAGTGGCCAAATGACTTTCAAAAGAAAAGATGTAGCTTAATCTGTATACAGTGATGATTCTGAATCAGAAAGATAATAAGATAGCGTGGAAATGTCTCCAACCATTTTGATAAAAGGAAAATCCATTATCAATAAAGATATAATCTACTTTTTGAAAATTTGGTATAATGTAACTTTTGTTAAGTTAAGAATCCACACTTCAATTTCGTTTATATAAGTAAAAACCTTAGGATAGCAGAAGGTGGTATGAAGCATTCTCTATGTATCCCACCCTTGTAATCTCCTCTCTTATGAAGTAAAACTTCCATAGATATAAATCACAGTTTCCATTTAAAACCTTATTCTTCTCCTAGATCTTTGGTACAAAAACTCGATACTCGGTGAAGCTATGGTCAAAACACTAAAGAAATAGGTAAGAAAGCATATTTGATCCTTTAATTTGGAAAGTATAATTCTATTTTGCATATTATTAATGACTTCTTATTTTGTAGAAAATTCTCTATATGGATTGTCTGGATAACATTTAGATTCTATAGATTCTATAAACAAAATAATTGCTTCTCTGTTTGAAGAAGTTATTGATATTATAACAAATAATGATAATTTAGAAGAAGAAGAATGAAGATTTACTTCGAATCTCTTTAGTTTTTTTTATATTATTAGTAGTGTAGATATGATAAAAACTTCTATTTTCTTGCGCGATGATCATTGTGGTTTTTTTTTATTTTAGAGTTGTATTTGATTTTTCTCTAAATGTAATAATATTAATAAAAATAAAGAATATTATATCAATTTTATATTATTATGATTTCTGGAGATATGATTCGATTAAAGTAAAAAAATTTGTATAATATAATATATTAAGAGACTGTTTTATAATTTCATAAAATTTAGAGACTATCTTGTAATTTTAAAAAATTATTTAAAATAATGCCCTGTATTGACCAGAAGGTCAAAATTTTGAATTACGGAAACAATTTCTTTGTAAAAAAATAAGAGAAAGGATGTGTTCATCGATGGATCTTTTATACCCTCACAAAGCGGGGTGCCTTGTGCACGAAAGTGTAAGGGACCCTTTAATTTGAAAATTTTGAAACTAAATTTTTCTCTAAATGGTCAGAGTCATGGCTATTTGGTATACATCTCTAAGGTTGGAGCTGGAATGCTCGTTAAAAGATTTAACGAAAACTAAGTAAAATTACAGTAAAAAAACTAATGATACGGGTATGGAAGCATAATGGACCCTTTTATTTTGAAAATTTTAAAACTATTTTGCATATAATTATATCATGACTTCTTATTTTCTTTAAAAATTCATATATGGATTACTTATAATACGTTAGATTCTTTAAATCTATATATGAGATAATTACATCTCTTTTTTAAGATGTCATTAATATTATAACAAATAATCATAAATTCGAGGATGAGGATTTGATTTCAATCTCTTTAATTTTTTATATTACTCCTTGTGGTCATTGGATTATACTTAATAGACTTTAAAATGCCTATGCTTGATCTACAACAATCATATTTAAGCCTCACACAGCCTAGCATGGTGTGGTTATAAAGAAAATTTTGATCCTTCCAAAAGGAAAAAAAAATTATTAAAAATAGAAAATATTATAAAAAATAAGAATCAATTAATAAAAAAAGCTGGACTACAATCAATAAAACAAAAAATAAACAAAAATTACTCTAATAACCCATTAAAATTTTGTAATAATCATAAAGAAACGGCAAAGTTAGAAATGATAAACAAACAAAAAAAATGATTAGAGTAACTACTATGAGATATAGTTAGAAGGTGAGGAGGAATTTAGGAAACAACTTCTTAAACTAGAAAATCTAAAGATAACTAGGTTTAACAAATCCCCTTATTCTTCTCCAACTTTTATGGTTAAAAACCATGCAAAAATAAATTAGAAATATAGCTAGAATGGTACTAAATTATAAAAAAATTAAATGTGGTTGGGTCAGCTGGGCTGGCCTTACAAGGCCCAATCTCAGGCCCAGATGTCGATGGCCCGGACACAAGAGATAATCTCCCATGCAAACATAACGACTCACGTAAAGACCTAAACCTAGAGGTAACCTCTGGTATATATGGTACTATTCCTCCCTGATTCAGGTATGAGATTACAACCCTGCTTTTCTCTGTTTTCAGCAGCCAAAACCTACACAAAAGACTGACTTGAGCGTCGGAGGGGCCTCCCGGGAATCAACTCTCGGCTCGCCGTTATTTATTTTGCAGGTATTCTATAGCCAGAGCCGCACAAGTCATGGATCCAAACAGCGACGTTTAACCCCAGCAAGATCAGGCTGAACCACCATGAATAGTTGAATTGTTAAGGAACGTGAGTTATTCTGCTGCAAATGGAGCCGGCCGGAAACCTGAACTAAAACGAAGCACAAAACGGATATTAAAGCACCTAAATTTGGCTGGACTTTACTAATGATTCGGTCGTTAAAAATATCTATGTCCCTGAGATAATTACTACTTAACTCCAACTTACAATTTTTTATTTTAATTTAACTACAAATTATTTTAATCTGATGAGTATTTAAACTATAAATAAGCCGAACTGGCCATAACATTGCTGCAACACTGATTCAGCTTAGGTTGCAGCCGTTAGTTTTGAGTATTTATTGTTTATACAATTAAAAACAATATGATATGATTCACTTGAATTTTTCCAAATCACTGTTGGCAACGACATAAAATATGGGCTGTTTCATTGGTGAACATTCATGTCATGGTTCACTTCTTAAAATTTAGTATTATACTTGCTTCATTTATGCATAATTTTATCTCCAACATCAAATCACTTCTTTTATTTGTCGAATGATTCAATCTAAGAACTTTATTCTCTATATCTTTATCATTATTATCGTCAATAATATTGTGTCTAAGTTTTTTTATTAATAAAAGTTACCAAGGTAGATTTATTAACCTTTTTCTCCATATCTTTGATGATAACCATGTAATATGGAATAACATTTTTATGCATACTCTCAACATTTTGAATCTAATTAGATTAAATATGGTGCACACATCTTTTTCAAAGTGTATGGCATAACCTTTATCAACTAATTGATCTACACAGAGAATATTTTAATCCAAACTTAGCATAATCAGCATATTAGTAATCAACTTGATACTTGAATATGTTTTGATCGTAATTATTCCCTTTCCTTTCATTTATATGTAAGCTCCATTTCCTGCTCTTGTTATTGATTGATAATTCTCATTAAGGACCTTGAAAATGGACTCATCATGGGTTTTACGACATGTGTAGCCCAAGTTCATAAGTCACTTGTCCTTATTATTGCAATTAAACATTACAAAGGTTATGAACGAGGTCTCTTTTTCATCTTCGTCAACTTTAGCTATATTCACTTCTTCTTTTGGCTCTACTTGTGCTTGCATAACTTTTCAACATTTGAGAGTTAGTTGCATGCTCTATGTCTTACATGTGGTCTTAACAAATAATATTTGAGTGAATGATTGCTCATTTGTAATGTTTTCAAAGTGAAAATTTCCTTCTTTTCCTCCATTTTAATATTATCCTTCTTGTTCTTTTACTTGTCTTATGCTAGCTTGGTTAAGACTGAGTTAGACTTGAATGGCTCTAATCCAATTTCTTGCCTCTACGTACATTTATTTATTCCTATGTTTGAAGTGAATTCATAGGCTTAATTAATGTAAGTTATGACATGTCCTTAGACTCCTCCAAAGCAAGTAATTTGGCTTCAAAACTCTCAAGGACACTTACAAGGACTTTGTCAACAACTCTTTTTCCAAGTCTTCTCTAAGTAGAATTAATTAATTTATGACCTTTATAAGTTTGTCTCGGAACTATTTGAAAATTTCACTTTCTTGCATCATCAACAACTCAAACTCCCTACAATTGTTGATGATTTGAAGTTACCTTATTATATCCAACCTTTGAAACAATTCCTTTATTTTTTTCCCCAAGCTTCTTTTATAATATCACTATTAGTCTTTATGATGTGAATTTACCTTTTTTTCTATTTATAAAATAATGAATGAATTACTTGTCATAAATGATTATGAAAATTAATATATGATAATCATAAAGCAATAATAAGAATAACAAAAGGAGAGTAAAGTAAGAGAGACAAAATTTATTTATAGTGGTTTATCCAACTAACACTTAGCCTAAGTGTACTTCCCAAGCTCCATTTGGAGATTCACTATCTTCTTTCCTTCAATAGAAAAGGGCCAACCTTTTTTTAAAACATCTTATTCGCTAGGAGTGAAGAAGAATCCTTACATTATCTTGCTTTAAAACGGGTAAAAAGGAACCTTTACAACCATTTTGTTTTGACAAGTGAAGAGTAATCTTTTATAAATCTTATTCAAGGTCAAAAAGAATCCTCATAAAGTGTGTCATAAGCAATTTCCCTAATTGAAATAATTATACAACCCAAAAAATCCTTCTTTTACTGACATCAATGAACAAAGACTCAATATACAATATGTAATGCACTTTATGTGCTCTTAAAACTCTTAGCAACTCTCTAGTATACCTAGAAGTCTTTTTCTTAGAAATTAAAAATTCATTCATTATAAAAGAGAAGTTACAAAAAGGGGGGAGTATCTCTCCCACGTGAGAGAAACCCTCTTAAAACATTGGTTTCAGACAAATACAAAAATGGCAACGTATCCAGTCCAATATTTAACGACACTTTGTAGACAATTAAGGTAAAACTAACTTGCCCTTTCTCAAATCTTCGCATCATTTCTCAATTAGGGAGGGTGAAGTCGACTCTGGAGGCTAGGTGATCAATGGTTCCGGCACTACTCCCACTCAAATCTTTATACAAGAAGCTCGACACAGGTATCACACTCAACAACCAAACTCTATAATCGTTTAGGGCATGGCTAATCTGAGTTCATGTCATTAGGATTTGATTTTTCTTAAAGGACTTCAGAGGCTAGCCAGAGAGGGAAATTAGAGAGGAGATCTCATCCATGAAAAAGGTCTCCAATTCAAAGATTTTGAAAGCTTCCTTTCTTTTTTCTTGAAACCTCCACTGATTAAACATTAATTCATTGATAACAGGGATTTGAATAGATAGCATGGATCTTCAAGCAATGCTCAACCTAGAAAGGAGAAGATCTTAGTAATTCCAGGTGATTCCAGATCGGAACAAACCTCATTTATTCCTTAAAGACTGTGAAAGAATAATCTGCTTGTTTAAAGCATGAGAACTGTTGTGAAGAACTGTTTTTGGATTTTATTTCTGCATGTGTGAACTGAATAACAAGAACTTAGAAGAGATTAGATAGGGCTAGGCCTATATTCTCCATATAAGGGCCATTATCTTGCTACAGTGTAGGTTTAACTGATTGATGATCAGTTGCTCCCTTATGCTAGCAGTAGTGAGTTCTATAAGAGGTATTAACGAAGTAGATTTGTCTTTAAACCTTCTACTATTCCACTCATTCCAGATTACTTGAAAACATGTAACCATCGAGACTAATATAATAGCCCTATCATGTTTAGAAATATGCAAATTAGGTAATTCCTGTAGGATATCTGTAAGTCTGCCATAGATAAAACCAGGGGCACATAAAGTAGAAAATTTAGCCCAAACTTCTCTAGAGAAGGCACATTCAAAGAAGAGATGATCTCTAGTTTCATCCTCTATATTTCATAGGATATATAGCTTAAAGGAGGTTAGGAATTTCAGCCTATCCAAGGTACTAAATGTATCCCACATTGCTAGCCAGAGCAGAAAACTAACATTAGGTCTAAGGGCCTTATTCCAGATCAGTGAATCCTATCCTACTTGATTTGTAGACCCCTCCCTCATCTTTCTGACTTCCTTAACAGTAATCTCAGAAACAGGAATACCCTTCTATAGGTAGTTATCACTCTCCACATGGCTTCTAAATTGAGGAAAGAGCAAAAGTCTAGTCTCATTTGAAGAAAGGGACCAGTTCTCATTCTTAATTATTTCTGGGAGCTTGGTATCCTTAGGGGACCGATTTAATAGGGATCTTGCCATCTAATTTTGTATTAAAGGTCCATTCCCTGTCCAGTTGTCATACCATAAGGAAATTATTTCCCTTGCCCCTATCTAGCAAGTAATGCGTTGGTACATCTCCTCCCTCATTCTAAGAAGTCGGTTAAAAAACCAATTGTAGTTGTCTTTGGTTTAAAAGCCTAAGGTCTGAGAGCTTTTAAGCAACAAGAGTTGGAGAATTCTCCAATGCTATTAGGTATCCAAATTATTCTATCATTCCTTTTATGGTTAGGGGAGTAATTAGGATGATAATTTTATAGTATTTTAAGACCTCTGAAGCTTATAGCCCAAGCATCATGATGAATAACTTCCATTACCCAAGCTTGAATTGGGATTCTAGCTATAAGTGATAAAAGATCCTCCCTAAGGATTAGTGTACTTTGCTTTGCCAATTATTAAACCAAATGAAGAATTCTATCCATTCCCTACATGTGTTTTGAAGAAAGGATAAACAACATGCCTTTTTCTTAGCAATTGAATGAAAGGCTAAAAATGTTCCTTTCTTTCCATAATTTTCCAGAAGTTAGAATCTTTAAGATAGTATTCACTGTTCCATTTGTTCTAAATAGCCTCTTTATCAGTGATCACTCTCCAAGTTAGTCATCTACATAGAAACCAACCCCAGTCCTCCTTCCTATTTTCTCCAGTATAGCTATTCCCACTTGATTTTTCCTCCTTTAAATTTACCTTCATCTCCAATCCATAGAAAGTTCTTAATTCATTTTTCTAACTCCTTGTTAATTTTCTTAGGAAGAAAAGGATGTGTAGTCTAGTATATGTGTATATTTCTTATCACTGATGTCATAAGAAGAAGACCCTTATTTATAACAAGGCTTTGTATGCCATGCATTAATTTTTCTCTTGTAAATCTCCAAAAGAAATAGGCAGTCTTAGTATCTTAGCTTCTTAAAAGAAATTGGAACTCCTAGATATTTAAATGGTAGGCAGTGAGCATTTAATCCTGTAATGTGCCTTAGTTTGGAAGTGCTTTTCACATCATAAGAGAAATAAATTATGCTCTTCTGTTGGTTTAGACTTAAGCATGAGATCTTGAAGAAAAGCTCAGGAGAGTTATCCATAGTTGAAATAGAATTTTGGACTACTCCTTATAATATAACCAAATCATCTATACAACTAAATCATTTATAAAGCTTAGGTGAGTGAGATTTAACTCCTTTCATTTTTTATGGAAATTAAAGTTAAGGCATCTTTAAGTGTTCTTCATAATCAGCCTAGTAATAATTTCCATGGAGATAACAAATAGGTATAGGGATAGAGGATCCTGTTGGGCCCCGATTCTTTTTCTTTGGTAAATAAGTTGCTTAATTTTATTTTGAGATTTTAATTTGATAATTTTAATTTTGGTTGGAATAAATTGAGGATTTTATTGTGTAGGTTATGATTATTCAATGAAGGGATTTAGTGACTTTTGATTTGTAGATAAATTATTATTTGTGATATATTGTGAGTATTAAAAAGAAT
>JANZLH020000112.1:267320-279443 GCA_026770325.2 Erythroxylum fimbriatum
ACTAATATACATATATATATAGGCGCCAGCCCCTCAGACTAAAATTTTTTCAGAATATATATATATATATAGGCACCAGCCCCCCCAAGATTAAAATCCTGGATTCGTCGCTGAAGACTAATGACTGTTATCTTATTTATTGTTAAAAACCCTAGTCAACACTTACTCAGGTGGAAATTGCTCATTTTCATATAAAAATGATGAACTATACTTAGATGTTGTTGGAAGGTGATGTAGGGAGAGGGTTTAGAGTAACAAGTTTCAACCGAGTAAGAATAGAGTGAGGATGATTGTTGTTGGAACTATAGAAGAAGATTAGGCTTAAACAAGACCTCTTGAATAAATTCAAGAGATAACATAGTTGGTATAATGTGTTTCAAATTCCCTAATTTGTTGTAGTCCTAGCATAATTCTTATTGATAATAGGAAAAATGAACAGAATTAGGAATGCATAGACTGGTTGAGATGGAAAACCAATCTAAATAATAAAACATTGAAAAGATTGACTAAATAAGAAAACATTTAAATAAGGTTATGCCCTTGCATTAGAAGGCCTTTTCGATCTTTGTGATGGAAGGTTTTATGGGTTTAACATTTAGATCCAACCATCTCTTACATGTTTTTGAGCTATGTGATCCATCTTGCTAAAATATTCACTCTTTTTTCTTTTCTTTTCCTATGAAAAGCTCACTTTCCACGTATATGGTAGGACCAAATAGCTTCTCACTCCTGAAAGATGTCAAGGACCGAGAACAAATTAACATAGTTTGCAAGGCAAGTTAGATGTGATTTTAATATTACATTTGCATTCTATTTAACCTATTATGTTGTTTTATGAAGTTTCAACACTGCTTAACTTAATATCTTTCTGCTTAA
This sequence comes from Erythroxylum fimbriatum, assembly GCA_026770325.2. Taxonomy (NCBI): domain Eukaryota; kingdom Viridiplantae; phylum Streptophyta; class Magnoliopsida; order Malpighiales; family Erythroxylaceae; genus Erythroxylum; species Erythroxylum fimbriatum. Next base: position 268,197 of record JANZLH020000112.1, read on the forward strand.
TATTTATTTCTTATCGGCTTGACTACTTATGAGTCTTCATGTTTTGATGTTTGACAATTTTAAGATTCTTCATGTTTATGAGGATGCTAAGACCGGGTGGATTGCCTTTATTTGGGATGGAACTGACATTGCAGCAAGCACCATTAACACAAAGTGAGTTAATAAAAGTTAAGCCTTACAAATCAATGAGCAGAACATTTCTTTGCAAAATAAAAAAATGCAACGATTTGAACATTTATCTTATATCTTGATTTGTAGAAATAAAGGAATAAAACATTGTTAGCACTTGTTTACTTGTTATGCTTTGCTTATGACTGTTGTGTTTGTCTTCTTTCTGTTTTAGTTCTGGTCAGAGTAAAAGTTTAGGTATTTATCCATTTGACACAAGCATAAAACAACATATGAATGAGGACCTTCTACAAGTCCATAATTAGTCATTTATCTTTAGATCAATCTTAAAAGAATAAAGCAATTTGTTGCTAGTGTAGATGATGATATAATAAAAGACATCAATTTCCTATGTGGATTCATCAATTCTATAAAAATTCTTTGGGCTTTGAAAAATTAATGGGAAGCCCTTTTCTTGTATGAAAAGTCTTTTGTTAAGTTACTATTAACTTCGGGTGAAGTGACAATTTCTAAAGATGTGGCACTCTATATGGATAGGCATATCACATAGTAATAGTTGGAAATTAACAAATCACAAGGTTTGTATGTCAAACAGATTAATTGACGTAGGATAAATAGAAGAAATATTAACTAGTAGCTAAACTCACAAAATTTGGGGAATATGGCTAATCTTGGGTTGTTGGAATATCAAGCTTTAGGTCTAGATTTCAGTTGGAGAGCTGAAATTTCAGATTTAGTATAGGGTTGATTGCTAGTAATTTTAGACTAAGATTTTAGGGTTTAATATGGTTAGAATTTAGGGTTTGGTCATCGGAATTTTAGGTTAAAATTGCTAGAATTTAGTGAGGAACACAAGCATTGGAGGTAGGAAATTAAGAATCACTCTTAAAGTCTAAGAATCACTTTTAGAAGAAAGAATCATACTTTTTAGTTGAAAAACTCAAATTTGTAGAAAAAATCCAAGATATGTTGTTATTGAAAGATTGGGTACACATTTTTATAGAGAAGTTCTTAGAACCCTTATTTTAGTAAGAAAGCATTCCTAACAAATTTAAATCTTATTCTAATAAAATTCTATACGCCTTAGACAATTAGGATAACATGTTTAAATTAGAATAATATATTTAACTTGCAACTACTCTTATCTAATAAGGAATCTTAACATAATGTTAATTTTAGCCCTTGTTGTCTTTGTTTTCAACTCAATTTCCATTCTCCATCCTCTATCCTCCATCCCACCAAATTAAGGCTTGTGGTTGACTAATTTTTTTCTCCTTTATTTCTTCTATAAACTTTTAAGCTCTTTTGCATCAATTCTCCTCGACTTATCTGGAGTTGTCCTCGATATAAGATGTGACAAATATTGATTATATAAATTTGGATTTAACTTCTGAAATTCAAATTCTAAAATTCAAGTACTGCTAGAAATTGGTCTTTTTTAGTCTGATTGTATATTAATATATCATCAAAATATACTACCAAATATCTGCCCATAAATGGTTGAAACATTTGATTCATCACTATCATAGAAGTGCTAAGTGAATTAGGGAGTCCAAATGGCATCACCAATCATTCATAAAGTTCCTCTTTAGTTTTGAAAGTCATTTTCCATTCATCTCCAAGTTTGATTCTAATTTGACGATTCTCACTTCATAAGTCTATCTTGATAAAGATAATAGCTCCGTTGAGTAAGTTTTAATCTTATAAAACTCTCAATATTTCGCAAGTGCATGGGTCGTATGCGTAGTAGTTGAGGTATCGATCCCACGAGGAATTAGTGAACTACTTGAATCCTAACTTTGTCCAAGGTTGTAAAAACGTGATTTAATTGAAAATAAAGATAAAAAGAAATTTAAACAATCAAGTAGGGGTTGAATGAAAATAAAATTATGAAATTAACACAAGTAAATCAAAATGGAGCACAACCATTAACAATTGAGACATCGCAACAAGACAAGATCAAAGAGTAATGAGAAGATGGGATTTATCTATTGTCATTTTGCTACCCTAATCACTTTTGATGTAATTTGTACAGGTCTTAGAATTTTGAAGGGTTGATTACTCTCTCTGAAGATCTAACAATTAACCCTAATTAATAATCCCTAATTGATTATGAAATTTTGATTTTGCAATCTCTCGATTAATAAGAATAGCCCACGTTCCAATTAGTTCTTAAGCAATCTAATAGACAATCGGGTCCTCATACAAGATCTCTCTTTGCGTGATTTTTGATTTTATAATTGTGTGACTTATTAGGTTGTAACTCTCATTACCCAACCTAATCGGATTACTATCGACTTACTCTCTCAATTTATTGTCAACGTATATGCAAACACAAATATGACAATACCCAAACAATTTCATTAACATCAAAAGCAAATAGGTCACAAAATGACTCAAGATTCAATCTCGAAATGAAATTAGAATATAATTAACATGATGTTCAACATTCTCAAACCCAAGTCATACATCAAGATGAAGTAAGTAAAAAAGAGAAATTATAAAAGAACTTGAAATGACTGGGTTGGAGTGGCTGGACAGCAGCTGCAGATGCTCCTCTTCCCTTCTCTCTTTCTTCTCTCATGTTCTCTCTCAAGATGGCAAAAGGAGGCCCCCTTTTCTAGGGTTCTTTCTCTTCTATTTATATCTTTTCCATTTAGGGCAAACATTAGGATTTACTCGGGTTCAAAAGTCTAAAATATCCCTAAAAAAGTTACGTTTTAGAAGTCAGTTTGTGTCCATAATGCCACAATTGTGGCACTATGTTTTGCCCTTTATCACGATCGCCGTGGCAAACCTACCAAGCTTCTATCACGATCGTGGCCTCGGGTCTTGCTCTGAGTTTCCTCCGAATTATCTCCATGTTTTGATATTTGATCTGAAACACTAACAAACACAACAAGGCACCTCAAACACATAATATTAAAGCTAAATAACGTGCTCTAACCCATAAAACACTCAAAACACAAATATCTAACAAACTAACACAATTCTGACCCTAAATATGCATGAATTAATTAATTGACCATTAAAAACATAATAAAATATCTACTAAAACATCATGCAACCTACAACTATCAAGCTTCAATCAACATGTTTAACATGTCATAAAGGTGAGGTGTTGGAAACCTATACTTCATTGTGATCTTTATTTCTAGACAAATCAATGCACATTCGTCAACTTCTATCATTTTTAGGTGTTAATAATGACAAAATTACACATGAACTAAGACTTAAATAAAATTTTTTCCAGTAACTTCTCTATTGATCTTTTTAGCTTTTCATTCTCAATAAGATTTAGGCTATGTTTGGTTGGACATAAAGTTTTTAATGGAATGTAATATAAATGGATATAATATTAGAAAATTGTTGTTTAGGAGGGATGGAAAAGTTCATAATGTAATATAGTGAAATGTTGTTTAGAAGAAAGGTTCATAATGTAATATAGTGAAATTCATAATGTAATATAGTGAAATATTGTTTATCATTTTACATTCCATCTTAAATCCCTCAAATCGGAGGCAACTTATTTTTATTGTTTAGGATGGAATGGGATGTAACGTGAAACCCTCTCCTTTCATAATATTCTATTTCATTCTATTATAAACCTTTCTCCCAAACGATGGAATAATATTATATTATATTATATTATATTATATTAATAACCACCCAACCAAACATAGCCTTAAGTGATAGATTGGAAGAGTTGGTATGGTAGATCTAGGTACCAAGTCAATAATGTACTGCATATCTCGTAGAGGAGGTAATTCACTAGGTAGATCACTAAGTGAAGGTTTGAAAAATTAGCTAGCAGTTCACCCACTTCTATTTCTATTACTTACCTCACTACCATTGCAAACACAATTTTCTTTGTAATACAAGTAGTCAAGGAATTCTTCTCCAAAGGGGATTCTCCTTAAAGAGATTAACAAAACCTTTGTCTGTTTGATTCCTAAATGCTCCAATTCCACATATTTTGGGGAATTTAGACCTATTGCTTGCACTAACTTTCTCTTACTACAAGACTGAAGAAAATCCTAGCTCAACTGATTAGTAATAACCAAGGTACTTTCCTCCAAGGCAGACATATAGGAGACAACCTCCTTATTGTTTGCGAGGTCCTGAAAGGCTACTCCAGGTCAAATTATTCTCCAAATTGTACAATCAAAGTTGATTTTTAGAAAGCTTATGACAATGTGAGTTGGGACTTTTTATGGACATTATTGATGGCTTACAGATTTCCATCTAAATTTATAAAGTGGATCAAAGAATGTATTTCATCGTCATCCTTCGCTATCTTGATCAATGAAACTCCTACCACATCATTCAAGGCAGCAAGAGGTCTAAGATAAGGGGACCTCTTGTCCCCTTACTTCTTCGTTTTGTGTATGGAGACTCTCAACTCTCTTATCAGGCATGAAGTGCTCATGAATCCAAAATTCAGATACCATGCAAATTGCAAGAAGATTGGTTTGACTAACCTATGTTTTGCAGATGATCTACTTTTATTTTGCAGGGCCATGATGGACTCTATACAAAGCTATATGGAAGCTCTTAGTAAATTTAAAAATTTCTTAAGTCTATAGTTCAACTCAACAAGGAGTGATTTCCTCCTATTTAAGAAAGCTAGTGCTTTGGGACCTCTCATCTCTTAATCAATTGGAATGCAATTCAAACATGCTCCTCTATTGTATCTTGGACTACTGGCCTCTACTAAAAGACTTACATATGCGGAATGCATTCCACTTCTGGAGAAAATACAGAAAAGGATCAGTTCATGGGTTAACAAGTCTCTGTCTTATGCGGGGAAGGTGTAACTCATCAAATCGGTATTGAATTCTCTCCATATTTATTGAAGTTCTCACATCTTTCTTTCTCAATGAATCATTAAGATCATTGAAAGAATCCTAAAAAAATTTCTATGGAATCATCCAAATGGGAATAAAGGGTCAGCTAAAGTGAAGTGGGTTGATATCTGCTTCCCTAAAGATGGAGGAGGATTGAATATAACCCATATCAATATCACAAATCAAGCATTAATCTTGAAGAGATTGTGGTGGATTCTCATGGATAAAAATTCACTTAGGATAAAATGGCTATACTCTTATTTTCTCAAAGAAAGAAGCCTATAGAGCATTCAAAAATCTACCTCATATTCTCATTTTCTCAATTAGATTCTAAAGTTAAGGGACAAAATCAGGGAAGACATCTATTGCACGATTGGTAATGGAACAATGACATATGTCTGGTTTAATAATTGGTCTAACTTGGGACCTTTCATACATCATTACAACAGTCTAAGCAGTCCCTAAACCTCTTCACTCAGACTTAAACTTAGCTCTATGATTACAGAGGGTACATGGAACTTTCCTGAATAATTGAGGCATCTCCAACCATCCTATCAACCTCAACCAAACTCTCTGGATATATTCTATTGGCAAAATCAACCTATCAACTCACTAATAGCGCCACCAAAGATATGCTAAGAATTAGGAAACAAAAGGTGGAATAGCATAGAATTATTTGGAGCAAGGTTCTACCCCGAAGAGTATCCTTTATATCACGGCTAGCAATCCAAAATAGACTAAATACAACAGATAGAATGCCTTATTTGCAAATGGACAGAACATGTCTAATGTGCCAGATCCATGTGGAAACAAGAAATCATCTCTTCTTAACATGTCCTTATAGTGGCTATGTATGGGGTTCTATATCTAGCAGATGTCTATGGCTAAATCTTGGGAACACAATCACAGAGATAGTACAAGTACTATCCAATCACTCAAACCCTCGAAACCTAGATATACAGATCCACGTCCTATCCTTAGGGCTTTGTATATATGGGTTGTGGAAGCAAAGGAACCTTAGACGATTTGGTAGAATCAAATCACCCAAAGAGGTTCTTGCATCTGACATACTACGAGAACTTAGAGAGCTCATCCTACTGAATAATCTTATCCAAACATGTAACATAAACATTAGAGCCTCTCTGAATGTTTAAAAGGCTAAGTGTTTCAACACAAGAGCATACAAGACAATCAAAGGACAGAAATATAAGGAAAGCAAAAGAAAGTGGAAATTGCTTAGGGGAGAATCTAATGTGCAAGGTGAAGAAAGGAAAAACAGTTTAAGAAGAAAGATGAAGAAACCTGATCAGAGGTGCTTCTCCATTCCCTCAAAGGAAGGCGATATCCAACGTCATGAGGTTCTGGGAGAATCTCAACATTAAACTTGGCCTGAGGAGAGATGAAATTGATCAGATGAAGGCGCAAGGAAAGCATAACTATATAGAACCTTCTCACCTACGAGTGTCGGTTGTGGAACAAAACTTCCATCGGCATTGGGGATTACAGGCGAAGATTACGAGCATCGGACTGCAGGGGGGGGGGGAATTTTACTTCGTCGTCATCATTTGTCAATGTAGTGGATGAGATGTGTAGTCGTTTTGGTAAGTATGATGTTGAGCAGTTGTTGGTTGTTTTGGCAAGGGAGTGTAAAAACCCCAAAGTTGTATTACTATCTTTTGAAATATTTATAATATATACTCAATTAATTTCTTTTAAAAGAAGGTAACGGAATTGATTCATAGAGTATGCCACTCTTGAAATTGATTTGTTACATTTTTCCATATTAACTTGAAGAATCTTATACTTTTGCCCAATGTGATCTTTCTTGCAACTTTTCATAACTTTAATTACGTATCATCCACTCTCTTTGTGATAAGCCCTGCACAAACACTTCAACCACAGCCAGAACACACACAAGCTCCAACGGAATAAAGCAAAACAACAATGGTAAATATAGTGTCTATATTGCTCAACTTCTCAAGCCAGTATCGAACAATGTAAATGTGCTAGCATTCGAGGAACTAGCCCCTCCAGCCTTAGGCTCACTCTACGTACTATGATAGACAATCACAATGCATGCCCTCACTCACCCTTCCCGTACCCATTTATTCCCTGACAGCTAACTAACTGCCCATATGACAACTCTGCCCCCCTTTTTGTCCTAAGATGACAGATTCTACCCCTCTCTTGCCTTGGCCTTCCTTCTATGGTAAGTGAACATGATCTTAGGACTCCTTTGGGTCGTATCAATACCCCCCCTATCAGCTGCACCTTGTCCTCAAGGTGGAAAGTAGGAAATTGTTGCTTCATCAAATCATATGACTCCCATGTTGCCTCCTCTTTGGGCAGCCCTTCCCAACGAATTAAAACCTCCTTGACCTGAGAATTAGGCCCCTTCCTTACTTCCAGAACAGCAGAAGGTTGAACCAATAACTCCAAGGTAGGGCTTAGCTCCTTTGGCCAGCTTGCTGTCTGGTGTTGTCCCCGGGCTGTTTTTAGCTGCGAAACATGAAAGATGGGATGGATTCTGGACTCCGGTGGTAATGCCAACTCATAAGCTACTGATCCTACCCTTCGAATGATTGGAAATGGCCCGTAGAACTTAGGAGATAACTTCTCATTAATCCTTTTAGCCAAGGATTGTTGTCTATAGGGGGCTAGCTTCAAATACACCTGATCACCAACTGCAAATTCAACATCCCTTCTGTGCAAATCAGCCCTTGCCTTCATGTGCTGTTGTACTGTCCCTAAGTGGTTCTTCAACTCCTCTATCATGGCATCCCTCTCCTGTAACATTTGCTCTACACTGGCCACTACCGTCTTCTGTGCTCCATATCTCAAGATTGGGGGTGGCTCGCGTCCATAAACTACTTTAAATGGAGAAGTTCCCAAAGATGAATGGAAAGAAGAGTTATAACAGTATTCAGCCCAATGCAACCACTTATACCACTGAAGCGGCTTGTCCCTGGTGAAACAACGAAGATAGGCCTCTATGGTCCGGTTGGTGACTTCGGTTTGACCATCGGACTGAGGGTGGTAGGCTGTGCTCCTATTCAGCCCGGTGCCAGCCAACCTAAATAGCTCCTCCCATACTTTACTTAAGAAGATCTTATCTCTATCGGATACCAGGGACCTTGGTATTCCATGGAGTCGGACAACCTCCTTGGTGAAGAGCAGTGCCACCGTCCCAGCTGTAAATGGATGTTTCAAAGGCAGCAGATGAGCAAACTTGCTCAATCTGTCCACTACTACCAGAATAGTGTCATACCCCCCCGATCTTGGTAACCCTTCTACAAAATCTAGAGAGAGATCTTCCCAAATTTGATTAGGGATTGGTAATGGCTGTAACAATCCCGCAGGGGTCAATGCCGCATACTTCTGTTGTTGGCAAATAACACATTCAGCCACATAGGTAGCTACCTGTTTTTTCATCCCCTCCCAATAGAGTTCCTTGGCCAGCTTCTTATAAGTTTTCAGAGTTCCCCCATGTCCGGCTAGATGAGATTCATGTGCTTCCCGTAAGAGAAGCGGAATATACTTGGAAGTCTTGCTGAGCACCAACCTCCCATCATACATCAACTTGCCATGTAACAAAGCAAAAGGCAACTTACTAGAGGGATCCGTGGAGAGTTCAGCCTTCAAAGCTTTCAGCTGATCGTCTTCTTCTACCTCTTGCAAAATTTCGGTGATGTTGACCCCATGAGAGACTCCCATAACTTGGCAGCCCACTACCTCTCCTCTCCTTGATAGTGCATCCGCCACTTTGTTGCTCTTGCCCGGTTTATACTCTACCTTGAAGTCGTACCCCAAAAGTTTTGTAACCCATTTCTGTTGATCTACTGCAATCATCCTCTGTTCCAGCAAATACTTGAGGCTTTGCTGGTCAGTCCGGATGATGAATTGCTGCCCCAAGAGGTAGGGCCTCCATTTCTTCACCGAGAGGACGATGGCCATAAGCTCCCTTTCATAAACTGATTTCCCACGAGCCCTAGCCGACAAAGACTGGCTGAAGTAAGCGATCGGCCTTCCATTTTGCATCAGCACTGCCCCTAACCCCACACCCGATGCATCAGTCTCTAATATGAAAGGCTGCTGAAAATCAGGTAAGGCCAAAACAGGAAGAGAACACATGGCAGCCTTCAGCTGCTGGAATGCCATTTCCGCCTCCTCTGTCCATCGGAAACCTTCTTTTTTAAGTAATTGTGTCAGTGGGGCTGCTATCTTCCCATAATCTTTCACGAATCTCCGGTAGTAACCGGTCAGCCCTAAGTACCCCCTCAACTCCTTGACATTTTTAGGTTTAGGCCAGTCCATCATCGCTTGGAGTTTGCTTGGATCAGCTGAAACCCCTGCTCCCGATATCACATGCCCCAAATATTCCAACTCCAATTTGGCAAAGACACACTTCTTCATATTGGCATATAGTTTATTTTCCCGCAATAACTCCAGTACTTCCTGTAAATGGCTCACATGATCCTCCATGGTCCTACTATAAACTAAAATGTCATCAAAGAAGACTAGCACAAACTTCCTTAGGACCCTCCCGAAAACCCGATTCATCAAAGCTTGGAAAGTAGCGGGGGCATTTGTGAGCCCAAAGGGCATCACCAAGAACTCATAGTGTCCATGGTGTGTCCTAAAGGCCGTCTTCTCCACATCTGTTGGGCTCACCCGGATTTGGTGATAACCAGATTTTAAGTCCAACTTAGAAAAAACCTTTGACCCACAAAGCTCGTCCAACAACTCATCAATCATAGGGATGGGAAATTTGTCCAATACCGTGACCCGGTTGAGAGTCCTATAATCCACACAAAACCGCCAGCTGCTGTCTTTTTTCCGTACCAACAAAACCGGACTCGAATAAGGACTAACACTGGGCTGAATGATTCCCGCTGTCAACATCTCCTCCACTAGCCTTTCTATCTCCGTTTTCTGGCATTGTGGGTACCGATAAGGCCTGACACTTACAGGTTCTGATCCCCCCTTTAGGTTTATCACATGTTCTATCTCCCTAGGTGGTGGCAACCCCCCCGGCATGTCAAATACGTCCTCATACCCTCTCAACAGTGACTGCATCTCCTCTGTTAACACACCAGATTCTGTACCCCCGTTCTGTTCCAAAGTACTGATATGCAGCATGTACAGTTCATCTTCCTCTTCGGTTTTCTTCATTAGGGTCTTCAACCCAATCAGCCCCCTAGTTAGGCTGGATTCTCCCTTCAATTTCACCCATTTCTCATTCTCCCGAAACTTCATAGTCAGGGCAGCCCAATTAATCACCACCTCGCCCAAGGTCTGCAGCCATTTGACCCCTAGTATCAAATCACACCCATTAAGGGTCATTGGAAGATAGTCCTCTCGTATGTGATACTGCTGAATCACTAATGGGACCCCTCTACAAATTCCTTTACCCCTCACTGTGACTCCATTCCCCATAACTACCCCATAGCCCTTTGTGTCCTCCAATCCCAAGCTCAATTGCTCCACTAACCTCACCGAAATGAAATTATGGGAGGCTCCCGAATCTACCAAACAGATAACCTCCAATTCCCCAATTCTTCCCTTCATTTTCATAGTTTTTGGCATGGTTAAGCCCACCACCGAGCTCACGGCCAGTTCAGCACTCTCTTCTTCCTCCTCCTCACTTTCGGTGTCCTCCTCATCATCAAATACCAAGTGAACCTGCAGCTGCCTATTCTTGCATCGATGCCCCGGAGTAAACTTTTCATCACATTTAAAACATAAACCCCTATCCCTCTTTTCCTGCCATTCCGAGGCTGAAAGCCTTTTGTACCCCGTGTTCCGACTACTCTTCCCATTTTTTTCTCCCTCTCTCCGACCCTCCTTTGCCATGGCCACCCCACTTGGTTCTCCTATTCTGCTCATCCCAAACTGTCTGCTACTCCTATAGAGCCTCATCTCCCGATTCTTCTCCTCTATTCCTAGAGCAGTTTCAATGATCTTAGTAAGCCCTCGGGGCTTAAGCAGAGTTAGTTCATACCTGATGTGAGGTTGCAGCCCTTTGATGAAGGTGCACTTCATCACCTCAGGCGTTAGCTCCCGGCAGGAAGCAGCTAATGCCCAGAACCTCTTCCGATACTCCAGAACCGAGCCCTCTTGCCTGATAGATAAAAACCGTTGGCATATACTCCCTTCGTGAAGCGGTCTAAAATGTCGGAAAATCATCCCTTTCAGCTCCCTCCAGTCCGGAGTTATACCTGAAGCTTCGACCGTCCGATACCATGCCAACGCCTCCTCATCGAAACTCAGC
>JANZLH020000112.1:283501-297483 GCA_026770325.2 Erythroxylum fimbriatum
GGACAAAAAATTGGAGACAGCAACCAAACATCATCAGAGACAGGATTATTTTGTCCTGTCATCTGTCCCCGTCCCCGGAGACATCAACCATACAGGGAGTTTAGGTCCGAATGGATACATGTACAGTTCTTGAAAGAAGAAAGTATATGGTTAGTTAACCTAAAGGTAAACACCCCATAGACCTCAAGGCCAAATCTTGTAGAGGATGTATTCAGTTTACTTGGTCATTAAACATAAGATAGGTAATGGCAAAGAAACCTCATTTTGGTTTGATCATTAGCATAAATTCGGACCTCTGTACAAGCTCTAAGAATTTAACACACTAAAAGGAAGAATTCATGTTAAGATAAGTAAAGTCACAAGTTTAAGTCACAGAAATAACTTATTTGTAAAAATACAAAGGGAAAGTTGCATACATTATAACCCTTCTCAGACCTCCCAAAGTTGGGACCCTTGTACATTAGGTAATGTTGACCAAAAAAAAAAAAAAACTAAAGTGGAAGCAATTATAGAAGATAATTTGGATCTCCAAATGGATGCCGTAGTAGAGTTATAGAGAGATTACAAGATACTTGTTTGACCAAACCTTAATTTGTCTATATTTTGATGAAGTTCACTCTTAGTTGTTATATGAGCTGTATTATTGCTTGAGGTTATTTCTGGTTCTATACACTTCTGTTATGGCAGTGTCCTTATTGACTTTCATAAATAAATAAATAAAAGAAAGATATATACCTATATAACTAATAATCCATCCGTTGTGATAATAAAAAAGAACAACTAGTTATTTCTTTAACAACTAGTTGATGACATCACCCTGAACGCAACGTAGTTGAAAATCCAGACCCTCTCGCACACGCAAGACCCTTATCCATCTTGTTCTCTTCAAGAAAACATGGAGATCTAATCAGAGATTAATAAGAACAAGGTCCTACCTAGGGCTATGCCCTTACTAATTTTTAATATATTTAGTAGACATAAAGGTTCACATCAGTCGAATAAAGTTACATCTTCCTCGTAATTATCCAGAGCAATACACTCTCTCCATTATCATACCAAAGCGACTCGACTGTTGTTCCCTTAAATATTCGGCTTGCCAGAGTTGTAACTGGGAAAGGAAAAATGAGTGCAATGGAAAGCCTGGTGGTGCTTCTTTCAAGCTCTCTATGCCTCTTCCTTCTTCTAATACTTGTCAAGTTTCTTTACAGGGTATGGTGGACCCCAATCCGTGTACAGCATCTCATGAGTTCACAGGGTATCGACGGTCCTTCATATAGGTTTATGTACGGAACCAATGATCAACTTCTCAAGATGAGAAGTGAAGCTCTGAGTCGACCCATGGCTGATCTTTCTCACAATATATATCCCAGAATCCAGCCTCATTTATACTTATGGATCAAGAAATACGGTAACAAGCTACTAAACTTGATTAACTACTCACGCTTCACCATTTAATTTACTTTGATTTGGATCTGATTAGTTTGATCTGCTTTACATCTGCAGGGACCAATTTTCTGCAATGGTTTGGTCCTGAGCCACAGTTGGTTCTGTCTGAACCAGACCTAATCAAAGAGGTTCTGACTAATAAAGACAGAATTTACAGGAAACCGCCAGTCGGAGCTTATACGAAGAAGATACTAGGGAATGGCCTTGTGACTTCTGAAGGTGAAAAATGGTCTAAGATGAGGAAGTTGGCAAACTATGCATTCCATGGGGAGAGCTTAAAAGTAAGGGCGGTTTTGTTCAGACTTGCAAAGTTTACATTAGTTTTGTATAGCTAATTGCAAAATACAAACATGTTGCAGAATATGATTCCAGAAATGGTTTCCAGTGCCGAAATGATGTTAGAAAGTTGGGAAAAGTATCATGGCAAGGAGCTTGAGGTGTTCGAAGAATTCAGGCGATTGACCTCGGAAGTGATTTCCAGAACAGCTTTTGGAAGTAGTTACCTTGAGGGAAAAAACATTTTTGACATGATAAACAAGTTGACAGTGATAATACAAAGAAATACCTTCAAATTTAGAATTCCTGGAATAGGGTAAATCCATCTTCTTTGAGTTATTTGAGCTGTTGATTGCTGTCTTATGATGGATCAAGGGCATGTGCGAGCTAGCTATCAAATATAACAAGTTTCGTGTATTTTAAATCATGATATTGAAATACATCCTCTTTTTTCTACGTATGATTTGTTCCATCATTCTTTTTGCAGTAAGATTTTAAGGTATGGAGACGAATTTGAAGCAGAGGAGCTTGAGAAAAGCATCCATAACTCCATCTTGAAATTGTTTAAAAAGAGAGAAGAGAGAGTCATGAGTGGAGAATCAGACAGTTACGGAAATGACTTCTTCGGATTACTTATAAACGCTTATCACGATGACGATGAATCCAAGAAGATCTCAGTGGAAGATCTTGTCGATGAGTGCAAGACATTTTACTTTGGTGGACAGGAAACCACTAGTACTTTACTCTCATGGACTGTCTTACTTTTAGCAATCCATACAGATTGGCAAGAAGAAGCTCGAAATGAGATTCTCAAAATTCTGGGTCAACAAACTCCAAATGCAGAAGGCATTGCAAAACTTAAAATTGTAAGTCTATGTATGAAAGCAAGTTATCAGTGAGTTATCATTATGATTAACCCTTTCATTTTATCTTTCGAATGCAGATGAGTATGATAATCAACGAGACTTTGAGATTATATCCTCCTGTAGTTACATTGCATAGGCAAGTAAGCACAGAAATTCGACTGGGAAAACTCACTCTGCCGGCCAATATGTACCTGCTAATCTCCAATCTAGCACTTCATCACGATCCTAACATCTGGGGTGAAGATGTTCATCTTTTCAAACCAGAGAGATTCTCGGAAGGAGTTGCTAAAGCTGCAGATGGAAATTCTGCTGCATATTTACCATTCGGCGCTGGACCTCGAATTTGTGTTGGCTTCAACTTTGCTACCATCGAAGCCAAGATAGCTCTTTGTATGATTCTTCAACGTTATAGCTTCAGTCTTTCCCCTGCATATGTTCACTCTCCATTTCAGCAAGTCACCGTCCGCCCACAGCACGGAGTTCAGGTGATACTCAATGCACTGTAGGGTAAGCAGTAAGCTAAAGTATTCACGTGTAGTTTAAGTGGAGGATAGTCAATTCCTTGAAATTCATGTTCTAAAGTGGCTACTAGTAATAACCTGCCAAAGGTATTCAAACGATTAGAGGAATCTCTTGTTCTTCGTTTAAGATACCTGCAGTACAATTCTGATATCAGGTGACCATCTATGGTGAAACTCGCGGTGGCTTAATTCTAATAGGCTACCAATGTGTCAACATAAATTACATGATAACGCGATGTCTTGCATCTTGCATATAAAGCATACCTTCTCGATCATCATAACTTTTAGCTACAATTTAGGTTACAAACATAGAATCCTCTTTTAAGGTATGTAAACGCGCCCATAATTACTAGGAGACTGATTTTTGAATAGTGTCACTCTATTTGAACCTTTACATAGAAGAATAAGCTATTGGAACAATAGATTCTTTTCATTTTCTGGTAGGTCAGAAGTTATCAAACATGTTCTCATATGTATGAATGTTAATTGATGTTCATGCTTAATGATTCCCAAGAACCTAATTAAAGCTCTAAACAGGCTTTTGAAGAATGTTATCTTGTCTTAAAAAAGGAAATTATATGGAAAGTAAAGACAAAAGCAATATGTTTTTGGACTTTGAATCAATTTAAGGACAAAATGAGTAGAGAGATGAAAAGTAAGATTAGTAATGGGAATTCTACTTGATTTTGGTATGATAATTAGTGTGAGATTGGCCTCCTCCATAAGATACTATAATTTTATGGCCTGAGATATATGACAGTATATCAAGTAATAGTGAAAGAAATATTACATAGCAATGATTATATTGGTCTTATAATTTAAGAGGATTCACAAGAATAATGGAAAGCTTACCAATTTACAGAGAAAAGACGAGTAGAGAAGATTTTATAGAACGGATGAGACATCCATCAAATATGTTCACCGGTAAATATTGACGAGGGATGTTTATATCGTCAATATAAAAAGCATCATGGCACATATTGGTATGGTTTGAAAAAATCTCCTAAAGGCTACATTTATTATCTGGTTAAATATTAAGGACAAGCTTAAAACTTTAACAAGACTTAAGGGTGACACTAAGGGATATAAATCTCAATTATAGGTTATGTAACCAGCAATTATATAGTGTGAATCATCTATTTTTTAGCTATCAAAGATGATATTTTATTTTTAATTGCAAGCACATGGTGATCCAATGGGGACTAGAATTAGTAGTACTTATCATCTTTCTATTATGTAGACTAACAAAAAATGTTACTTATGAATAATCGAATTCAAAATTAAAACAATAAATTAAAATAAATCTACACAATTGACTAAGTAGAACAAAGATTAAAATAAGAAACAATCAAATAAGATAGTGATACCAAGACTTCAAATCCCCTTGGAACTTTTCATTCAATCATGATTTAACTATTCAGTTTAATCTATAGTTTATTGGACCATGGAAATTCTTCAATGATGCTAATATCTTTCTCAAGCCCATTAATATTTAATCTTCATTTGATTAACTAAAATCTCTTTTTAGCTAAACCCGTAAAATTACTTTTATTGAATTGTGAATTCCTCTATTAAGTTTATCCCTGATATGAAAGATTTATGACGATTTATTTCTAAGTTTGTATATAATTCATTTCAATTATTCTTAATCTATTCATACAGTTTATTTCTCAATCTTAATGGCATGAAATCATACATGAATCAAAATGCTAGCAATATTAATTTAAGAATATTTAAGAACACATAATTGAATTTAAATGAAACAAAAAATTAATTAATTAAAAAAATCATTACAAGGTCTATCTCAGGGTTCATCTAATCAAAGTATCGGCAAAGATTTTATTCCGAATCATAGATGCCATAACATCAAAACTAAAAGAAAAATAAAAAAAATCAAAAGAAACATGATGAAAGTCACTTTAAAATGATGGTAATCCACTCCAAATATGCTCCCTTGTTTGTTCTTCATTCTTTCTATTATCCTCGGCCGTCAATTTGTGTTTTTTGAGCCTCCCTTAAGCCTCTCTCTAGACTCTTTTTCTCTTAGTTTTCTCTTTTATATCTCAAAAATTAGGGTTTCTATAGGGGACATTGTCACCCACATGGTCGCATGTATGACCGTGTCCCCCAATCTCACTGCAATTCTTCAAAAATTATGCAAAAACACAGTTTCAAAAATCTACACAATCTTGTACATGGCCTTGTCCAACTACACATGGATGTGTCCCTCAATAATAGCTTTAATCCTTTAATTTTGTACCTCAATTCCATTTGATTTTTGCACTTTTTGAGCCACAAAGTCAATTAAGACCTAAAAACATAATAGAAATTAATTAAGTACCAAAAACAATTAAAAACTCTCAAATAAACAAATAAAATGCACTGGATATAGGATAGGAAATATGATATATTAAGCATTTATCAAAATCCTCCATACTAAAGTATTTGCTTGTCTTTAGGCATATCAATTTCGGCACTCTATCCGTCAATATTTTCCATTATTTATTAAATTGCAAAGTCTATTGAATTGATAGTTACATGCATCAAATTATAAATCAATCTATTTCACTCTATAATTCTTTAAATTTCAACTCAATTCATACCGTTCCACGTAATGTATAAAGTAAACATACACAAGAAAAGTGTAACCTTTAAACATTTTCATACCCTTTATTAAAAACAAAACACTGAACTTAAACAACATAAAAACATTTAAAAGCTTGTAAAATGAGTAAAGGAGTCAATTGAATCAAGTAATGAAAAGAAAAAGAAAAAGAGTAAAGCAGAGCATATATGACATTTAATAGAGGTTCAATGGAATTCAAGTGAAGGATTAAAAATAAGAAGGAATCAAGCTTATTAAGATTTAAGTAAATCATTATAATCCTTCTTATAATCTTATCTTCGTAATTTCAATGAAGTAATAGCTAAATCACTGCATAATCATTTACACCTGGGGCATATTGCATATACTTTATCATGGTCAAAAGGAAAATTAAGAAAGTTTTAAAGAAAAACCTTTTGATACAATAAAATAATTTTAGAGAATTTATAAGATAGTTTTAATTCAATTTTCTTTTAACGAAATGTGTTTTGATCTTTAGAGAAATTTAAAGGGTTTTGAGAAATTTTCTTTTAAGAAGTTTGGAATTTCAATATGGTGATTCGAGGACCAAATTTAGGAGTTTGGATAGGCTAGTCCACCAGTTTGGCACTGTTATTGACTAATTTCTTCTATATTGGTCAACCAATGTGCTAAAATGGTTGACCAATGCGCTAGAATTGTTGACCAATATATTGTTACTAATCATTGTAAAGGACTAATTTTCATTTCTAATGACTATTTTAACTTGTTTTGAGTTAAAATAGACTACATATAAGTCGTGAGAGTTATCTTAAACATAGTAAAGAGTTGTTAAAAGCCTTGAAAGATTAGAGATTAAATATTTGCATGAAATAATATTTATTGAGCTTTTGTTCATCAATGTGGATAAGAGATTAATGTTTTGAGTTATATGGTTGCACAATTATTGAAATTGAGAAAATTGTTTGGAATGCACATTATAAGGGTTCCTCTAGTCCTTGAACAATATTTGTAGAGAGTTAACTCTACATTCATGACAAAGTAAGAAGTTAGCTAGGGTCTCTTCACTGATAACGAAAAATATGGTGTATTAGAGGGCTACTTTTTACCTATTGAAGAAAAATACATGAATTCTTAAGTGGAACTTAAAGAATGGACATAGATTAGAAATTGTTTTTAAAAATACTATAAATCAAAATTTTCTCTCTTTATTACTCTCTTCTATTATTAATTTGTTTGTTTATGATTGTTTTATGTAACCTTCGCATAATCACTCATTAGAGTAAATAATTCATTTACTATTTTAAAAAGGAAAATAATAAAAACACATAATTTAACTCCCTTCTATACTAATAAATACAAATAAGTAATTTAAAATATTTTAGTTTTAGTATGTATATAATTATTTTAAAAATTATAAAAATTTGTTAAATTATACTTTTCTTATAAGAGTAACTACCTAACAATTCTAAATCTAAAGCAAACATATTTTCCTATTTTGGCCAAGTAACATCTTTACTTTGCTTTGATTCATACTATCATGTTAGACAAATGTGAAATAGAATTGTTACAAAACTATATGTTTTAGTAATTATTAAACCAAAAGTGAAATTTTAAATTAAAATTTTGTTTTTTTTGCTCTAAACCAAAGTATTAACTGACGAATTCAGTGACTAATCCTCACTTAATTGTAGTCACTGAATTGTAGGCATGTCACATAATGAGATAGCTGATTCAAGAACTATTACCATTGGGTTTTGAAGGGGGATCTATATACCTTAACTGCACAAGCCGTAGATCAGTCAAATGTAAAAAATGATGAAAATTAGTGTAAGAGAAAAGGCTACAATATAAAAAAAAAACAAAAAACAAAAGGAGAAAACACTCAAAAGTGTTGAAAATGCTATAAACGCATATGTAGAATTGGCTTATCATTCTTGCAAATTTGAATCGTGGAATTGTCAACTTCTCCTTTTAGCTCATCCAAACTAGGGCATGCTTGCTTCAACTGGTGTTGTGTTATTTATCTGTGTTTGCATTTGGGTTGGAGCAAAATGCCGCCAATAATTACTTATATGGTTTAGGCTTATGAGTATTTAATCTCTTCTAAGCCCATCAAATTTTACCACTACAGTTTCTTCTTCTTCATTTTCACACACCTCAATTTCAGCAGTCATATACAAAAAGTAGCAGGTCACCAAACCCATCAAGGACTTGCGTTCTAGAACTGGCGGACCTGTCACTTAATCTTCACAGCATGTTCAGTTGGGAAGCTTCACTACGAGTCCTATAAACAACTGGGCAAGAAGATTTTGGTTGAGATGATTTACTCGGAAATCCATAGTGTCCATAGATATGAGTTTGATTTGAAAGTCAAGCACTGGCAATAATGGGTATTTTTTGTTTTCTTAATCGAATTTGGTTTTCTTAATGTTTTTGTCTTTTAAGCAGGTCTGTTTGATCCTTTTTCTTTTTCTTTTTAAATTAGTGAGGCAATATATGAGCGAGCATTTATAACCTCATACATTATTGATTTCAATCTTTCTTTCTTAGTAGTTATTCTTTCGTTAATATTTTGAGTTGATATTCTTGTTTTGGCCGCTAGTCTTGTCTCATAATTCTGTAAGCTAGCGTTGAAGAGTGGTGAATTTTGTAGGGTGGGAGTCAATTATTATGTGCAATTTCACCAACTTCACTATATCATTCTGCTAGTATAACGTTTGGGTTGTTGTTGAGCCATTCGCAGATAATTTTTAAAGAATTTTCATGGTCGTAAATTGTAGCATTTGCAGTAATTAACTGATATCTTGTCTATAGAATGACCGAGGACAAGTCTCATGTGCATTTGCTATTGTCACTGGTGAAAGTTGTGGAATAGATTGTTACGGTGGCCGTGTCGTTGATAGATTTGTGTGGAATTTGTTTGGGGGTTCAATGGTTAAGATTAGGCGATCAGCGAAGTAAGGACCCATTTAATCATAATGGACCATAACCATAAGAGGATGTAAATCTGTTCTTCCACTTGGTTCTTCTGGGACGAGAATCTAAAAGGATATCTGGACTAAGCATAGGTTTTGGAAACTAAAGTTTAATATAAAATATCAGTCAGTCTCAGAATGTAAAAATGCAAGCAAGCTCTAGCATCAATTTTCCATTGCCTCCCTATAGTTGGATTTTTCATTCCCCACCCCACTGCCATAATGCATATTATGAATCAATCCTTTTTTGATTCTTCTATGTTGTTTCGTGGATGACCTTGAAATGGTAAAGAGTATTGACAGTGATATGATTAATTGGTAAAAGGATTAATAATCATTAGGTGATAACATTCTATTTGGGCTCAAGGTGCTCAAGATTGTAAAACATTCTTCCAGTTTCCATCATGCTAATTGATGCTAGCTCTGGTAGTACTGTTGGTTATGTTCTTGGTGTCATTGCTGAATGTTGTTGTGTTGTTTGAATTTATTTACTAGTAAATCTGAAAGTCTGTTTCAGCAGATAGGCCAAAAGAATAGCAAGGAAGGTCCTCCTTATTCAAAATCTTGACGGACTATGCATTCTACAACAAACTTGAACTTGTTCTGGCGTATATCAACTTGCTTCTTATGTGAATTGCTTGTCTATTTGTTTTCTCCAATAAATGTTGTTTGTTACTGCCAGTATTTAGACAGCTTGGCTACTGGAAAATACTCTCTAGATGATCCATTAAACTTGGAATCTTTAGTAGAATACTTAAGTTTGTGCTTTACCTTGCATTCATCTCGTTTACTTTCCTTCTACTACCTGCTACTGAAAAATTTGTGAACATTTGCAGTTGATTGAGCGTCACTATGTTGTTTAGCCATGTTTGTTCATTCCATATATTCCTTAGTCCTGCTAAAGATGGGGGTTCTTTATCCCTGTGGTGAATTTGAGAGCATCTGTAATTGGATGCAGAGATTGAATTTTCGATGGCAAGCACAGATGATGATAAAGATGGGGGATTTCCGAATTTTATACCAAAAGAACTAAGTCTAAGTGTCACTAATGGTACCAAATTCGTAGATGAAGTGCTAAGTGGAGAAAGTGAACGCTGTCTGGAAAATTTCCGCATGGATAAGCAGGTTTTCTACAAGTTATGTGATACTCTACAAGCCAGGGGCTTACTGCGGCACACCAATCGTATCAAGATTGAGGAGCAATTAGCTATATTCTTGTTCATTGTTGGGCATAACCTGCGCACTAGAGCTGTGCAAGAATTGTTCAAGTATTCAGGAGAGACCATTAGTCGACATTTCAACAATGTTTTGAGTGCTATTATGCAAATTACAAGAGATTATCTTCAGTTACCAGGATCCGATGTCACACCAGAAATCTCAACAGATCCCAGATTTTATCCTTATTTTAAGGTAATGCTATGGTGGTTCCTTTATAACTAGAATGCTTTCAGATGATATGCATCTCACTTTAAAATTTATTGCTCCAAGGATTGTGTGGGAGCTGTTGATGGCATACACCTTCCTGTTATGGTTGGTGTTGATGAACAGGGGCCATTCCGTGACCGGAATGGATTACTTTCACAAAATGTTCTGGCAGCTTTCTCATTTGATTTGAAGTTCCATTATGTTCTAGCTGGCTGGGAAGGTTCAGCATCTGATTTGCGTGTCCTAAAATCTGCCATCACGAGGCAATACAGTTTGTCAGTGCCTGAAGGTATACTTCAGTAGAGATTTGGCATACGTGAAGTATTACTCACATTTCCTTAAATAAATTTTTTCTCTATTGTTCTTGGGTTACTTCATGAAGTTGTCTGTCCATGCAGGTAAGTACTACCTTGTGGATAGCAAATATGCAAATATGCCCGGCTTTATAGCCCCATATGGGGGAGTTCCTTATAATTTGAGTGGCTATCATCCTAAAGATGCCAGAGAATTATTCAATCAAAGGCATGCGTTACTAAAAAGGGTTAGTGCACGCATCTTTGGGGCTTTGAAGATTCGCTTCCCTATATTGATGTCGGCTCCTCCTTACCCATTACAAACCCAGATTAAACTAGTTATAGCCGCTTGTGCACTCCATAATTACATCCGCAGGGAGAAACCGGATGATTTGATTTTCAAAATGTACGAGGAAGATGCTAATATACATGTTGAAGAGTCAATCCCTCCATTACAGATGGACCACTCAATGATGCAAATGGAGAACCAAGCTCTGGACACTGTTTTTGAGCCAGAACAGTTAGAGTTCAGTTCCCAGTTGCGAGACTCTATAGCAAGTGACATGTGGGACGACTATATCAGAGATTTCTCATCGGTGTAGAGGCTCATTGTTTCTAAGTTTCAGGCTAGGATTGGATATCTGTTCAAGATGACTAGCATTGAGAACCTTTTTATTTTTATTTTTTCTTCTTCTAAGGTGGTATGCATTGACCTTCTGTCCATAGGAAAGGAACATTGTAGTACAGGAATTTCTCAAATGCTTATATAGAATAAGCCAAAGTGTATCGATTACTATAACTGATGTTTTTCCTTTAGAGTTGAGTTCCTAATCCATGATCTAGATAATACTTAGCCTGTAGGGAATTGTAGTATTGTGTAGATTATATGAAAAGTTGGGTTTGGTTTTTTCAATACCATCCTCACTTTGGTTATTTAATTTGTTCAGAGATCTGTTTGTGGGTTATGAATTAAGTGAACTTGCCGTAAGAGGCTGTGTCTTTATCGTGACAGCAGCCGTTTAAGCTCCCTCTAAATTAAACTCGTCCATTTGACTGGTTAAGTTACCTGCTGGTAGCACTTTGAGTAGTGTCCTATCTGCCTGTGGCTTGCATATCCCCTGTCACTTGAAGGGATAAAGCATGTTTATTAGCAGTCATCCTCATTCTACTAGTATGCCCCTCATTATAAATGCATGTGGTAATCTTCCAAACTCGTTTAATTGCACGTAGGCTGGATTGGTCCTTGATCTTTTCAGTTGCAGAGACTTGAGGCCTTTCTTGTTGGGAATTGACCAATCTTGTACTTTGTCCCAACTTTTCAACCAGCTAATCAGTCACCATATCAGCACTGCAACTGCTACAGAAACCATTGATAGATGCAGCCACCCACCAGAAGTTTGTGTCAAAGTATCACTACCTCCACCACAGTAGACCTATTTTTACTGGACATTGCCCATCCCACCAATATCTTGACAGCTTTCCTTTAGATTCAAGGTACTACTAAGTAGTTCATTTATGTTTTTCCCTTCTCCACATAAACCTTCCAACATCAGTATGCTATTTGGCCTTCTTTTTCAACCATACCTACTACTAAAATCCTCTCTTAGTCTCGCAAAATTGGTTGTCTTTATTAAGGGTTGTGTTCACTTATCTCGACACATCTTTGTGGTATTAATCTTTTATACGTTCCAACCTTAATCAGGATGCTGGTTGTGGCCTAATTTCTAACCCTTTTTTTCGGATTACAGATCAGATGAGCTATGGGCATCATAAAATATTTCTGGGCTTTCAGTTACTTTGAATTATTTTAACATTTCGGTGACACAAAATTTATGACAATTATGTTCTACAAATAAACTTTCTAAGAGAAAAAAAAAATACAACTTAGAGCTAAAAATTAATAGTTAATTTAAACTTAAAAAATACATTATATTGTTTTCTTCCACCACTTCCAATTTGTTTCTCAACATATGATCAGGATTTCGGTAATCTCTTTTTTTAGTTCCGTCTGTTCAACTTAGATGCCTTTTTGCTTCTTCTTCTTTTTTTTTTTTTTTTGATTTGAGGGAAAAAACTCCTTACCAACTCACCTGATCCAAAGCTAAATTGAAGAATATAAAATAGACTGATGGTTCATCTTTTTTCTTTCAAAAGAAATTACATTTATGTCGCTTGGAATCACATGTCGTGGCCTATTAACCTAACCTAACACACAACCTTTGGGTTTAAATAGAGTTCTATGCTTCAACTTTAGTTGGAGTTTTAAGGTGGAAAAGCTAAAGATACATAAATCTAGTAGAGTAAAATGAAAAGATGAAAAAGAAAACAGATATATATATATATATAAAAAAGGTGAAATAGCTATAAAAACATAGCATCCGGAGCAATGTTCTGGATTTCGTTTCGTACCGGCCCGTACCGGCCGGTACGTACCGTACCGGTCGTTTACCGGTACCGGAACGACGTTAAATGTACCGGGTTGAAATTTCGTTTGGTACCGGCCTGTTTCGGTCGGTACCGGCGGTACCGGCCGGTACCCGAAATTTCGGGACCAATCCGCAAAAATAATTATGGGCCAGGGACCATTTTGCAAAAAGAAAAAATTTAACCCTAAAAAATCTAACCCCCCCCCTCGGACGACGCCTCTCTCTCTCAGCTCTCACATTTCTCACTCTTCGACTTCTCGTTCTCTCCCTCTCACGCAGCCGCCGCTCCCTCGCCGTCGCCGGTCGTCACCCTCGCCTCCCTCTCGTCGTCGCTGCTCCTCCGTTGTCGGATCTGGTGTAGCCGTCGTCGGATCTGCTCCTCCCTCCTCCCTCCTCGGATCTGCTCGTCGCTCCTCAGATCTGCTCCTCCCTCGTCGCCGCTCCTCGCCGGTCGTTGCCACCTGCTCCTCCGTCCTCCTCGTCGTCAACGCACCACACGACCACCGTAGAAGACCCGACAGCCGACCCTCACCGAAGACCCGATTGTGTTGGGTGAATGTTTTTGATCTTCTGGTTGATTTTTAATGGATTTTTGTTTGTTGATTGCTGCTGTGATCCTAGATTCGTAGGTGTTGTTGAGTTCTTTTGATTTGGTGTTGTTGATTTCTGCTGAGAATGAGGGATTCAAAAATGGTGGAATTGCCGAATTGGGGAAAATGAAACTCCGAAAATAGTAAGAGGTTGTGTCGTTGTGAGGTTGATTTCGGATGAAGCCATGAAGGAATGGTAAGAGGTTGTGTGGTTGTGAGGTTGATTTCGGATGAAGCCATGATGATTAATTGAAAAATCCGATTGTCTCATGGCTGATTAATTGAAAAATCCGATTGTGTTAATGACTTAATGTTGAAGGCTTGAAGGTTGAATTGGATTGATTGAGTTTGTGAAATTGAGTTTGTGAAATTGAGTTTGATAATTGAGTTTGAAATTGTGAAATTGAGTTTGTGAATTGAGTTGAATTGAATCCCAATTCGGTTGTTTTGATTGAGTTTGTAAAATTAAGTTTGAAAATTGAAATTGAGTTTGATAATTGAAATCAAAGCAACATTTAAACCAAATTGAACAATTGACAATTAATTGATCAAATGTGAAATTAATAATTAAATGTAA
>JANZLH020000112.1:330659-357246 GCA_026770325.2 Erythroxylum fimbriatum
CGAGGTTATTATTTTATCCCATTGGCCCAAGTCGGGACCAGAGAAAATTATTATTTAATCGAGATTATTAATTTATCAAATATTCATTTATCGAGGTTTTACTGTAAATTGCTGGTGTTGTGGTATATAGAATGAAGTATGCGATGTTGTAGTATATGACCATTATAACCAAGCAGTTTATTATGTTGAGGAAAATTATGAAGATATTAGGAGATTAATTCTTACGTGGGGTTAATGTTTACACTATTAAAATAAAGTTTAAAGTATCGGGCCAATAAGGAGAATGTTAAAATGTAGCCCAATTAATGGTCATATTATAATAATATTAATATAATTAAATTGTCTTATTTAGTCCATATTTCTTATTTAATATTGGAATAAATTTCAACTATTTATTTTTATCACTTGATAGACGTATCAAATAAAATTTATAGACATATAAATTAGTCATCTTTCTACTAATTAGAGTCACGAGAGTTAATCAAGTTCTCTGCAACAAAATGAGAGTCGAAAGAAATAAACTAATTCATAACAAAAAAATATAGGTGCAACAATGATATCTTATGCATGTGGTACATGATATTACACTCTAATGATTTGTGATAATTATTTATTCTAGAACTTAAAGTTATGAATGTGAATTTCAATTTTTTATTATAAAGATTATGTCTTTCCTAAAAGATTCTCTCATTTTTACACATGTGGAATGTGGTATCCACTGTATATAAGGATAGCAAAGGGCCCGCATTTGGCCTAGTCAGACTTGCCCGAAGACAACATACTAAACCAGGTTGATCGAGCACAAGCTCGGGTTGCTCAAATCTGGTAATACAAAATAATATTATTTTACTTTTTATAAAAAAATTAAGGCCTAGTGCCTGACAACTCAGTTGGCTCGACCTATTGTTGTCCCTATCGGTATCCTTTATTAATAATTTATTTTTTTTGCATTTTCGTACAATGACTACATCCCCTAAGTTGACGTAAGTGATTAATTTTTACCCATAGAAAATAATTATTTGTAAGCCACCACCTTCCATGTCTCATTGTGAAATGCAATACTGATGAACATACCCTCCAAGTAATCACTCGATTCCACATCAAGATCAGGGATAGTTTTGCAAGTTTGTGGGAGAAAGCTCTGTTAAAATTAACTAGTTAGAAATTTACCTTCTTTATGGCTGCGGTGAAAATTGCATACTTTTGCGCGGCCACGTATTTCTTTCCCAAATATGTCAACCAGAACCTCATACTGCCATATAAATTTCCAAAATCCCAGTCTATCATACAACGAGAACAATAATCCATATCAACCAATGAATAGACCCAATTATAGTTTTGTTTACTACTGATCTTTTTTTCTAAAAAAAATCGATATAATAAATGTAATTAAAAAATAAATTTAGACGAGTTTTGTACGTTTTGTATATGAAAAATCATTATCATAAAATTTTTATAAAATTTTTGTGATATCCAAAATCCTACTCATATCTCTATTTATTTTAAAACACTAAAACTTAAATTATGAAATATTAAAAAATTCTTAAATAAAATGAGATATCTATTTTTAAGAATATCAAGATATACACAGGAATTAAGATTTTATTTTATTAAATTTTAATTTAGACTAATTTCATGCATTTCATATTCTTAAAAAAGATAAATGAACTAAAAACCATTTTTCTTGTCTATTTCTAAAACTCTTATTTTTATAATATCAATCTCTTTCTTGAGTTTAAATGTGAAATTGATTAATTGAAAAACATAGGGAATTTAGGAATAACGTACGGTGACAGGAAAATTAGCAAATAACCATGAATTGGGAAGTCTATAACGCAGGGAGATCATGAGTCTCATGTAAATTAAAACCTAATGGTTCATTTCTTGAGGTTTGATTGACTGATGCACAGCCAACAAAGTAACAATGAGAAAAAATAGATGAGGATCACCCATTGTTGAAAACGGTTGCTGGACGGAAAGCGACAACTTAGGCCCTCTCTAAAAATAGAGCCTACTTTACTATATGAACAAAGTTTCTTTGGCTGAGGAGATTGGAGAGAAAAATAGAGAAATTCTTATTTGTGTTTCTTTTGATTTCTCTCTTCACTGCAACCTAATAATTGTTCCATGATCTTGTGCTTTTGAATTGAAGGCTTTTATATATAAATTCAACTCATTCTTGTTTGTTTTTCCTGATACTTAATTATTAGGCTGTGATGGAATCCAAATCCCATTTTAGTCTTCTCCTCTTGTTGTCTTCATGGGTCCTTGTGGGTGTTTCTCAAAACATTAATGAATTAGCCAAAGCTTACGGAGATACAATAAGTAGTTTTGTGGAAAGTACAGGGGCCGGTGGTGGTGCGTCATCCGTGGCATGCATGCAAAAATTGCTTCCGTGCAAAGCCGCTGTGAACTCAACCTCGCCACCACCTGACACATGTTGTTCCCCTCTGAAGGAGATGGTTGCAAATGAAACTAAATGTCTTTGCGCTGTCTTTGACAACCCTACTGTTTTGCACAATTTCAACATCACTCAAGATGATGCCTTAAATTTGGCCAACGACTGTGGTGCAAAACCCGACCTGTCCGTTTGCGGAAATTGTAAGTTCTGTAACATTTTATTTGTTAACGTTTCTATCGTGTAGATTCTAACCGGTTTGCCATTGAATCTTCCAATCTCTTTTTCACTTAAAATTTTCATTTTTGTTACCAATGTACTTGTTTCTGGAAAATCAGCAACCAGTTCTCAGACGACTTCATCCTCGTCAAGTACCAATTCAGCAGACTCTGATGATGATGATGATGGTCAGTTCATCATAACACTAAATACTTCAATCTTAAAAAAAATAAAAGAGTTCTAACTACATCTTTCCATTTTTATCTTATAGGTTCATCTTCTGCCGATTCTTCAGACAGCTCAACTAAATCAAACGCAGCAGACACTAACTCCGATGTCGGGTTATTTGGCATTGTCTCCTTCTCTGTGGGATTGAATTTGTGGTCTTTCTAGGTTATGTAAATTGCTTTCCTAAGTGAAAAAGAAAAAAAATATGTGAAACATTGCTAATCAATCAAACAAAGTGGTTCAGAACTCCCATATTGTGATTTCATTTGGGTCTCAAAACATAATATTATTTGTTGGGAGATCCCTGTATGTCTGTAACAGCGTCCTTTTGGCACCAACTGAACTCATTACAAACTGAATATAGTATACTACCCTCATTTTATTATTATTTTTTTATTCGAAGTGAAAATAATGAATTCTTGTGAGATAATTAAATCTAACCTGATCACGAGATTTCCAAAACTCCACAATCAGTATGTTGCGTATTTGAAAATGGGAAAGAGAGAATATACGAGCATCTGAATGCAAAAGAAGCCCACGCACCAGAAAAGGAGGGCAACTTGCAAGCATAGGGTGCTCGCAGAAAATTGAATGTCGGCAAATAAAAGGACCGATTGCGATATCTCTCCGTTTATCGCATCAGCCATCAACATTTTGCCTTTTTTCCTTAGTTAAACTTAAACCAGATAAAGAGAGAGCGACCGAGAAGAGAACTGCACTCGTTGGCAATCTTTATCTATCTATATATATAGAGAGAGGCTCAGACTGAGAGGCCGCCAATTGAAACAAAAACCCTAGTCTGATGTGGATCAAGCTTAACTAGCCCATGAGACCACGAGCCCATGAGCTCATGACAAGAAGCTGCCAATGTATTTGCTCCTGGTTTCTCAATTTCTTTCAAAACAAAATGTGAAGATGGCATGTTACATGTCTAGACACTTAAAAAGCTTAAGCGTCAGACGTCATGGTGGCAGTAGCCCATCATCATTTCGGTTTCGTAGCTCTCCAGCTGCTGCCATCGCTTCCACCTCTTCTGTGTCTCAACCCGATTTTACTGTCCCTCCTCAAACTCAAGGTATTGAATTGACGTTTTATTACATAATGTACTTATATAGATGGTTATTGGATGGATAACGGAATTTAAGAATACCCACGTTTGTGTAGCAATTGGGGAAGTGGAAGGGAAGGGACAAGAGAAGGAGAGAGGGAAAGAGGGGCGTTCGCAATGGTCAAGGTGGTTGCTTTTTCTTCCAGGAGCTATTACGTTTGGCCTTGGTACCTGGCAGATCTTCAGAAGACAGGACAAGGTACTTACTCTTTACCCTTTCTCTGCTCTTCTCCATTACTTGTTCGTTGTGTTGTTAAAATTTAATATTGGTTTGTCCTATTTCCTTTGTGGAAATCATTTTATTGTCCTTAGTTAAGTACTGACTATGTTAAATATGTGAAAAACATGTAATTGTTAAGGAAAGGACAATATTCTTTCTTTTGGTTCTTTGTCTAACCCTGGGAGTGCTGAAGAGTTCTTTGCTAGAAAAATGCAATTTCATTTGTTTCTTCAATTGAATCTTAGTTATTTACAAGTATTGTTGAGTAACAAGGCACAAGGCAGATAATACATTTCTCCTACAGATTAAATTGCTGGAATATAGGCAAAAGAGATTGGCTATGGAACCCTTGAAGCTGAATGTATTTTCTCCCTCTAGTAACCAATCGGATGCCTTTGAGTTCAGAAGAGTGTCCTGCAAAGGAGATCTTGATGAGAAAAGGTCAATTTTTGTTGGTCCACGCTCTAGAAGCATTTCAGGAGTTACTGAAATTGGCTACTATGTCATTACACCTCTTGTTCCAATCCCAAATAATCCAGAGAGGTAAGCATTGTTGGGTTGACCCTTTGCTGCTTTATACCTTTAAGAGCGGTAGTAATATAAGAAACTGGCAGTTAGTATGCTTGTTTTGTAGTTGCATATTAGATCAACCAGTATAATTTACTTTTATGGTAATGGTTTATGATTATTAAGTTTTTTTTTGAACTAATCAAATTTCCAATTAATTTTGAGAAGAATAATAGAATAGTTTGTTTCTGGATTTGGTTTGACTGTTTCAGCATTAACCTTTTGAAGTATGCTTATAGTTATATGGAACTTCAAACGGATTTATTTACTAACCATTCTCGACAAATAGCAGCATTTTGTCCTAGATTAGAATGTATATCTGATAATGGAATATCCAATTCAACTGTATCATTCCAAAGTTTCTCTTCATTTCTTTATACGAAATTTAATCTTTTGAATATACTTATCTTCAACTAATAAGGACTAAATGAATTTTGTAGTCTATCATTAAAGGCATCAAGGTTGCACTACTGGGTGCCAACATGATTATTGTTCAACAATGATGAATTGTATAATTGTAACAAATAAAGAATTTTGCACTAAATATGATTTGTAGTTGGGCCTAAAGATGAAAATATTGTATGTTATTCCAAGTGTTATCGTTCTATATATATGCCTAGAGTTCATCATCATCAACACCTAGTTGAAGTCCTGATGAGTCGCGGGGTCTGGAGGGGTCCAATAGTACACAACCTTATCCCTACCTAATAGAGAAGTTGTTTTTGATAGACCCACATGTAATGTGTCATGGAGATACTACAAAATTACAAATAGATGTGCATACATATGCCAAACAAAATAATAAAATAAAATAACTAAGTCAAATAAACATAAAAGATGTAATAAAATAACAAATTACATAATTACATAAATACAAATAAATAATAAATAATAATAGTAATAATAATAATAAATTCTTAGAATAAAGTAATAATAAATAATTAAAATAAAATAATAGTGAATACTTAGGAGAGTCACAACATCTAGCCCAAATTAAGCTAAGGTATAGGTTTGGACGTAGAATGCCCTGACAACAAATCTGTGTTGGGATGTCTGTGCATCGAGAGAAAATTAAAAGGGGAGAGTGAAATCATATTTGTGGGAGCTAATTGATATTGTAATGTCATAATCTGCAATATGATACGCCACTAACAGGAAAAGTGACAATGTTGTCCTTGGAGGTAGATATCTATTCATTCACTAAGAAATGAGTTTCTATTTCCAAGAAAAGGGTATTTTGGTACACCAAACTCCAAACACTACATGGAAAGTATTATACGTGCAGGTTAAGGATTGTCTATGACCTAGGGTGTTGGTGATATTAAGGAAATCGTAGATTTAACAAGTTTCCAATGTAGGAAAAACTTTTTGCTACATTGGGTTACTAAATGCCTTGATAAGAATAACAAAATAAGTATTTTCAAAACAAACATGTGCTGTCTCTCTCTCTCTCTCTCTCTCTCTCTCTCTCCCGCCCTTCTACATCCTGCTGTTTTCTACAGAAAGAACTCAAAATCAAACTTACATTAAGTACTAAGCAAGTCTAACATTCAATAAGTAAATTGTTATGTTGCTAACGATCTTCCTGCAACTAACAACTTCCATAATCCATCTAAAATACAATTGGAGATGAAACTACGTTAGAAATGGGGGTATTTTATTTAACAGAGGCAATACATACAAGAAAGATGAAGCAAAACCTCCTAACCCCATTTCACATATAAATTATTTGAAGGCACATAAATTATACGCCTAGAGTTATTGTTCATA
Organism: Erythroxylum fimbriatum; assembly: GCA_026770325.2. Classification (NCBI taxonomy): domain Eukaryota; kingdom Viridiplantae; phylum Streptophyta; class Magnoliopsida; order Malpighiales; family Erythroxylaceae; genus Erythroxylum; species Erythroxylum fimbriatum. The sequence continues at coordinate 337,170 of JANZLH020000112.1, forward strand.
ATTCATGCAGCTTGTTATAATGTTATTCTATCTAACTGCACTAATTATGGCATCATCTTTACTTTTCTTGCAATACGCCACATCTTTAATATCTCTCATAAGATTTCAAGTTGAGATCTCAAGATCTAACCAAACAATGTTCCATTTCTGATGACTTTGATTGATATCATTGCTTCAGACTATGAAAATTTTATTTGCTAGTGGAATGGTTTGATGAGTGGTATAGAAATATTTCAACTTCTTTAGTGTGCATTGATTATACATTGAATTGGTGTTAGCGTGGATCATATTCAATACTTATCTTCTATCAAGCATTTGTTTGTAACACAAATTTTTGGTGTGGGCTTCAACAGTGTAGTGCAATATAAGAAGCAATGCAATCGTTGAATCTCTTTCATTCCAATTATTTGCTTTAATAGATTCATCTATATCTATCAGGCTGTCACAATTGTATTTTCTTGCTTTATTTGAGCTTATAAATTTGATGGTAGTTTTTGTACTTATTCTTCTGATAATTCTTGAATAGTTCTGTTTCAGCATACAATCATCTGTTTTGGTGAATAGAGGATGGGTCCCCCGCAGCTGGAAAGAAAACTCTACAGGAGTTTCACGAGATGGGGAACAGCAGTTAGAGATAACACCATCTTCTGCTCAAAATAACGAACAAATTTCTTGGTGGAGGTTTTGGTCCAGGAAGCAAAATCTGAAGGTTCCTCTAGTAATGCTACTAGTATTTTTTATTGGCTTACTGAAGAATATTAACTTGTAATTTGCAAACTTACTTCTAGAATTATACAGGAGCAAATCCCTTCTTTCACTCCTGTAGAAGTTGTCGGAGTAGTTCGTGGTAGTGAAAAACCTAGCATTTTTGTTCCAGAAAATGACCCACTCTCTGGCCAGTGGTTCTATGTTGATGTTCCTGCCGTTGCTCGTGCTTGTGGGCTTCCAGAAAATATACTTTATGTGGAAGACATCAATGAAAATGTTAATTTAAGTAGCCCTTATCCAGTTCCAAAGGATGTCAATGCTTTAATTCGCAGTTCAGTTATGCCACAGGACCATCTGAATTACATATTTACATGGTATGCTATTATGCTTGTTTAATTTGTATTTTGTGTTTGTAATTTCTCTACTAGGATTATCTTTTTCTGTTCTAGCTATTATACTCAATTAGACTTCTCACCTGATGATGGTTAATATTACTTGTCTGCATTCTTATTTTGTTTGTTTACTTTTAAGACTATGGAAGGTTGTCCTCAGAGAATAATGTTCTAAGCCATGAGTGTCAATTTCTGAAGTTTCGACTTGCCTTAAATATGATGAAGGATATATATACTGTGGAAATGATATTTAACTTGTTCCTTCACCCAAGTGGAAGCATATGATATAAGGAAGAATGGGGGAGAAGTATATTCTCTACCCAGCTTTTAACTTTGTGCTTGTACATACCAGATTTTAGTGGATGATTGCAACAAAAATGTTTAGCAATGTGAAATTCACTTTAAAATTGTTAAGTGACTCCTCTTGGTTGTTATCTTGGGCAGGTATTCCCTCTCTACCGCTGTCACATTCATGGCATTCAAGAGACTAAGATCTAAAAGGAGCTAGAGCAAGTAAGTTTAGTTTGAGATATTTTACTTTTGCTGTGTATGCTATTCTAATAGATCAAACGCCACATTGATTGAAGGAGTGTAGAGATGATCACTTTTATGTTTCCTTCTTTTATTTGTCATAGACATTTTTAATTGACACTGTTATTTTACTTTTCATCCAAAGATTCAAATGGATAAGTTCCTTATGGACATTGCCGCTGTCAGGTTGTTCAAATCTGAATGTACTCTCCCGTCATTTTATGACTGGGTAGTATGAACAAAGTTATAAGTTTAGGTGGAAACTGCCATCAACTTCATCAGTTTCAATTGAATTGAGAGAAACTTTTATCTGTGGATCTTGGTTTAAGTGATGACACGAAAGAACGAACAAGTCTTGTCAGACCAGTTGTGATCTACAGTTACCTTCGTTCTATTTTAGGGGTTCTGGGCTCCAAGCCAAGATGCAGTCGGCTTAGTAGGTTTTCTACTTGGGTTATCTCTCCCTTTGCAGAAACTATTATGTAACAGTTACATGCTGGGTTAAATTTTATGGTTCTTGTTGTATAATGTCTTAACAATATGTTTTGTCATTGGTAATCTAGTCACATGTCAAGCTTCATTGTCTGCAAGGTTTCTGTTTTCCTTCTTTTTTTCAGTGCTTCTCTAGTCCTAAATCTCTTAGAACAATGACCACGTTTCAGAAGTTTAGGACAATAAGTTGGAAGTGGATTTGGGAACTTTTGTGTATAGGATGGATATATACTATATAGGTCTTGAACTGATTCTGTACCAAAACTAGTATGAAATTGATCGGGGTTTCAATTCCTTAGCTCCTAATTCCACTTAAAAAAATCCTTAATTTCAATCTGCATGATCCTTAGTCTTGGGAAGAAGCACAGTAACCTGAGTCTTGATGTATTGACATATTCTGGTACTGAGTTGCCATGTGAGCATCCTGTGAACACTCACAGGTCAAAAGTATGGTTTATTATTCGTTAAAAGGATACACAGGCAAACGAGCCTGTCAATTTTGGCGGACAGTTTAATCTGTTCTGTGACGGTTCAAACACCAGAATGGTTGGTTTACTTAATTACTTGAAAATACTTTTCACGTCAGCACGAATATGACCGGGTGCTTGAACAGCTCAGTCAGATTCGATTTTGGCTATATAAGTTGGAGAGAAGTGAATGAAGGTGAAGTCTTAAGGCGATGCGCAGCATTTGGATTTTCAAGTTAGTAATTGATTTAAGATGGTTTACGTGGGCACCGGATCACCTGTGCTATGATGCCTGCTCCAACAGTGTGCTATTAATTTTTAACCACATATTTTCATACTTTTTCCATAAATATGTGGCTGAAAATTAATATATCAGAGTTGGAACAGGATTATTGGACAGAAGATCCGTTTTCGATTAAGTGTCAGGTGAAATTCTTGATGTTTTTCTTACTCATGATTGGTGATAATTCAATGTTACATGGTAAAATCTTATCCTCCAAATCTATACAAGTAGTCGATTCAATTAAAAAAAAAAGTAGAATAGTCTAATTTATCAGTTTGATTTATTTTAATAATTTTTATATTAAAAATGAATCGATTTGTTAATTAGTTGGTAAATTAATAAATTTGTACAAACAAAAATTAATTAATAAAAATTTAAAAATTATAATTAATTTTTATTTTAAAATTTATTTAGGTAAGAATATTTTTTAATGATATTTTTAATTTTAATTTTATTTAATACTGGTTGAATCTTTTAAAATTTAAATTTTTTATTTAACCGGTTTAATTTTTGCTTTAGTTTTAAAACATTGGTTAAAAGAGGGTCTAATTCTATGAAAATTAATGTGGGAAATAATTTCATTTACTATGCTTTAAAATTTTTAAATTTTAGATTAAGAGTAAATTTTTAGGTTTGATTCAGCCCAATTTTTGGGTAACAGCTAATGAATTGCTTCTCAGATTATATAAAGATAAATTTTGGAGGGACTAATGGTGTTGCTACAAAGACAAACTTGTGGAGCCTTAATTCTCATGAACTTTTTGATTTATAATAAATAGGGAATAATTCAATGGATTTATGATATTAGAGAATCCTTTCGATTCTGAGCTTTTGTATTATGTCGAGAAAGAGGAATCCTAACTTGGAAAAAATATTACTCAAATCTTTTTGGCAAATCACATAAAACAGCCCTTGTGATATACTTGATTATTCATCTTAGCCTCTGTGTTTTTAATTCGTTCACCTTAACCCCTGTGTTTTTTATTCTCATTCAAGATACTCCAATTGGGTATTTTCGGACAAATTTGCCCTTAGATTATTGAAATACATTTTTTTAATATCTTGATTCCAAGAGTAAATTTGTCCGAAAATACCTAATTAGAGTATCTTGAATGAGAATAAAAAATACAGGGGCTAAGGTGAACGAATTAAAAACACAAGGGTTAAGATGAATAATCAAGTGTATCACAGGGGCTCTTTTATAAGATTTGCCAATCCTTTTCATCCAACTTTAAAGTTAATTTTGAATGAAAAATGAATTATTATAGTAAACAACAGGATCGAGTGGCTTTAGTAATTTATAAAACAGATATATTCTAAAAGCCTAAGTTGGTGCTTGAAAAATTCTTGAAGAGCTTTTTATACCCATTCACATCACGTGAGGCAATAATTTACATTTTGGGATAACAGATTTTAAAGTGTTCAATTTTTTTAGAATTTTTTAATTTAATGTCATTTTTTGAAGTTTTTATTTAAATAATCAAACTTTTATAATCTTAATAATCCAATTCAAAATGTTAATTTTGTTAACATTTTACTGATTTGGCTAATATAATTAATTTTGTTAATAACATGTAAGCTTTCTCATGAAAATTTAATAATCAATTAAGTATTCACAAGTACTAATACACTCAACCGACATCACATACCTTATACCCATATTCAGAACTCATACTTATAACCAATAATTAAAATCCAATTAGTTCGGTTGGTTCAACAGTAAGAACCTTGGACAACCCCAACCTTTCAACATTCAATTTGATATCTTTTAATAATTTTTTTAATTAAAAATCGATTAATTTATTAATTAGTTAGTCAATTTTAGTAAATTAATAAGTTTTTAAAAACTAAAATAAATAAATTAGTTTTTATTTAATAATATCTTGTTTTAATTAAACTTTAAATTCTTCGATAGGTAAGGACAATCTCTTTAAATTATAATTTAATATTTTAATTTTATTTAATCTTTAGTTGATTTTATGATAGTGTTGAAACTTTTAAACCTTAAACATTTTTTCTTACCGGTTTTGATTCTGACCCCTTTTTTAAACATTGCTTGTAACCCGTCAACCATAACGCATCACTTATATACTCGTAACCCAATGTATTTCAAAATTCCCACATCATCTGACCCTCCTCTCCTTTGTAGCGACTTCTAGGAGGCACAATTTTTTATGTCTCTTCTATGTGTTTGCAACTGGAAGCCCCATTTTCTTCATTATTACACGTTGTTTAGTTTAACATTAGGGTTTGAGACTTCATAAGCTAGATATGTTTTCCCTTCCTGTTAGTTGTTCAATTTTGTATTATGGTGTTTTATGTGGTTTTTTTTTTGTTTTCGTGTGCTTTAGGTTGGCTTGTGTGTATCGGAGTCAAAGTGTAAGCACACATCTCTTACGAGCATTTCATCAAGCAACTTGTAAGTGTTTGCTTTCAAGCCATATCTCTATTGTTTCTTCGTCAACAAATAATGCTGAAGTCTTACCTAGACCTACTATTTTTCGCTTCTTCTCTTCTCTATTTATGTCTTTATGAAAAACTTAAGTTTTTTCGAGCACATATCAATCTCAAGGTGTTGAGGATAGGGATGTTGGTTCTATTATTGGATTAGTAAAGGGTTGGATTTTCTTGGTGTTATCAATAGTTAATGTAACTAAAATTTGCTTAGGTTTGTTGTCTTATGGGAGTATGAGTAATGTTCATGTTGTTTAAGTTTTGATCTGCTTTTATGCATGGATAATGTGAGTTATAAATTGAACTTCTTACAAATTAGAAATGGGCTATAAGATTCTAAATCATTGGTGGCTAGATTGGGTTGAGATTTTTGGTTCTTTGGATTGATTTTACCTACTATTACATTCTAGCTAAGATTACATTATTTTGCCTCTTGTTTTTACTTGATTAATGACAATTTCAGACTCAGTACAAAATCAACCTATTTGGATGAACTTAGTTCTTAATCGAGATTATAGTTCATAGGCATACTCATGATTAGATACATAACTTGAGGTGGGTTCTTGTTCACATTTGATGAAACTTGGAAAAGCATGTTAGTGATGTTGATTCATTCCTTATTCCTTATTAGTTGAATTTAACAACTACTCTCACTTCATTTGAATATTACTTAGATAATATAACTAGGTAGCTCTTTTTAAATCTAGTTAGAGTTGCCATTAAGACTTTGGAATTTCTGTTATAGCTTTAATGGATGAAGTTTAATTTTCATAATGTGTAGAATTTCATTATTACATTAAATCAATCTCAAGTTTATTTTTTGTCAGTTAATTTTTATGACAAACCCTTGTTTTCCATCATGGAATTGTTATCTTTGGATGGGATATGCTACATTGGAAAGTTGCCTTTTAATTATGAATGAGAATTTGTACTAGTGATATCATAATATGTTATACTGGCAAGATTACACTTTTCTATCAATGAAATATATGACGTGATCTAGCAATTGTTTTCATTTTCTTCCTTTGTTGTGCTACATCACATCTACATCTATTATGAAAGTATTTGTTAGTTATTTTAATATTTTCTTCAGCATATTGCCATTTATGCATAACCTGTTATGACCAATAAACAATATCTCTGTCCTTACTCCTTGGAGAGTTAACTTTAGATTACAGTTAAATTGATAAGTCTTTAATTTTTATTCAAGGTAGCAAATCTCTTTATCAAAGATTCTAGTTGACAACATGTTCTGAAGTAGAATGAAGTTTCCTATTTTTCTATTTAGTTAACTCTATTTGAGGTTAAGTGTGTAGTATTGTGGTTGGGACTTTTAATTGAAATTATCAATTTCATGTGCTACAGCCAGCCCTTTTGGTATTTACAGCAGAAATAGGTGTTAATTTCCTTTAATCCAAATCTCTTGTTAGGTATTCAACAACTAGCTTAGAATTGTATGGTAAATTTTTTCTTTCTATATGAACTTACTGGACATCCATCCTGTTGTGATGACATAGTTGAGTGTTCATTCGATCCACCACCTAATGTCTAATCAAATCTCTTCGTTTATGAGTTTAACCCAACAAGTGATCCATAAGCACCAATAGAAGCAAGAGTATATCTAGAAGCCAATATCAGTAACAGTAAAGAAAGATCCCAGAAAATAAAAAAGATTCATATTCGTCTACGATAACAAGAGCAGAAACTATCATAATAATGGATCAAAACATCTTAGTAAACTTTGTTATTATAGTGAATCTCTTCTATGTTTTAATTTTAGATAGTAATCATTTTTGGTTATTTGGTTAATTTAAAATATATTGACTTATAATTTGTGTCTACTGATTTATTTGTAATAATGCCACATGTGGAGTTTGAAAGCAATGCTTTTATTTAATTTTTCCCATATGGTAGGTAGACATAACCCTACATTTTTAAATGTTTTTGTATATAGGTAAGTGAAGGTGGATGGTTGGGATGAAAAAAAAGACTATATTTTATGGTGAAAAGTTTGTATATGGAGAAGATGTTGGATATGTGGGACGAAATGTTGAAAGTTGGGGCAATGAAACTAATAGGTTTTGTTATTGGGACCTTGAGATGATGCTTATGGAAGATGTTAAAGGTCCGCTAGCAAATAAATTTATGCATAGAGTACTAAAAATTAATCTAAATATAGGTTAATGAAGGTAGATAAGTATAAGACCTCGAGTCCTAATAGTAGAATTATATAGGCATTGGTGAGCTTTGACCAATGTTTGAAACTTAGGATAACGAAACAAGGCAAAGACTTACGAGTAGGTTGTCGATGAGTTGGCATGTAGTTGTGCATTTTAATAAATATCTTTTATGAGATGGAAAATTTGGATGCGAGACCAAAAGATACCTTGAGATGTACCTTGGGTTGAAAGTTAGTTGGATCACATCTATAAAGGAGACATAAGAGTGCAAGGACTTAAGTGGGCTCAAATAGAAGGACCATGACTAATGAACTTAACATAGGTAAGCATTGGACTGGACTAGTTTGTTATGAAAGGTTTTGGACTTGGATAACTCATCATCAATAGATAGAGATCAAGGGGAGATCTTCGATGATGTGGTAGATAATATCACAGTAGATATACGTCAACTCTAAAACATAATTACTATATGAAGATAGTAGAGTTATTTATGGATATGGATATATGATTCTTAGTTAAATATAATCTCTTATCTTGTTAGTTATGATGTAACTAAATCTTATTAGATAGAAACCTATTTGGATGGGGTTATCATCACATTGGTGGGATGTAATCTAATAACCATAAAGGTAATCTAGTTAGTTCAGTTCAATTAGGATTCTGAATTGTCAAGTTGGATGTGTCTATAAATATCTTATTTGTGTCTTGCTCCTAAAAAAGAGAGATAAGAGGGCAAGGGAATATATTAAGATAGAACATTCCTTTGTATACTTTTTGGGAAGTAACAAAAGTTGGTTTTTATTATAGCTCTTTTGTATTTATTGTTGCTTATGATTATTTAATACTTTTATAGTATTCTTACTCGAGTGTGAGAGTTAAACACTTCGAGGGTTGTGAGGCATTCGAGAACAAGGTTTTGTTGGTCAATAATCACATGGAAAAACTAAGCCTTCCTTAAACAGACCTAAGTGAGATTGTCGTGTAAAAGAGTAGACACGACTTCAGTATAAGTTAGATTTTTAGAAAAACCTTTGTAACAATAAGAGTGATACTTGTGTGATAGAGATATGTAAGCTAATTACATAATATAAGGTGATAGAGATCTATATTGGTCATGGATCCAAATATGGCATATTTAGAACAATATTTTGATGAAGATACTAGGGTAGAGGTTATTATTAGGATTGTTGATGATGTCCCCATCAATGTCACTAAGTCCACTATTGTGCAATGCATTAGTGTAGATGTAGATAAATAAGAAGCTATAGGTGTAAGTGGGAGTGAAGTTGATCCAAATGAATAAGAAGATAATTTATTTGTTGATGTAAGGGTTATAGAGGAGTTTGATTCATATTTAGAGGATAAAGAGTTGGAATTATCTAGGGATTTAACTGCTTCATCTAAAAGGGGATAGTTGAAGAAAAAAATTGAGAGCAATACTTGCAACATATAACAGAAAAAAGGAAAGCCATAAAAGAAAATATAATAGATGATGGAGATGAGATTGATGGGAGTGATATAGAAGATGAAATTATAATAAAATATTTTGAATCAGATCATAATTATAGCTTTGAAGAAGGTGGTTTAGATGTGGATGAGGGGTTAAGACATAAACTAAATGTTTGTATATTCAACCCTCATAAGAAAAAGATTGGGATTAAGCTTGGTATGTTGTTTGACAATTATAACCAATTCAAGGAAGCACTTCACAAGATGGCTATTGATGAAAGAAGGGAGTTTACTTTTACGAGGAATTCCAAACAATTTGTGAAAGTGAAATATGTGAGAAAGTACTACAAATGGTATATTTTGGTGAGCTTGGTGAAAGATTTAAGTATTTTCAAGTATTCTCAATTTTTTGGTGATTTTAAATTTAGGCTTCATTAATGTTGTGGACTGGCCGCTTACACATATGTATATACGTAAGAGTTTATGAACAGAAGCACATATGCAATCCCATTTTTCTTAATAAAAGTGTGGGTTCAATGTGGTTTGCTAACAATTAATTAAAAAGACTTTCTAGGAGTTGCTGCACTAAAGCTAATAGACTTAAGGAAGTTTATGAAGAAAGATTTAAGAGTCAATGCGAGTTACAATGTTTGTTATAAGGCTAGGAAGTTGGTGATAGAGGAAATGCAAGGAAGTGTAAGGGCAAAAAATAGCAATTTGTGGGATTATAGGGGAAAACTTTTAAGTTTAAATCATGGTTTGAGAATTGAATTGGTTATAAAAAGGCCATCACTTAAAGATGATTAGTAGCAATCATTTAACAGAATGTATGTTTTTCTCACCGTTGTAAGAAGGGATGTATGTTTTTTTCAGTGTTGCAAGAAGGGCTTCTTCGTTGAATGTAGAAAGTTGATATGACTAGATGGTTACTTTTTTTAAAGGGATTGTAAAAGGTGAGTTATTAATAACAGTTGGAAGAGATGATAATAATAAGATGTTTCTTGTGGCATAGGCTATGATTCATATTAAAAAAATAATCTTGGAATTGATTTTTATAGTTGTTGAAGAAATACTTGCATCTAAAAGATAGAGGTGGATGGGCAGTGATTTCTGATTGATAAAATGAATAATATGAATTTTATAAACTTTATTAATAAATAATTATTCTTATTCCTTATTTATTAATCTTTTTAATTAAATTTATAGAAGTTCTTGTGGAGGCATTTAGTAGACAACTCCTAAAGGTTGAAGTAAGGTATTGTCTGAGATATATGGTTGTCAATTAGAGAAAAAGGAATAATAAAGGACTCAAATTAAAAACACTGTTATGGTAGTATTATAAGTCATATAATAAATTTGACTTATTTTTTCATTTGAAGGAGTTAAAAGAGGACTTGGAAAATACTCAAAGATATCTACTAAGAATTCCAAAGAAAAAATGGTCAAAGAATATTTCAACACTTCATTCAAATATGATATTATGGATAATAATCTTTGTGAAACATTTATTGAAATTATAATTGAAGTTGAAGTACTTGTGATGAAATAACTAGTTAAAACTAGGAACACAACAAGTAAATAAAGAGATGGAACTGATCCAAAAATAAAGAAAAAATTGAGAATTAATAAGGAGTTAAGCATTGATTGTGACCTTGAGAGTAATGGTGATGGTGGATTCGAAGAAATATAGAAAAGAGTTAAGCATGTTGTGAATTTGAGAAATAAGACATGTAATTATAGAACCTCGGATGTGTTGAAAATCCCATATTCACATGCCATTGCTGTTATTGAGTACAATAATGAAGAGCCTATAAAATATGTATCTCATTGGTTTATGAAGGACAAGTATCCACAAGCTTATCAATATATGATGGTGCCAGTTCAAAGAGATAAATTCTGACCTAAAACTGAACATGTACTACCATTACCACCTCTATTTCAAAAAATGTCAAGCAGGCCAAAGAAGAATAAGCGAAAATAGGATTAGGAGATTACTAATAAAGGCAACAAGACATTAAGGAGAGAAATGAAAATGACCTGTCAAATATACTTTTAGCAACAACATATTAGAAAACATGTCCAATAAATGTTGTATTGCAAGAGCTTTCAACATATACACATGTAAGATAATAGATTATTTATTTGTCTTTTTCTTATTCATCTTTAACCTTAAACATTATTTTTTTTATTTTTTCAAATGCAGTCTACAAGTGATGTCCAAGAAAATTGTTCTAATATTAATCCTTTAAGTCAACCACCTATGTTAAAGCCAAATGAAAGAAAGATGCTAATCAGTGGATGTCGGATATAGGGTGAAGAACCTCAACCACCAATTACAAGGCAAGTTATAACTCTACAAAGGTTACAAGTATTGAGAATCTCAAAGATTTATGGGTCTTAAATCAATTTTGACAATTAAGTTATTCTTTGATTATGTGTTGCCATTTTATTAGGAAAAAAATGTAAGGATGAAAGGGACAAAATCAAAAGCTTTAGGAAGTACTATTCATTGAATTGAATATTCTGGTATGTCCTATAGATTTATTTTACCTATATGCCTTGTCCTACAAGATGGGAATAAAGAAATAGTTTTTTAAAATGAAATACTTTTAGATAATACAATTTATATGTGGGTTCCTGATAAGACATTAAGCATTTTGTTATCATATTTCTCCACTACATTCGATCTTGTGTTTACCTATTATTGTTGTACAGTTCATATGCCTAATAAATCACAAAATAATTTAAGATCGCACATTTTTGGTAATCGTATTGAATATATATGTGTCAAAACAAAATATAGAAGACCATTATTTATAATATAATAGTGTGAACAGTTCAACAACTGAGGTGAAAATTTAGCAAAAGAGATAGTTGTAGTGTGGGGATAAGGGAACGTGCACAAGGCATACATCAAAAGAGATAGTTATTGAAGAGTCTTTGTCACTAGAATAATGGTTTAACAATACAATGACATTAATGATTGAAGTTTAATATTTCTAGTTCAACATGTATCAGTTCTCTTATATGAAATTGCTAAAAAGTGCTTCCTAGTGGCAAGTTACCAAACATATTGATTAAGGAAACATCAAAGGATTTCAAGTTCATATTTTCCATCCTAATCTTCATGGAGCTTCACAATAATTAAATATTAAATGAGACTAAGTAACGTACATCAAATCTAACTTAATTATAATAGAGATAAGAACTAACAGAAGAACATTACAGAAGGCAAAAGCAATATGGTAGCTTTTTACCACACAGAAACAAGAAATTCCTTTAAATGTTGATAAACACAAGTCTAAAGTAGAATTGCTATGATTTAGAATAATATTAGTTATAATCCTCTACTTGGTTGATAAAGTCATCTTAAAACAAGTACAAGAGAACAAGTCTCGTAATTATCCAAAAACGTGGAAAGTTTCACTTAAACCCATAAATGACAACAAATTTGATAAAAGAATCACCTTAAGTTTCTCATACATGCTTCTTTCCTCCATCCATCATCTTAGACTTTTGCATCCACTCATAATAGTTTTTAATGGCAACCATTAATAATATAATACTGAATATTTTAATTTTCAACTTTAGCATTTTTTTTCTTCTTCTGACTTTTTATCTTCTTCAATAGGCCATTTATGATACTTAAAGCTCTTTCACACATTGGAGGATCAACCTACTAAAAAAAACTAACAATTTTGATTTGATGCTAAAATTAAACAACAACAACAAGAACAACCTAGTGAAAGTCCTACCCATACACAGGATCTAGAGAGGTCCAATAGTATACAACCTTATCCTTAACTAGTAGAGAGGTTATTTTTAACAAACTCACATGAAGAAAAAAAAATATGCATATACATATTAAAACAATAAAATAACACTAATTAAAGCAAAAAATAAAATAAAATAAAAATAAAAAATTGTAATAAAATATAAAAATAAGTAATAAAATAAATAATATGATAAAAATAGAACAAACTAAAGAGTAAAATAAAAGATAAAATAGGTAAATAAATACACAAACAAGAAGTCATCACAAAAATATTTAGGCTAAGGAAGGAAATGCTTAGTATAAATCACTAAAAGGGAAGTATTACTTATTTAAAAGTTTAAGCTAAATACAAGAGGAGAGTGTTTAAAAGATCTATGAGAACAACAATAATCTCTCTATGTGAGATCCTTTGTCTGTATCTTAGTACTTCAAAGTTTTGTATTAAGGGTCATTTCCTCGGTAAGTTCTAGCAGAGCTATATCTTCTTAGGCTTTCTGATTTTTCCTCTTATAGTTTCCAAGTATAATCTTCTCGCATCTTTTCACTGGAGCATCTAGATGTTTCCTCTTAACATGCCCAATTACCTAAGCCTTGTCTTTCCTAATTTTTCATTAATATTAACCACCTTTAATTTGTCTCTTACCAATACATTCTTGACCTTATCTCTTCAAGTAAGATTGTACATCTAACGAAGAATTCTTATCAATGCCATAATTAGCTTATGACTATGCATATATTTGATGGGCTAACATTCCATCCCATAAAGCATGATCGACCTAATTGCTAAATGATGTATTTTACCTTTGAGCTTGAGATATATCTTCTTGTTACATAAAACTTCTGATACACTTCTCCATTTAATTCACCTTAACCTGATACGATGAACTATGTCTTTATTAATCTCTTTATTGTTTTAGATGATAAATCCTAGATACTTAAAATACTCATTTTCTGGCATAACTTCTGAATCAATCTTTACCTTCACATTGATAGCCACCCTATAGCCTAAAAAGTTACAATCTACATACTCAGTATTAATCTTTTTCAATTAAAAACCCTTCGACTCTAACATATCCCTCAAAATTTAACAATAATATTGAGATTAAAAAGTCAAATAACTCACACGACCATAAAATGAAGAAATAAATCACCCCACGTTGAGCACAAAAAACAAAGCATCTTTCAGTATTTCTCTCTATCAATAAAGTCCATATGACAACCATTTACCCACAAAAACAACAAAAATTCTTTGTCCAATCCAGCCTTTAAACTTGCATTTATTTTAGACTCATAATACTCAATCTTAACTAGCTATGTCAAAGATCGTAACATGATAAGAAGTTTATTTTAGATTTAAAAGATAATAATCAACTATAATCTTAGCAAAAGAAAATAAATTAATATTGTGCAACAAAACTGAAGTCCTATTTAACTGGTATAGGAAGCAAAACATGGTTAAGACCTTAAAGGGTAACAATCTTGAATATTACATTATTGCAACCTAAAAAACACTTTGCCAAGACCATGTTGTCTAAAATAATTTTTTCATTTACATCATGTCACAATGACCATATAAAAGGTCTAAGAAAATTGGAACTTACAACACTATCATCTATGCGATAATGGCAGTTTGGACATTCAGGATTTGCCTAAAATTTTTTGATTTGGTGAGCATAAGATCGTGAGGCACAAAATGGGTTTTACATAAAGAAGCTTCAAAAGAGTAGCATGAGTTTATTTAGCTAGCCAAAGGAAGATAGATAAGATCATTTACACTTCTCCATAATTATATATAATCCATATGGTTGTAAATGAACAAAAAACAACATCTATATCTAGAGAATCTAAACAAGGATATGATCTACATTAATAACAACTTATCAATAGTCAGGACAAATCTTTGAAAAACAATTTTTAATAGTGAAACTCGAAATTTGTTAATAATAGGTAATCTCGATTTCATTATTGCAAACCAAAGTAACAACGCGATGTTATTTTCTGAATTCATCATAAATGTATATCGATTACAGTGAGAAGGACCGTGATTTTTAATATTAGATTTTCATTTGCACCAAAGGTCATTTTAGGGTGTTAGTGTCAATGTCAAACCAACCATTTGAAAAGCTATACCTTTAACAAATTTGCTAAGACATTGTCGTTAAGACCACAATATGATAATAAATGCCTCTTATAGAAGGATCAGTTTGTGTCTGAGTTGTTAGAAACATAAATATCATATGATATCAACAGAGCACCTAAACATTTCAGTTTTCTTTTGTTTATGAAACAACTGCCCACTTAAAAAAAATTCTCAAAATAATCTAAATCAAAATTCTTAACGAGATAAAATTAAAATATATCATTAAAAATTTTTAGGAACAAAATGGTTTTTATGTAGAGACATAAACTAAGAAATAGTAAAGACAGACGGAAACATGCAAGCTGTTCAATGAAATGCCTGTACTTCTAACCCAATGCATACACACAAAATACTATAAGACAAGATTAAACAACCAAAAGAAAGGGAAAAAAATACCTAGCTTAAGAAGTTTCAAACTCTAATGTTAAACCCCACAATGCGTAGTTTTGAAGAATGAAGAAAATGGTGCTTCCAATTACAGACGCAGGGTAGAGAAGACTCAAAAAATTGTGCTTCCCAGTTGATGATGTAGAAAATGATGCTTCCCAAACAACGACACAGAGGAGAGGAGATGTAGATGATGTAGGTGTTTTAAATAAAATGGGTAATGGGTGACTGTTAAGTGACCGTTTCACTGAGACCAACTTAATTAGTTTTATATATTCACTAACACGCCCCCTCAAGTGAAAGCCCTTTGGCTTGAAACTTGAACAGGCTTACTCTACCTTGTGCTGAATAATAAGTGAGTGGTAGGATTTGAACTCACGACCATTTGGTCACAAAGGCTCTGATAACATATTAAGTGATTGTTTCACCACAATAAGTTAAGCTATTGTATGAGACCAACTTAATTGGTTTTATATATTAACTAACAGTGACCATTAATTTTTCATGTGAAAAGCCTACATGTATGGGAAAAAAAACATTCTATTAGCTAAATCAGCAAAATACTAACAAACTAACGTATTGATATGAGATGTTAAGATTATAAAAATTAAATACTTAATTGAAAATTTTAAAAACTTTGACACTAGATTGAAAAAATTCCAAAAGATTTGGTAGATAGAATTTGTTATCCCTTTAATTTTTGTGTTAAGGACATAATTACACTAAAAAAAATCTTTTCAAACCTTTCTAATTAATTCCTTAATAAGTATAAATGATATATATATTTTTTGAAATGAAGTATAAATGATATATTAGTCTATACAAAAGCTTACTATGAATCTTTTAAAAACACTTTAGAACTTAATTAAAAAAACCTTAAATATTTCCTAAAAGGAGACAAGAAATTAGAAAATTTTGATACTATAATGTCACAAATTAATAATTTTAAATTACTATAAATTAATTCTTAATAAGTCATATGACTAAAGTCGCATTTGTTAAAAACGAAACAGTGAATATGAGCTATTAAAATGAATATAAGGCAAAACAGTAGAGGAAATAATTTTAAAACAAGCCTTTGAATTATGTGATGACATTGAAATTTAAAGGCTAAATTGTCACGGGATATATATATATATATATTGTTGTTTTATATATGTATGTATAAAAGTTGTGCCTACCATCATTTGGTTATTGAGATTTAGTCCTTATAGATTGATGTATGATAGTATCCATATGTCACGAAAATGTAAATTCGATGTCCAATAAATAACTACGAATCAAAATTAGTATAATTCTAAACTCTTGCCAAAATATTTATATATATTTTTGTTATAAAATAGAAAATATTTGAAAATTAAGTACATTTACAGATAATTTATGATATTTATAAATAATCTAATTAATATAGTGTAGGTGATTAAATAAGAGTAAAAAAATCGAACACGAATATAATAATTTTTATGGGACCCACGAACTATAAAATGTTTCCATTCCTCTGCCACCCACCACGGGTTTCATATCCAGCACCACCGCTCAGGTAGCTTCCCTCTGCTCACTTCTTTTTGTTTTGGTTATGATTGGGTTGTAGATATTCATTAACAATCAGTGATATGAACTTATTCAAGGCTGTGTACTTAAGCGTACTCTTCCTGGATCTCCAGAGTTCTCAGTTCTCTGCTTTCTGTTGGTGTTGGTGACCGTCTGATCATTTGTTCAGGTTGCTAAACTTTCAGGAGATGATTTCCGTTCAAATTGGAAGTGTAAATTCTAACGCTCTCGGTAAAAGTAGAGCCTCTTTGGTTGAGGGTTCTTCAACTCTTCAGTTCTTGCAATTGGGTAATAGAGGCTTCCTTGGCTGCTGCAGAGGTCAGTTAGTTTTTGCCACTCTTCATTTCGCTTTCTTATGATTGTTTTATTGGAGTGCTCTTGGTATTCTGTATGTACTAGAAAGGTTTGTGCCTCAAATCTTCATCTTTCAGCTATTCATTATTTTATTTTGATGAATTAGTAGGTATGACTGACCAACATGTGATACAAATTAAGGAAAATATTTTCTCGTATAGCAAAAATTATGTCCAACTTAGATGCAAATTCTAAGATTACTCTTTTGTTTGAACATTGTTTCCTTCCATTTAGTTCATCGTATTCACACCTGCTGACATTATGTTCTAACTGTCTAGTAATGAATTCAATGACTCAAGGTCGACAATGATATAATTGTCCTTCTCATTTTCCTGTATATCTATTGCTTTCCATTGGTAGTTTCTTTTAAGAAACATGTTACCTGACCTTCAATATTGTAATACAAACATTCTATAGTCGTATGAAATTGCCAACGAGCTTCTTTCACATTGGAATTCAGAGAGATGAAATATACCTTAAGATGGTCAATGAAGCATATTAGTAATCACCATGAGAAGCACCTAGAGAAAATCACTATGTGTGCTTGTTGAGAAAGCAGATTGCTTTTTTGAAGCAATCCTTCCATGCAGTCTTCAGTGTTACTTTATACCTATTTATCTAACCATGGGTTCATTCCCATCTCAATGTCAGGAAAACCAATTTTAAGAAGTTACAAAAATGGAACTTTTTGTTCTCCAAGAACAGGACTGAGCAGCAGGGGATCAAAGAAAATCTACTTCACTGCTCCTAAATGTAGCAGCTCCCCAAATTCCAGTGGCACTGAAGATGATTCCTCCAACCAACGCAAGGCATGTGTTCAGCTTGTTCTGACTGAACTAAGGATTCCAGTTTTTCCATTGGGTCTTACAATAACCATCAAAAAAATCTTTAGGATTCTTATAGTCCTCTAATGATTATCATTTGTTAGTCTATCTAAAATGAGACGGATGATATTACTTTGCATTACAAGATGGGTGGGGCTCTAACTAATTCACCACTTACTTTCTAATTATATGAATTTGCTACTGTAGAAGTCGTCATTTTCTGAATTGATGAGTTCCTACTCATCAAATTCGATCTTGATACTCATCTATTTCACTTGTTCCCTTAGCAGACACCTTTTGGGTACACCCGGAAGGATGTATTACTGATTGGACTTGGAGTTACAGTTTTTGGATATGGCTTGAAAAGTGGACTGGAGGTATCGTAACTATCATACTTTACATGATTCCGACTTTCCATTTCCCTGGCTGTCATGTCTTCATATGTGTATCTGTCTTTATCCACGGAATCAATTATCAACAAATAGCATAACAATTATAACTTGTAAGCTAAATAAACCTCTGAAGTAATATGTTTCACTGAACTGAGATTTTGCAGAACTGTTTATTAGTATCGACGATACTATATTTACATGGTTCATTGCTGTTATATAGTATTGTTGTATTCATTACCTCCTCTGCAGTTTGCTGGTGTTGATCCTTTGCAAGCTGGAAACGTTGTTCAATTGGTATTGGTTTTGGGCCTAACAATCGGATGGATATCAACATATATATTTAGAGTTTCAAACAAGGAAATGACATATGCTCAACAACTGCGTGACTATGAAAACAAAGTCATGGAGGTATGCCATATAAATTGTATTTCCAGATGTGGCAAAGTATAGAATCCAATGGTCCATATTTCCATGACGATGAAGGCATAGTGTACTTTGTTACTACAGAACATAGCCAGCTTATGATTTTTTGATTATTTGGTACTCAATTAGTTCAGAATTATGCTTCGGGGACATTGTAGTACCTCTAAATTTGTGCATTGGGAACTTACAATTGAAAAGATCCTAAGATTTTATTTTCCTTTATACATTTTCCTCTGGCTTTTAACTGTGCCTTGTTCTGGTTTCTCAGAAACGGTTGGAGGGTTTGTCCGAGGCTGAGTTAGTAGCATTGTTGGAGCAAGTTGAAGAAGAAAAGCGAAGCGTGGCTGCTCGGGAGCAGATTGACTGAAGTGCACTGGCTCTTATAGTTAAAAATCTACCCCAAAACTTAGTATCTGTCAAAATCCTTCGTGTCAATGAGCTATGATAACTATTAAGTTAGCTAGTATTCAATAGGCAACAACTTTCTTCTTTTTAGTAGGGCTAAAATGAATAAATACTTTTTTTTTATTTATAAAAGTCTATTAATTTTCCAGCATGTCATTTTGGTTGGTGTCATAGCTCTATCCATCAGTGGTGAATCTTAAACCATCAAATTTGGAAAATTATTAGGTGCTGCGTCATGGCTTGAAAAATTACAGCAAACCTTAAATAAAAATTCAACTTGACTCTTCTATTTAAGTGTTGTCTTGGTCTCAATGAGACCAAACTACATGAGGACTTTCTGCATATCCTAAACATTGTATAGTTTACTAATTAAGTGTGTCATCTTTCTAGTCAGACGCCATATGTCTGTTTCTCTCTCTGTCTATTTTTTTGTTTTGTTTTGGTAATGTTAGATGCAAGTTTTTCAACCCTAAATTGTCTTTACGTAGAATAAGCCATACGGATTATATGATCTACCCAAAGAAATAGTTTGTTTTAAGAATCTACACATAATAAATTTCACAAATTCTATAGCTTCACGAAAATCATCATTTGATATGGATACTCAAAATCATTAATTAAAAGAGAGATTTAATAAAATCCTTAATTTTTAGGTATTGAAATCTATGGAGAAGTAAGTTGGTGAGAAATCTACCATTATTAAGGACTTCAATGAAATATTTTATTTGAATAACTTAGAATCGTACGAAAACGTTGAAAAGAAAGCCTATTATTGTTGCGAAGTAGAGTTATTATTAACCCAGTGGGTTGGCGTAGGTGGTACATGCCTTCGTCGCTTAACCAAGTGGTTGGGGGTTCGAATCCCACCCT
>JANZLH020000112.1:408431-419936 GCA_026770325.2 Erythroxylum fimbriatum
ATGAATTTTTTCTATTAATAGTTTAATACTTCAATCAATAACTTTGACACATATTAATTACTATTTGAAGTAGAAGTTTTGAGTGTTATGCATTAGTTGTTACTTATAATAGCAATGTTCAAGATTAACGTTTAATAACATAGAATTAAAGTAATTTTTTCCTTTTCTTCTTTTTTTACTCAAGAATTAATATAGTAAATACTAGTGAATTTATTATTATTAATATCATCTTAAATTATATCTAAATATATGATAGGGTTTTTGGGTGTTTCAGGTTCAGGTTTAAACCTGAACCCATAAATCAGGTTTGGTTCGGTTAACTTGGAACTGCAAGTTAGAAACCTGAACCTGAACCATGAACCTAAACCGAACCTGAACTCAGGTTCTGTTAACCTTATTTACAGGTTCGATTCATGAGGTTCAGGTCCGATTCACAGGTTCGCGGGTTTTCTTGAACACCCTTAATCAGCATCAACATGTCCTCTGAGAGTAAAATCTGATTCTTTATAACATAATGCAACATCTGAGGTTCCCTTAACATATTTGAGAATCCTCTTAACTGTATTCCAAAGCTCTCGACCAGAATTGGCCATGTATCGACTAACCATTCCCACTATATGCGCAATATCTGGTCTTGTATAAATCGTAGCGAACATCAGGTTCTTCATTGCTGATGCATACAGTACTCGAGACATCTCCATCATCTCTTCTTTATTACTGGGACTCATACTTGAGGATAACTTGAAATTAATAAGAAAAAGGCTATAAATTAACTTACAATCTTGCCTGTTGAATCATCGTAAGATCTTCAAATAATTCTTTTGAGAAAGCTAAATCTTCCTATTATTTCTATCTCGGTGAATTTGCATCCCTAAAATCTTATTTGCTGGTCCCAAGTCCTTCATTTCAAATTCCCTATCTAACTGTGCCTTTAATTCTTTGATACGATCATTGTTGTGGCCTACTACCAGCATGTCGTTTACATACAATAGTAAGACTATAAAATCATCTTTCTCAAAGCTCTTAAAATATGCAGAAGGGTGTGTATTCGGTCAGCTATATCCAAGGCTCATGATGAAGGAATCAAATCTCTTATACTAACACCTCGGCGCTTGCTTTAAACCATACAAAGATTTATTCAACCTGCAAACTAAGTTCTCTATCCCTTTTTCTTCAAAACCTTCTGGTTGGAGCATAAATTTCTTCTTCAAGATCTCCATAAAGAAATACAATTTTCACATCTAACTGCTAAAGATGCAAGTCAAATATAGCAGACATTGTGAAAACTAATCGAACTGTAATGAGTAGAACCATAGGACAAAATATTTCGTTAAAATTAATAACTTATTTATGAGCATATCCTTTCACCACCAATCTAGCACGATATCTCTCTACTTGATCGTCACCACTTCACTTGATCTTGTAAACTCATTCATTGCTAATAAGCTTTCTTCCTTGCTGTAATGACACTAGCTCTTATGTCTTATTCTTATGAAGTGCTTTAATTTCTTCTTGCATTGCTATCATCCACTGAGATGCATCTGAACTATTCATTGCTTTTTGAAGAGTTGATGGCTCCTCGTCCTTAGTTAAAAGACAGTATGCAATATTGCCCTCCATAATATAGTCTTAGTGTCAGCTCGGTGCTCTTCTTATGCGAGTTGATCTCCAAGTATCTAGAACATCATATTCAACTAGTTCTTGCTCCTCGTGCTCTAGTGTAGCTTTAGAAGAATCATTTTGATCAACTTCTCTATCCACTTGTACTGTTGTAGTTTCTGGATTCTGTTGTACAATGCTAACATTTTCTGCTTGCTCTTGATCCTTATCTTCCATGAAGATAACATACCTGCTGATAACAATCTTGTGGGCAGTGGGATCCCACAGATGATAGCCCTTTACTTCTTCAACATATCCCAAGAAAATACATCTTCTAGATTTTGGATCCGTAGTTTCTTGGGCATTGAACATCAAATAGGCAGGACTTCTAAATATATGGAGGTTGTAATAATCTATTGATTTATCAGTCCATATCTTCATTAGTGTCTTCAACTCAATTGCAATTGATGGAGCTCGATTCACCATATTACAGGCGGTATTGACTGCTTTTGCCTAGAATTTCTTATTTAGGCTTGTAGTTCTCAACATCGTTCTTGTTCTTTGCAATAGAGTTCTATTTATCTGCTCTGCTACTCCATTTTGTTGAGGAGTGTATACCGTCGTGAATTGCCTTTTAATGCCTTCTTGCTTGCAAAATTCATCAAATTCTTTATCAATATATTCTCCTCCATTATCTGACCGCAAACACTTGATCTTCTTACCATATTTGAGTTCCACCCGCACTTTGTGAAATTTGAAGATTGGAAACACATATGCTTTCCTCTTGATAGGAAATACCAAACATCTCCTCGCATAATCATCTATGAATGATACAAATAAATTTGCTCCTCCTAGGGATGTAGCTGGTGCTTGCCATACATAAGAGTGAATCAATTCTAGAATTTCTTTGCTTCTGAACTTTGATGTGTTGAATTTTAATCAATGATGCTTACTCAATATAATGCTCACAGAAGGGTAGCGAAACCTTTGTAAGACATAGAAGTAGATTCTTCTTTGCAAGTATCTTCATTCCTTGTTCTGACATATGTTCAAGCTTTTTATGCCACGTCATTGTAGATTTGTCGTCTGGACTAGTTATCGCAACGGATACCTCTCCTTCTTGCAAAGTTACTCCCTTCAGTATGTACAGATTTGCAACAATCTTCTCTACTTTTATAAATACTAGCACTCTCCTTTAATCACCTTCATGATCTTGTTTTGAATCTCAAATCTGAAGCCAAAATCATCTAATTGTCCTATAGACAACAAATTCTTCTTCAAGCCCTCCACTTGTTGCACTTTTTTAATAATCTGAATTGTACCATCATACAACTTGAACTTGATGGCGTCAATACCAATAATCTTAAGAGCTTGATCATTACAACTTTACGCAGATCCTCCAGAGACAGATTCTTACTGATGGAACCATTCTCTTCGAGAGTTCATATGAAAAGTAGCTGTTGAATCAAACAACCAGACATCAACAAATCTTCTCTTTCCTCCAATAGTCGTTGCTGCTTCATAGATCATTGCGCTTCCATCATTTGAAGTACTTGAAACATTTCCTTGAGGAACATAATCTTTCTTGTTTAGATTGTAGCAATCTTTTTCAGGTGGCCTTTCTTGCTACAATTGTAGCATTTATAGTTCTTCTTACTCCTGGATTTTAATCTACCATGATTATGACTCCCACTTAGACCACGTTCTATTGATCTACCTCTCATCACTGCCAAGGCCTCCACTTGTTGCGAACTTGCCAACCTGTCTTCCTTGCCCTTGCGTCAGCTCCCTTATTCCAGAATAATAGCTACAATGTCATTGAAGACTACAGTATCTGTATTGGTTGTTAAATTATGACAATTTGATCATATGAATCCTATAGACTTTGAAGTAGAAGTTCCATTTCACTTATTTCTATTGTCTGCCCTAGTGATGTGAGTTACAAAATTCAAAGTGTTTAAGTGCTCCGTCACCAAAGTGGGTTCCGCCATACGTAAAGTATATAGTTTCCTTTTCAGTAAAATTTTGTTGTGGAGTAACTTGGACTCATATTGTGAGGTGATCCCGTATTTCCTTCGCAGTCTTCTTTTCCTCTATGCTGGATAATACCCCATTAGCTAAAGTTAGGTGAAGACTAGCTACAGCATTCCCATCCATCTCATTCCACTTTTCATCTATGACTCTAGCTGGCCGTTCACTAATGGCCGCCAAACAATTATCTTTTCTCAAGATTACCTTTATCTTTAGCTTTCACAATGAGAAATTGCTCCCGTTGAATTTTTCAATGTCGTACTTTATCGCCATTACTTCTATCACAATTGCTTTATGAATAGTGCCTTTGACAAGGTGAATAATATTCTAACTTATCTTTTTATGTGGATGATCCACTCTTAGTAGCAACCACATAGCATACAATAAGCAGACATACACACCCAAGGCTGGCTCTGATACCACTTGTTAGAAACAATTAGGACTTAGATATAGTAAGGTTGCAGCTAAAATGAAACAAAAAATATTGAAGATAAATTAGACACACAGATTTTACGTGAAAAATTCCTAAATCCGGGTAAAAACCATTGGCAGGGGTAGAAGAATTTTACTATTGAAAAATGGAAGAATTACAAGGAGAAAAAAACTAGATCCATAAAAAAATACATAATATTTTTTTGTTTCTCATTTTTCTCATTTTTTCTCTCACCCTATTTTTGTTCTACTCGTATAGATGCTTTCTCTTTGTTTATCTCCTATCTATTTATAGGCAGGAGATTGAAGATATGGTTAGCTAATTATTTGTTTTATTAGGCATGCCATGCCAACTATGTTTGACAGTATACCCTTGCCATGATTGGACTATTGTAAAATTAATTGTCACTTTCTTTTTTTTCAGTTTTAAATTTTGTATTACAATATCAACTATAACTGGAGTTGGATATCGACATATCTTATGTATTTTAACTTTTTCAAAATGAAAAATTAAGCATAAAATGTTGGAAAGTGATTCAATATTGATAAGCCTTTGTCTTGGTATGTTATTATTTGTGGTTCAGCCGGATCCTGCTGAGGCTGGACGTCGTTGTTCTGATCCATGATTTATGCGACTCTGGCTATGGAATACCTGCAAAATAGATCAAGGCACGCCGGGGGTTGGTTCCCAAAAGGTCCCTCCGATGCTCAAGTCATTATTTTTTAGAGGTTTTGGTAGCTGAAAATACGGCAGAATAACTAGGGTTGTAATCTCATACCTGAATCATGGTAGAATAGTACCTTATATATGTTGTGGATGCTAGGTTTACGTAGATCTTTGTGTTTGCATGGGAGTCTAACACCTGATGGACCGCACGGGCCGTGAATGTGTGGAGATGGGCCTGGGCCTAGCACAGCCGACCCAACCAAATACCATATTTGATAAAATCTTCTAGTATCCAGATGTTAAGACAAATGATCATATCACGGAGATAATTGTGATTTGTAAGATCCTTCCAGATATTATAGAATCATTTCTAATAAATCAGGTAAATTCATAAGGAAGGTTTCTGCAAAAAAGGAAGCATTTATCATATGATTTTATTAACCCATTAGCAATAGAAGGAAATAAATCCAATTTGAAAGGTCATCATCAAAATCATTAAGTCTTAAGCTAACAATCTCTCCTTTTTTGTTATGACAAGCAATAATAGATATATTTGCAAAATTCAAACAAGAATTCAAGATAAACATGTCAGCTTTTTAAGTTCTTACTGAATAGAAGGAGCCTTTTTTTCCTTAGTAGGGAGCCTATAGTTAACAAATTATAGTTTTAACTTCACAGATTTAGTTAGTAACATATATCTCAAATCATGCTCACAAATCATGCAAGTAAATATCATCAACTTTCAGCAAAATATATCGTCGCTTTAATTCTCCCCCTTTGTTATTATATAAAAATATAGGGAAAAGAACTAAATCCACAAAATATCACAAGTATGTAAGCATAAACTAGGCAAAAATATATCTTCATCTTAAATATTTTCCTTTTTCAAAGTTATTCTCAAGTAGAAAATTACTTAAACTTTCATATCATGCTCAAGGAGCCTGTTTTAGACCATATAGAGCTTTAGTTAACTTTGTCACATAATCCAGATGATCTGCATCTTCGAAACTATTTTCGTCACAGAAATCTTCAAATATTTTGTCATGTGTTTCGAACACCCACTATCAACTATCTATTAATTTTCTCTCTTTCCAGTATAAGTAGTTGTTTCCATTGAAGTAAAGGGGCTTTAATACATACTATTCTTTGTAAAACCTAGCTGTGATGTCAAATGATAAAGCAAACACACGCAAGAGACACTTTTAATTCGAATAAAATGATAAGGGCCTGTTGAAGTTTAAAACAACAATAGGAGCCTGCAAAGCAAGAGGAGCTTGTTATGCGATCGGACCCTGTTTAAGCAATAGAAACCTGTTAAGTGACAGAAGCCTGTTAAACAACAGGAGCCTGCTAAAGGATAAATCCAGTTAAGATAATTTAAAACAGAAGATGCTTGTTAAAAGGAAAAGAACCTCTTGTAAATTGAAAACAAAAGGAGCCTATTATAAAAGTGAAGGAGTCTCTTGCATAATCAAATCAACAATACTGGGCTAAAAGAAAACAAAGTGGATCTCAACTTTTAAACACTATTTAAAAATGGTAAATTCACTATTATATCTTCAAGAAGGATCTGCCAAGAGTAGGGAATCATGGTACAATCTAATTTGATGCGAGTATATGCTTCTTAGAGCTTCGGTAACCTTAAGGAGAGCTATCAAGAATAGATTGCCGACAATTGACAGATTGAAAAAGTATATGGCAATACCAAACATATTTGCCTTATGCAGATAGGAGCAAGAAAATTTAACTCACTTATTCCTTAAATCTTGGTTTACTCAATCATTTTGTAAAGGCATTAGAAGGAGATGCTTGCTGGAAAACCAACCAGAGGAATTGGATTAGATTATGATTTGGTGCTCGAAATTATGCATGCATTACAAAGCCAAACGATGGTGCTTCTTTATTGCTTTATCATACCCAGTATAAGCCTTAAAGTCAAAACATATTCGAGCCACGCTCGGAAAGGTCGTTGCTGGCGTAAGATGCCTAATTATAAATTTATAGAGTTGAAAGCTTGAATTTTGGAGACTGCAATTTATCCATAATAACCGAAAGGAAAAGGCTCTCATGGTCAGCTTAGTGTGATCCTGGAAAGGTTCATCATCAGGGAAATCTTTTCAAATTTTTGGAGTCATTTATGCTTCTCTTATGGCAGACAACTCGTACATGATACTTGTCAGCACACTTGAAGCCAGCCACATCACAGGGTATGCAGTTACGATTGCCGCAGGTTTTCTCTTCTCCCTAACCTGCGGGTTCTTTCTTGAACTCCTTACTGGAGATGGCTCCATTAGATCTCCAAATCATATATCCATTCGAAGCACTGGTAACCACCAATGAGTTCAAAGGCGCAAGATGCTTTGCAGGGAATCCCGCAAAAGTTTCCCCAGCCCCCCTGGAGATGTGAAGATCAGCATAACTGCATAATCAAACTTGCGACTAAATTGATTGTTTGATCCTTGTAATTACCCCCATGCTTATCAAACTTGGGGGGCGTTTGGTTTGACATTGCCATTTTGTTAGCTTGCTGACTTCTTTACCGACTATTCTTCGTGTGGTTTTCAAATATTATTCTAAGAATGAGAGAAAATGATGAAAAAATTTTCCGCACCGAATTCAAAGGATCCAATTTCCCTTGAAAATTATACGATGCGGCTAAAAGACGCAATACAAATAACACGCAAATGTCAAATTCATTATTTGATATTTGCCCTGTTGCCCTATTTTAACCATTTGACAAGAGATGCATGAATCAAAACCCTTTTGGCCTTAATCTGGCTAGAACTGCAAATTTCTTTCTTTTCTTCTGTTTTCCTTTCATAAAAACTGGCGCTTGCTTTAGCTCATGACTTATAGTCAATGTCTTCCAAGCTAGTCATTTCCTCTTTGTAAGGCATGTCATTGGTTCTTTACATCCCACATCCAGTATAATTGAAGAGTTCAATCACAAAAGCTAACAATATCCAAAGGATTACCGTATGTAATGTTCCTGCAGTAGGCTAGCTTAGGGCTAATGTGCATGTTGTTGAACTTTTCTTTCAAGTCCACTTTTATCAGCCCCCACCACCTTGTCAATCTCCTTGCCATTTTTAACGAAGAAAAAGGTAGGCACGCTGCTAATATTCCAGCGTGCAGCAGCATCCCTAGCTTCATCTATGTCAAGTTTCAAGAAAACAGCTTTTGGGTACTTGGAAGCCAAACTTGTGAAAGCAGGAGAAATGAAACGGCAGGGTCCACACCATGTTGCTGTAAAGTATAGTATGGCAAGTCGTGACGTTCTTGAAGCAGCATTCAGCTTGGTTTCCAGTTCACTAGCAGAATGAATACCCATAACTTGTCCTGTTGGGTCATCAGCAGTAGGAAAAGAAATTTTGGTAACTTCTAGGGCACCATTAAAATTTTTGATAAATTTCACATACTGGAAGAAACAAACAACATTAACGATCAAGCAATTTGTAGCGATTGAGAAGGTTTAAGGAGAACATTAAGGTTGCTCTTTTTAGGGTTTACATATAGAACATGTCATAAGGCATAACAAAACAAGTCACTAAAGAAAAGGAAAGATAAATTACAAGTGCTAAATCCTTTTATAATTTTTTTATTTCAATGTCCAACTCTTAAAAATTTTTAATTAAGTGTCTAAATTTTTAAGAATTAAGACAATTCAATTATAGAAATTGTCTCGGCTAACATTTTGCTGATGTAACAGAACCCGTAAAACTTACATTTCGATGAAAATTCAATACAAGATCATTTTTAGTGTTCTTAAAATGATGCTTTGGTCCTAACTCAATTTTGGGTAGAGATGTGATGGTCCTTATTTATTCAATTTTCGTAATACTCTACTTCAATGAAAGAATAGTTCATATACGAGAGGAACACATCTCAATCCAATACCATAAAACATGAAGTTATTATGCGTATAAACCATTCTGAATTCTTGTTTCTAGTCGATGTGAAAATTTAACACTTAACATGCATAAAAGTTATTCCTCCAAAAGAAGCAGTGATCTTATGCAAATTCTTCTCGAGTTTTATTGACAATATAAACGTGAAAAGAGTATCCAAAGCAAAAAAACTGGACATGTACAAGACACAGCATGCCACTGACAAATATACACACTTCGAGAGTACGCAACAACTGGGGAATGTCTAATTACTCGAAATAGTTTCTTGCACGCAGTAGTGTCAACTATTCCCATGGGATTATACATTAAAAGAGGAAAATTATGAAATATTCTAAGACCTATAGAAACAAGAAAACTTTCTGAAATAGGAACTTGGAAGGTGAATCAAAACATCTATAAGACTAACATTGTTCATTGAAATAACAAGTCTTCTTTAACTGTTAAAGAATATCTGGCAGTTTATGCTTCCAACTTCTATCTCCATCATCAAATAGTCTCTATCCTGATCCTAAAGTTCCCACTTCTTTGCCATATCTTCATAATGTATCAAAACCAAGTCGCTTCCTGACAATCCCTACCTAAGAATTTCTCTCTACAAAGAGATATTAAAAGAAAAAGAGACAGGTAACCATAAAAGACAAACAAAACACTTTTGAGCAAGCATACAAGGCTTGCCATTCAACCAATGGACTCAACACGTTACCCAACCCTGATTCAGAAATCTATTTGAAGTCTTTGTAAACACTGAACCACACTTTATCCTGCCCCACGAAGCAGCAGGAGGAAAAAAAAAGTAATAAAGTTTATTTTTTCAATTAAAGGAACACAAGTCAAAAATGAAATAAAGTCTCAAGCTTGAGCAAATAATATATGAAGTATGATTATAAATTCAAGCTCCTAGCATCCTCTTCTTAGATAATGAAGCTAGATATGCTATTGACGTAGAACAAATATAAGAATTATTAACTAGTAGCTAAAAATTACAAAATTAGAAAATATGGCTGATATTAATCTGCTAGAATATCAAATTTTAATGTTGAATTTTGGCTACAATGTTGAAATTTCAGAGTTTGTATAGCTGAAATTTTAAGATTTGATTGCTGGAAATTTAAGCATAGGAGTTTAGGGTTTAATAGGCTGAATTTAGGTTTATTATGGGTGGAATTTAGTAATGAACACAAACAATGGAGAGTAAAAAATTAGGAATCACTTGTAAGGTCTAGGAATCACTCTTAGAAGAAAGTATCTTACCTTCTAGTTGAAAAGTCAAGCTTGTATAAAAATTTCATATTGCTTATTTTTTGAAAGACTGAATAGACATATATTTATAGGGAGATCTTTAGAACCCTTATTCTAGTAGGAAAGGGTTCCTAGCAAATTTACATCATATTTTTATGAAAATTCTACAAGTCCTAAACAACTAGGATAATATATCTAAAATAAAATAATATATTAACTTACAACTACTTCCCATCTAATAAAGAATTCAAACACAATCTAAATTTCAGTCCGTAACTTTGATGTCAAATCAATTCTCAATCCTCAACTCACTAAATTAAGGCTTGTGGTCGACTAATTTTTTCTCTTTTTGTTCTTCTATATACTTTAAGCTCTTCTGCATCAATTCTCCCTAGCTTGTCTAAAGTCGTCCTCGACGTAGAATGTGACAAATACTGATTATACAAGTCTGGATTCAACTTTTGAATTTTGATTATAGAATCCAAGTATTACTAGAAATTGGTCTATCTTTCCATTTGACAAGAAATTGTCAATATCTTCCATCTCTTATCACTACAATTTGTTCATCAAGAACGTTCTCTATTTCCTCTTTAAGATGAGAAGTGGCTGGAATTCTAACAGCTGCGGTAGGGGATTGCCCATCTTGTCCATTATAAATAGTTAAAGTCCGCAACATTAAAGATAGGACTTATTCTCATGTCACTTAGTAATTCCAAAATATAAGCATTAGCACTCATCTTCTTAATAATCTTATAAGGTCCAGCATTCCGTGAATGAAGTTTCTAATATTTTCCTTTTTAAAAGCACTTTGGACGAATCCTAACCATCACTATATCCCCTTCATTGAATTCCACCAAACTTTTAGCAAAATGGAGAGCATCGTAAGTATGTGTCTCACTACATTAAGATTTGCATGCTCACACGCATATGCATCAAATTCTCTTTTTCTTATCCCATCAATATGCAAACCCTTAACTGGCCCCTCCCATTGCATCGGAAGCATTTCTTGTCACTGCTGCCTCCTTTCGTCCTAGTCTCAACTATGGCTTTGCCTTTAAGTTCAGCTCCTTGAGAAGTTATGCATTTGTTTTGTGGATAAAATATTGATGCATTGGGTGTTGGTCTAAAGTTTTGCATTGTCGTAGTTCTCTTCATATCGAACTCCTCGACTTTGAAACTTTTTAGTTACTTATTGCCCTAAGTATTGTTCCGCTCTTAAAACCAAGTGATATGCATCTTCAAGACTGTAAATCCTTTGCATTATCAGCTCCTTGCAAGTTTCTACCCTTAAGCCATTTTTGTGGTAACATATAAGTTTTCATTCCGACTTCATCCTTTCACAAAAGATAGAAAGCTCATCAAATATTTTCGTGTACTCGGTTACAAATATAATCCCTTGTAATGGTTGTAAGTTGATCTTGGAGATCTTCCTAATAATGAAATGGTAAGTATTTTTCCAATAACTTCAACTTCATCTCTCCCAATCAACAATTGGTAGTTGACTTGTTTTTCGAAATCTATCCTCTACCAATCTCCACCAAATTTTAGCATGTCTGTTAGGACCCAAAATCCTAACAAGTTCTAAACACAGAAATCAACAGCAACACCCGAACTCAAGCAAGAAAACAA
>JANZLH020000112.1:438936-461461 GCA_026770325.2 Erythroxylum fimbriatum
AACCTAAACCTAGCTATTGCTCCATATATAAGGTATAGTTCTACCGTGACAAAGGTACGCAATCATAACCTAGCTTTATCTATATTCAGCAGCCTCACCTTCACCAAAAGACCAACTTGAGCGTCAGAGGGGCTAATCGGGACACAACCCCCGACGTGCCTTCTTTGTTTTGCAGGGATCTCAACGCCGAAGTCACTACTGAGAACAGCCGACTCATGGATTCAAACGGCAACGTTCCGTTCTGTCAGAATCAGGCAGAATCAAATAGTAATGGTAATCATTCATTCATCTTAACCAACCATCATAATTATAATGATTATATCCATTCTCATTCCTCACTATATTCATTCTTATTCTCATTCCCATTATCCTTTATGAACCAAACGCTCCCTAAATTTGAGAGAATTTGAAACAGAAGAAGATCATTTTGATTATTGACTCATATAAAAAAATGTATTCAAAGGTGATTAACATCTTTTAATGAAAGATGATAATATAATTATAATATGATGAATTAGATATGACATGACTCAAGTTATACCATACAAAATCTACTTAATAATCAATTCAATTGGTAATAAATATATGATAATAAATTCTCGTCATATATATTCTTGGACAAATATAAGAACCACATAATTTTAATTGATTAAACTCATTATATGTGAGTGAACATGATATATATTAATATCACCCATAATAGATTGACAGCTTCCTAACTACCAAAGACAATTGTTTTTTAATGATTATATGATTATCAAAAATTAAGAAAAAGAAAATCAAAAGCTAAGAAGAGAAAGGATTATCCAAAATTTGAATTTGCGAAGAACAAAAATAAAAATCCAGCATGAAACAAATTAAAATTGAGATTATTAAAGAGATAAATTGTTTAAAATAATATTAGAAAATTAAAATTAATAATCTTCCGAAACAACTTAATTGGTAAAGTTGAGCTAAGAGAGAGGCTGACATTTTATGGTATTACAAGTAAATTACTGACACCTGAAATAATCCTAAACAATTTCAGCCCTTTTTAAAGTATCATTTTATCTTTCCCATCGGAGTGGGATGTTACATTTACTGTAAGCAAAAACAACTTGACTAAGCTGTCTATCTGCAGATTTGATGCTCTCAATTTAAATGACGCATAAAACATCGTTTTCAAAGAGAATAGTTAGTTCATTCCGAACGCAAATTTTTTTATATTAGTTCAAGTTTGAGTTTAATCTAACCTAAAGCCTAATCAAATCGAACTTTAATTGTTGGTTTTGAACTCAATCCGAGCCTTTTTCTCCTAATCCTACTTCCAAGCATTCTCCACTTAGCCATGGATGAATCCAAAATTGCCCAAAGCCCTTATATTAAATAGATAGGTTTAAACTAAATGACTTCAATTCCAAATTTAACCAAATACTTGTCAAAGTTTGCTTTAACTCCTAAATTTGGATTAGGCCAATCCAGAGATTCTTAACACTAAAATAACATAATTAAAATGATTGACAAATTTCACATATAGAGATGACAATGAATTGAAACTGGTATACTTCAAAATGTTTTATCTAGTCCAAATATAGTTAAACCAAAGCATTAAACTTAAGCCTAAGCTTAGTCGAGTTTTAGGCAAACTGAACTTAATCAGATTTAACAAATTAGCCTAAATCTAAATTCAAATGAGTTTTGATAGGTTCCAAAATAACTATTCATATAAAACGATATTATTTTATGTATAAAAGATGTTCGTGCTTGAGATTTAAAAATCCAACAAGAAGTTAAAAAAAAACTTAAATTTACATCTGACCCAAAACTTTAAATAATTCAAATTTGACCTAAAAATTAGTCTGATTAACTCAAACTAAACTATTAATTCACCGTAAAGTTTTTTAATAATTAATTTTGACCTTCGTACCTTGGCTTTTGTAAAATATGCTAATTGGTAGTTATTATCGTTAATAAAGTTGGAAGTATCATTCTCTTTCTAAATTTTGTCTCTCCAGTCTCCACCCGTTTTCTCTCTGGCTGGATATTTTGTCTTCCAAAAGTACCCCTGAGAACGTGCTCATAAATCAACAAAAACACTAAAGCATGGCGCCTACCGACAATCACGCGTTAACGAATGCATCATTTTCACGGGTGCGCATTTTGGACCCATCCTTTAAACCCAGCCTATCCCATGTTAAAGAATACAATAAAAATCTCTGTTAATTCACATTTTGTCTTATTTAAAAAATGAAAATCTCCTAATTAATAAAGCAGATTCCTATAACATTGGGCAATTAGTTTCCGATCACGGGGTGGCATTTCAACTTATTGTTTAGAAAAATTAAATATAAAAAAAATCAAAAAATTATCAACATAAATCTCGAGAAGGAAATGGGACATAGTGTTTAAAATTATCATACGTAAATTACCAACGAAATGATATATTTCATACGTAAATTACTAACGAAATGATATTTTCTGTAGGTAAATTTTGCGACAGACATTGTTTGTCCATAGGTAAAAGTTACGGATGAAATATTATAATTTTGTCGGTAAATAAATTTACCTACATAATATTGTACTGTCGCTAAATTAATTATCTTATTATTATTATTATTATCATTACCACCATCATCATCATCATCATTATACGAAATTAATTATCTTATTATTATTATTATTGTTATTATAATTATTTATTGTTATTATAAATTTAAACTTCTTCTTCTTCTTATTATTATTATTATTATTAATTATTGTTAATATCATTATTTATTATTGTTATAAATTTTCTTCTTCTTATTATTCTTTTTATTATTAATTATTATTATAAATTTTGTAATAACAATAATAATAATTATTATTATTAATTATTGTTGTTGCTATTATTATTAATTATTATTATAAATTTTGTACTGATTATTATTATTATTATTATTATTATTATTATTGTTATTGTTATTATTATTATTATTATTATTATTATACAAATTTAATTTTCTTATTATTGATACAATTAAAAAATTACAAATATACTTCAAATAAATATTGATACAATTATAAAATAATCAATGAATTACAACTTTCCAATCATATTATACTGCAGGGGCATTTTCGTCATTAAGATTGCTTTTTTGTTCTATCCACTACAACCAAACACATTTCTGCCCTCGAGACGGAGACAGTTTTTTCTGTTCTGTCCATCGCAACCAAACACCTCACTATCCCCAATTTTTGTTATGTTTCGTCTCCAAATTTTCGTCTCGTTCTGTCTCTGCATATTGGAGATAGTAACTAAACGCAGCATAAAACTTTCTTGTATACCATTTGTAGTGCTTTAACTGTACCTAAAGATGTCAAATTTGGCTTGGCCTGCCCGATCCGAGTCAATTTTGGTCTGGATTGACCTAGCTACGGGCCAACCATGATCGGTCTGACCGTACTTAAAAAATGACATCGCCCGACCATTAACATTCCTAACTATACCGCAAAATACAAATGGTGTCAAATTCTTGTGTACACAAATGGTGTCAAATTCAATCTGTGATCAAAGCATGTGTATCTGAAAAATGGGAATCAAGTTGAACCTGATATTTCAGTATAATAGATAAGTAAAATTTACTGTCCCCTTCTCCCAGACAGGAAAAAGCAAAAAATAGGATTGCTAGAAAGGAGAAAACTAGCGTCAACCATAATGTAGAAAACCATTAACAAGATTGTTTATAATGGCTAAAATTGGCTGAAGTCTAAAAGAGGATGTTTTATTCAATTTCTATATCTAACAACTTCAGATTGATCAATGCTCAGCATTTGGTGGTAAAATAGCTAACTATCGTGGAGACATCATCCTTCCAAGTAAATATTTAAAAATGGTACTTCATCCCAAAGCTAACCAGCTAACGTAGATGCCACAGAATGTGGCCTATAAATAATGGTTTACGTTATATTATGTGAAATTGTGGCCTACAGATGATGATTTACATATCAAGGAGGAACATAACTGAGATGCAAGAAACAAGGATAAAGGGACTAACCCACAAGAAATTGATTTGTCCCATTTCAATCCAAATCAGAAGAAACAAGAATTAGATAGACCATTTCTGGGTGTACTTACTATTTGCAAGCAATCCTAATGGGAATATTCAACAGATGTGATTGGAATGTTCAGAAAAACTGTCAAGAGAAGTAGGAAGTAGGAATAAATAGGATGGATGTCAGATGATGGTTGAAAGCATACGAATAAGGATATGGCATGAAGATTCAAAACGTTTCCAGTAAAGGAAACAAAGAGATGAGTTTTCATATGCAACAAGGTGCCCTCGGGAATGAAGCAGAAACGATATCACAAGTGAAAGAAATAGATAATTACAGAGTATAGGAATTACGGCAGAGAGCGGTGAGGATGAAGATGAAGAGAGTAAGTGAAGGCTCATAAGCCATGAAAATTGGAAGACCATCAGAGTTGCCCATTTTGGTTGACTACAATAGAAACATCAAACAATGTGCATTAAATTAAAAAAAATTAAAATTCTTTAACCATGAAAATTTAAGAAATGAGACTATTAATTGTTATATATAACCTAAAATAAATTACCTACAATAATTGTTATATATAACCTAAAATAAATTACAAAGAGAAAATGGAAAAATAGAAATTTCTTCCACTCGTGCGTGACATAGATTACAAGGTTTCTACAGCGATGTCTGAGGTTGTTGAATCCGATCATATAACAAAAACGGTCTACAATTTTGAGACTTACAATAAAGGGCACAAGTGTCTAAGACGTTAAGGAACCTTCAACTAAAATCTTTAAGACGGAAAGAATGCAAGGCAAAAAAAATATGATAATAATGTCTTCCATCTTACAGACAAGACTATAAAAACTGAGCTGTAATCTCTTCAGTCTTCTCTCTTACTGCAACTAATTGGTGGCTGGCAGAGGAAAAGAGCTTGAAGAATTGATTGATAAACTCACGGAATCGGATCCAGGGACATTGCAGTCTGGTGATTTCTTACTAACACTGTATGGGGATGCATTCATAACCCTGCAATCATCCGACATGAAATTTTTAGAGCCTGGAAACTCGGTTTGCAATTGCAGCACAAGGAAATAAAGAGGCAGTCTTTCAACTTAAGTGTACCTTTCCTTGCGCTTCTCCAAGAACCTAGCCAATGATGCTTTTCGAGCCTGAGGTACAGCAACTGATATGACAAAAAATGAATTCATAGTATCATATCAGATATTTGGATTGTGAACAACAATAGTAAGACAAGATTTTCCAAAGAAAACATCAAACAATAAATAGACCAAGAAAGAAACAAGCTCATACCTGTGGGAACAAGATTTGCAGGCGCAGGTGCTACTGAATTAATTGGCTTGGGAGGCTCAGTTTGGTTAATAGAAGATGCTGAAGTTACTCTAGGCTTCGATATGGACAGCTCATTCAGACTACATGTGGTCACCAAAACGGGGCTTGGAAGACCTGAACACAAAGCTACATTTGAGTTTTTGTTCCCCACATAACTATCACCAACTGAAGGCTTTCGGTCCGGTGAAGCCTGCGTTTGAGCAGTTGGACGTGTCATGTTCTGAGTTGCAGGAGAACCATTTCCAGCTAATAACATAATTGCCTGAGCCTGGAATATACACAAGTTTGAAATTGGTAAGGAAGAACACACAATTTCTACACTTGTAAATCCCAAAAAAAAAAAAAAATTAGTAATATACATGCACAAAACTAGATACCTTTTCAGGAGATACATCATCATAAACGCACACTGATCCAGCATAAAATATTGTCAACTGAGCAGGAGCACCACAGGCTTTGGAACTGTTCCTACACCAAGCAATTGAAGTTGGTTCAGAAACCGAGATTAGAAATTGTCTACAAACACATTAGACACTTTGAGATACCTCAGATCAGTGGTCCCAACAAGGGGATTCGTGGTTGGAAGGACAGAAACTGGGGTTAAGACTGGAACTCCTCCAAGAGGCTGCACACTTCCAGGATTACCAACTATATTGTGCCCAGAAGAAGTAAAATGGGACTGCAGAACAGGAGTGCTCATGGAAACGGTAATTGTCTGATTTTGTTGGTTAGAGACAGGGAATGTCCTCATCTCCTGTGGGCGATGGACTGGATAAACATCATAGCGCTGAACGGTAGCATAAGTTGTCATCCCATGGGGGTTTGCAGTTTGTTTGTCATGAGTTGCATTTTTCTAAAGAAAACGGTGGACAGACATTACTTCTATAGAAACAAAAGGAATATGAAAAACTTGTGTGGGGAAGATACCCTCCTGGTCTACAGGAAGAGTCTACAAATGCCATACATCAGATCATACCGTCAGAAATTCAACCTTAAAGCTAAATACCGTTTTCTTAGGATATGAAAGCGAGTATGCTTTAGGTACTTAGTCAAGTATTAGACAAGGGTACATAGTTTCGTTAGCTAACCTGAACAATGCCACCATACGATTTGTGGTTAGAACCCAAAGCCTCAGCTGTCGAAATAGACATATAGCCAGAGGATGGCATTGAATCAAGAACAGTGTTTCTGGGTTTATCTTCCAGAGAATGCTTGAATGACAAGAACTGAGGAACAGCTGAAACCTTGTTGGAGAAAGACAACTGCATACCTGAACCTCTCACGGATGCTGCCAGACCAAGTGAAACAGGAAATGATGGCAATTAGGACAGTGTGTTCTACAAATACATGAACGAATCAAACTAAACTATGACATGATTCTATCCTGGCACAAATCAATACGCCAATATATGAACAAATCAAACTAAAATATGACGTAACTCTATCCTGGCTGCAATATTAAAGAATATTTAAGTGCATCAAGAAACGGTAAACTGGAATGTGTTGGCAAAAGAAGAATAGAAGATAATAATGTCTCTTAAACTACATGCCAAAATAGAATCTTGCGAAATAATCCAAAGGATATTCATATATGTGAAAGAAAAGTTGAATTGCATTTATAAAACATCTGTGTGATTAAAAAAAGAAAGAAAAGCTAGCATGATTGGTCCAAGGAACGAGACCATCTTGCCAGTACAAAAAGCTTCTGCAAGTCTATTACTGTTGTCCTGCTCATATATAAAGAAAACAAAGAGACAGCTGAATACCTAAAAAGAAAAACAAAAACTTCAAGCCTGGGAATAAATTAACACCATAATGGCCTTGTTATCATCACGTGTAAACTCAGGTTCTGGTCCCACCAAGAAGAAACATAAAATATTCTATACTTTAACCAAAATTAATAGCATATCATATTTAATGGTCCAAACTTGGTTTTGCATCTGGGCATTTGAATTGAGAATTAAAGAGTAGAATATTGCAAGTGGCAATTATGATAAGAGCATATTCAATCACAATGGAGCATATGTTTTTTAAAAAAGGTTTTATTGTTTCTCACGTTATCTTATCTTTTCTCTTGATGGGGCAGATGACACTTACTTCTTACTTTTTTCTACTCAAGTTTATAATA
Source organism: Erythroxylum fimbriatum (assembly GCA_026770325.2). Taxonomy (NCBI): domain Eukaryota; kingdom Viridiplantae; phylum Streptophyta; class Magnoliopsida; order Malpighiales; family Erythroxylaceae; genus Erythroxylum; species Erythroxylum fimbriatum. The sequence goes on from JANZLH020000112.1 coordinate 446,414, forward strand.
TAATAATAATCATGCATATCTGTCAGGCACCTCACTACCGTCCATATAAACAAACATCAGTTTTGCTTTATTTATACAACTCCCAACGTGACCCCATTAATTTATTACAGAAACAGCTCATGTGCATACTAGGAGAACAAACAAACACTATAACATTATCCTATTCCATTCCCACGAGACAAAGTCAAATGATAACATTAAACAACATTTCTGTTAGCGTAACATTAAATAATTCAAAATATTTTACACATTCAGAAATAACTTGCTTGCACAACCAACACCCTCTATTTCCATTTGACCGACTGGTGAAAAGTACCCACCTAGCGCATGTTAGCATCCACCAGATTTCTAGTAAAATAACACAAGGCGGTACCTTCAACACGACGAAATTTAAATGAGCAGTAAAATGGTTGCATAAGCTAATTATGCCAAGTATCGTAGTAGGCCGCTCTTTAATGAATTCAAGCAATTATAGCCTTGTGCTTCAAAACATTTGTATCATGTGCTGAATATTGTTGTACCCTTTTCTCTCAATCTTTTTGCTCTTCAACAAAATGAAGAGGTGAAGCTAACACATCAAAATCTGGGCATACTAACCCCAGCCAGCGGTAACAGAATTGTAGAAGGGAGGCCATAATTCTACGTACAGTAAGCAGTACGAGACATCTGGTTTCCTATGCGAAACCTCCATAAGCGGCGTGAATAGAGCTTTAACCATACGTGTTCCAATATATTAACTTCATTCACACAATAAATCTCCAAATCGCGTCTAAATCATGAACCTCTAGATTTGAATTAATCCCAATAACATCGAACAACATTTTTGTTTTAACAGAAACGAAAAAGAAAAAAGAAAAAAAAGTATCTTAATAATCAATCACGAGTAGTCACCAGTCCTGAACTGAGAAAACACAACTCAAAAGCAGTAGAATTCAGGGACAAACCCCTTCGAAACAAGAACAAAAGAAGTCTAAAGAGCCTCGGAAATGAAGGGAATAAAGCAAGAAGAATATCATAGTTTCTTGTTCAACTTATTACAGACGCAGCAGGAATAGAAAATTTGAACAGGACAAGACAGAAAACGTACCCGAATCTTTAGAGGCATCAGGAGTCTCATCCTTCACAGTTATAGGAAGGTTTTTCGAACCCAAACCAAGAAAATCTCTCTCCATGCCTTAAAACAACAAACACCCGATACCCACCTACGCTCTCAACTCTAACAAACCCCTGAAGACTTAACTTTTGCTCTTTCTATATTTCCCGGTGAATGTTATTAAATAAGCCACGAGAAAAAGATGGCTACTTGATTGCTTCTTTAAGCAGGGAAGGGAAAGAAAGCAAAACGAAGAGAGAGAAGAAACTGAAGTGGACCTTTTAAAAATGAAAATAAACTGCCTTATTTATTGTGTTCTTTATTTCAGCCGTTGGATTGCTCGAACATCTTCCTAGTTTACTGACTGGTCCGGTCGGATAACCCGGAGGCACCGGTTAGTTACCACGTGCGTTACTCGGCTCTTGGATTGGTGGCTCTTGTGCACATGAGTAAGTGGTCTTGTTGTGGCGGAGTCGACAAGTGGCAACGAACTTAATTTTTAAATTTTTACACTTTCTCCATGGGCGTTCAGACTTCAGCATTGCCTAATGCCTGCCTATAGATATTTTATTTTTTGAAAAGGGACACGGTGCACGCAGCAATTACAATAGCACCACGTGTATCGATGTTTCTTCTTCTTGTATTTGTGGGGATTACGTTCTTTAAATTGAATGGGCCACTTGTTGCTTGCCCTGTCACGGTCGCATGCGCAAACCAGACGAGAGTTTTCTTCCACGATAGCAAACTGGGGAATATCATATTTTTTTGTGAAGTTTATGACATGTGACATTAGACTAGCACTACCAGTACCAGGCGTTCGATGGGCCTCCTTTCTTACGCGCCAATGACTTTTGGATTGGATAGCTTATCTAGTCAAATTTCTGATTACTTATTGTTTTTTCCTTTATACGATAATTGCTTAGATTGGTAAATGGTAATTGAGTGAATGCTTTCCATAATTACAAATTACTAGGTGCAATTTAAAAATAATCCAGTGGAATTTTTATTTTTATTTTTATTTATATATGCACAAATGAAGTACTACATTCGGTTTCATTAATAAGTATTATGGTTATATTTGTTTTAAAGATAACTTGCATACAAACAGAAATAAATTTCTCAACGTACAAATCTAGAACGAAAATCAGAGCACTAATTGGATTAATTGGTTGCTCATCCTTTAAAAATAGCTCTTAAAGACCATACAGGCCATGGGATTGCATGGCAAAACTTATCAGCATGAACAAGCCAGTCCTAGGGAAGGATAGTCTAAGCACTCGCTCAAAACCCATCCTTAAAAACAGTTAAATATGGCTCATTTTTACTTTCATAAAAAATAACATAAAATAAAATAAGACCAACTCTTAACCTTACGAAGAACAACAAAAGATTCATATTTTACTTCTTTTTACTCTTTATAAGAGTCTAAAAATAGGGGTCCATTCTAGTTCTTATTAACCTTTTCATATGCAATTAAATTTATAGTCTCTAGTCAAATGGAATTCCCTAAACCCTCAATTTTAAAATTATTATTTAAATTAAATTTGTGTTAATTTATTAATTACCATAAACTTCAAAAGTTTATTTAGTATACATTTAAAAGATAATGTGAACATTTCTATTGTAAATATTGCTAGAGTTCCTCATATTAACTAAACATGAAAATATTAAAGGGTTTATAAATAGTATGGGTCAACTATCTAAATGACTAGTTCTAGTCATTTTGACAATGGTTGACCCATGCCCAATTCTTGTTAATAGGCTCTACACTCTACTTATATTAAAAATTCTAATATGGTATCAGAGCAGGTTTGGTCCGAATTCTTAATTTTTTGGTTGTTTGTCTAAATGTCTAGTCCCAACAACCTAATTCGGTTACTGTTGTGTTTATTTCAAGTGACAATTAGATGTCATGTCCCAGTTGCACTTGAGGGGGGAGTGTTAGAGTATTTTATATTGACTACAAAAATGTTAAAGGGTTTATAAGTAATAAGGGCAACTAACCAAATGACTAATTCTAATCATTTTGGCAATGGTTGACCCAAGCTCAATTCTTGTTATTGGGCTCTATGTTATAACACAAGAGAAATCTACTACCAAGGCACGACGTGATACCCGCAAACCTGCTTGTCTCAACGATTATTTTACATTTTAAGCATTTTCTTTGTAATTGCATAAACTATTTAGAATTTTGTAAAGGTTCAGCTCACTAAGAGCTCGTGATACTAAAGAACAAAAACAGTTATGCTTTATAAGAGTATAAGTACTAAAAGGAAGGAAATGAAAAAGGTGTGAGATTATTCCCCTGCTAACTCTCTTCTATTCTGCTCTCTTATTCTCTCCCTTTTTGACATTTGTACCTAACATTGGTGCTCTCGTCTCTTTCCTCAATGCCTCCTAAATTTGAGCCTTAGTGAAAAACTACATGAACTTCAAGACTCCTTTGAATCCAAATTAGAATCCTCCATCCAGAATCATGCTGCCACCATAGCCAATCTTCAAATGAAACTTTGGCCATTTGGAAACTGGCAATCAAACCATTCAACAACAACCACCACTTCCACTTCTCCTACTCATTCCATCTTTTACTTCCTCCATCGTAGCCACTAATGCCACCAACCTTCCTCCACTGTCTTCTTCCTTTCAACTCAAAACCCTTAAATTCCATTTTACACACTTTGATGGATCTAACCCGCAGGATTGGCTCTTTCAAGCTGAGCAATATTTCACATTTTATGCTATTCCCCCAGCCAATCATCTCTCCATCGCCACCTTCTTCATGATTGGCTAAGCTCTATCGTGGTTCCAATGGATGCATCAAAACCACCAACTTTCCAATTGGGATTCATTTACTAGAGCCATGGAATTGAGATTCAACCCCTCCCTTTTCATTAATCCCCAATCTTCATTATTTAAACTTAAACATTCTTCCTCTGTTTCCAATTATCAGTTTGAGTTTGAAAATCTTTCCAATCGGGTATCTGGATTATCAAGGGAACATCTCTTTAACTATTTCATCTCTAGATTGAGACAAGAGATCCAACGCGAGTTGGTAGTGCTCCAACCTCACTCCTTAACTCACGCGTTTGCTCTGGCTAAGCTCATTGAGTCTAAATTATTAGATTCCAAATCAACCTTTCAATAGTCCTTAAACCCTCCGTTTTGCCCTCTTATAAACCCAAAATCGCAAATCCCACCATCCGCCATTACAAACCCAAAACCGCAAGTTTCACCATCCTCCATGCCTATTCGTAGGCTTACTCCCATTGAGATGCGAATTAGAAGAACCAAAGGGCTCTGTTTTAATTGTGATGATATGTACAAACCTGGCCAAAAGTTCGAACAACCCCATTCCTCTTGTTACAGGTGGACAAGGAAATCTCTGGTGATCTATCAGCTGTCGACACATTCTCGACACCATTTTCCTCACTTCCTTAACCCCCTCCTCTACCTGCCATTACAGAGATTGACTCCGAAGAATTTCAAGTTCTTCTACATGCTCTTAATGGTTATTCATCTCACCGATGTTTTCCAGATGATCAGCTATATTAATGGGCATCCCTTTACAGTACTCATTGACTCTGACAGCACATACAATCTGGTACAACCACAATTGGCCAAGTATCTTGGCATTCAGTACAACCCACTCTGCCATTGTCAATTTTCGTTGGCAATGGCAATACCCTACATTGTTTGGGCTATATACCGGTAATCTTACTGGGACTACAAAGCCATGATTTCTTCTTGAATTTTTATGTACTGGATGTTTATGGGGTTGACGTCATTTTGGGGTTTAATGGCTATCATAGCTAGGTCCCTTATTGGTTGATTTTTCTAGCCTTTGTATGACTTTTGTGAATAAGGGACCAGTCATTACACAGCATGGGGATAGGCCAATCTAACCTGCGGCTATGACGTTGGCTCAATTTAAACAGCTTACACAAATTGACGATATTGCATCTGTTCATTTACTGGCCATGGCTGAAGTAGCCCAGATTTTAGTCCACCAGAATTACCACAAACCCCACTTAAGCTTCACGTTGTGCTATGCAAATATTGTCATCTATTTGAACCTCCAAAGGGCTTATCCCCATATAGACACTGTGATAACCACATTCATCTGTTACCAAACACTCCACCTGTCAATGTCAAACTATATCATTACCCTTATAGTCAAAAGAAAGACATGGAACTCCTTATCACAGAGATGTTGCAAGAAGGCCTCATTCAACCAAGCACCAACCATTTTCCATAGTCAGTATTACTTGTTAAAAAAAAGATGGCTCATGGAATTTTTATGTTGACTATTGAGCTCTTAAAGTTGTGACTATTAAAGATCGCTTCCCTGTTCCAACTGTGGATGAACTTTTGGATGAATTACATGGAGCTACAATATTTTCTAAAATAGATTTACATGCTAGGTATCATTAGATTCAAGTTGTCAATGTCAATGTTCACAAGACAACCTTTCACACTCCAGATGGTCATTACGAGTTCCTCGTAATGCCATTCAGATTAACCAACTCCCCTTCAACCTTCCAAGCAGCCGTGAATGACTTATTTCGCCTTTATATATGGAAGCGTGTTCTTGTCTTCTTCAACAATATTCTTGTTTATAGTCAGTCCTTATTAGAGCACATTGAGCACCTTGACTTGGTTCTAAATATGCTAGCCTCCAAGAAGTATTATGCCAAAATCTCGAAATGTTCCTTTTGATAACGTTCTCTTGATTACTTGGGGGCATATCATCAGTGGAAAAGGTGTGGAACTCGATCCTTCTAAAATTGAAGCAATTGTCACTTGGCCCCTACCTACGAACCTGAAGGCCCTATATGGGTTTCTTGGTCTTACGAGCTACTATAGAAAATTTGTCAAAAATTATGCCTGAATTGTAGCACCATTAATAAACTTGTTAAAGCGGGATCAATTTTCCTAGATGACTACTGAAACAGTTGCTTTTGAATCCTTAAAACAGACACTAATTATTGCATTAAGCTTGCCTACATCAGATTTCAATGAACCTTTCGTTTTGGAAACTAATGCTTCCACTATAGCTATTGGAGTAGTTTTGTCTCAACACGGCCACCCTGTTGCCTATTTCAGTAAGAAATTGGGTCCACAGATGCAAGCTGCTTCCACCTATGTCTATGAGATGTTTGCCATCTTAGAAAATGTTCAAAAATGGCGGCAATACCTATTATTATACTTACTGACCAACAAAGTTTCAAAACTTTTTTGCATCAAACCATTTAAACGCCAGAACAACAGAAATGGTTAACCAAACTAATAAGGTTTCAGTTCACCATCCATTACAAACTACGCTTACAAAATAAAGTGGTTGATGCTCTATCACGGTTAGCACAAGTGGAAGACTCCTATCTTATAGTCTCAGGGACGATATTCTCATTTTTGGACCAACTTAGATAGTATTACTCCATGGATACTAAAGGCAAAGAATTTTGCACCAAACTACAGCAATGTCTAGCAAATTACCCAAATTACAGCCTAGTTGATGGTTTAGTACTAAGGCATGGCAAAGTGGTCATCCTAGATGGACACCCTCTTTAACAAGAATTACTACAAGAATATCACTGTACTCTTACTAGAGCGCTGGAGTAGCAAAAACTCTGGCAAGATTAGCGGCTAATTATTTTTGGAATGGCATGCGAAAATCTATTGTTGCTTTTGTTGTCACCTGCCGCACCTGCCAAGAAGTAAAATATCTTATTAGCAAATGAAGTGGTTTACTCCACCCCTTGCCCATTCCAAATCACATATGGCAAGACATTGCCATGGACTTCATCACTTACCTTCCCATGTCTCATGGAAAAATTGTTATTTGGGTGGTTGTTGACAGATTATCTACATATGCCCACTTCCTTTCACTACCAATGGGTATTAATGCACCCCAGCTAGTTGCTCTCTTCTCCTAAGAAATTAAAAAATTACACGGTTTACCATGTTACATTGTCAGCGACAGGGACCTATTGTTTGTGAGCTCTTTATGGTAAGAATTATTCAAGCTCCAAGGTATCCAACTCAACTTGAGTAATTCTTACCATCCTCAATCAGATGTACAGTCAAAAGTGTTAAACCGTTATCTAGAAACTTATTTGAGGTGCTTTGCAAGCGATCACCCATGATCATAGAGCAAGTTTCTACATTAGGCTTAATGGTCTTATAACATGTCACTACATTCAGCCATTTGGATGACTCCATTTGAAGATATATATGGCCAACCAACAGTTGGTGACTATTTACCAAGGACTACTAAAATCGCTTAATTAGATAGCCATTGCTAGCAAGTTTGAAGATCAATTTGTCACAGGCTCAAAATCGTATGAAGATGCAAACAGATTATAACATGACTGAAAAAGAATTTGCCACTGGAGATTGAATGCTTCTTAAATTACAGTCCTATCGCCAAAAATCAGTAGTTCGATGCACCACCAAAAATTGGCTAAAAAGTTCTTTGGACCTTACCGAATTGTGCGTAGGATTGGACCTATCGCCTATGAACTGCAATTGCCTGTGGAATCCAAGGTCCATCCTATTTTTCATGTCTCTCTCCTTAAAGCATACCGAGGTGATTTACCAACTCAAGCCGTACCATTGCCTGCAATGGTAATAGAAGGACAACCAGTGCTGGAGCCTGAACTAGTGTTACAACAACGATAGGTACTGCACTAAAGAGAGAAGCTGACTCAATGGTTGGTTAAATGGAAGCACCTACCTACTGCTGAAGCCACTTGGGAATGGGAACAAGATATGACAAGTAGCTATCCTACCTTCAACCTTAAGGGCAAGGTTGTGTCAGAAGGGGAGAGTATTGTTACAATACAAGATAAATCTATTGCCAAGGCAAGGCGTGATACTCGCAAACATGCTTGGTTCAATGATTATTTTACATTTTAAGCATTTTCTTTGTAATTGCATAAACTATTTAGAATTTTATAAAGGTCCAGCTCACTAAGAGCTCGTGATATACTAGAGTATAAAAAATGATTATGCTTTACAAGAATATAAGTACTAAAAGGAAGGAAATGAAAAAGGTGTGCGATTATTCCCCTGCTAACTCTCTTCTACTATGCTCGCCTATTCTCTATTTCTCTGTCATTTGTACCTAACACTCTACACTTTACCTATATTAAAAATTTTAATATAGTATCAAAGTATGTTTGGTCTGAATTATTAATTTTACAGTAATGGAATACTTATTACCGTGAGCCAATCAGGCCGTAAATCTTTACTTGTTAAAAAAAGGTGACTTTGTGTATTTCGAGATCTCGAAGCTAAAACTTGAAAGAAAGCTAGAAAAGTGTAATTAAAGATGTCAATTACATTTTTACTATCACACGAAACCAAAATATTAATTATAAATAATTAAAACACTATTATGTTATGAAATTCGAATTTTACAGCGAGATAAAACAACGATAACTTTAAATTATGAGCCATCCTCAATTATTTTTCGTTCAAAGTTCTAGAATAATTAATTTCTGTTATTTCATCTAGACTTCAAGGATATAGCATTATTTATTTTTTTCGATCGGTACGCCTAGTGTTTTAATGGTCGACATATTTATAGCACAGATATCCTTTCATCTGTCGTTTTTATGCCCTTTCCTTTTCAAAACTTCATGTGGTAGTGGGACGCACAAGTTGTCAATGACTGAGTCCCGTGGTCCTATCACATTAGAAACTCCAAGCACTCATGTTAAAACGTTTCGTTCCCTGTTTTCATAATGTACCTCAATGTTTGGTCAAGTACAATATAGGTAGATGGTATGTAAACGCCAAAGAAAAAAAAAACTTGGGAGTGAATATTAAGCTTTAATTTCCTTTTCCTTTCTTTTTTAGGTTTTTTACTTATTAGATTCTTGTTCTTTCTCGTATACTATAATGACCATAATAAGAATAGACAAAATTTGATCCAACCCACAAGGAGGAAATGGAGGAAGGGCTTCATCTTATCTAATGTTTATGTTCATTCAAATCATATTTAAATATTAACATGTATGATTGATAAATAATCTTTGATCTCTTTGATAAAAGTTGCGATAATTAAGTTATCTCTGAAGTAGAGGATACCCTTTTTTTTTAAGAGAGTGGGGAGCTAGCTAGGGTGAATAAGCTAGCTATATTTACATTTATCTATATATATAGTAATTTTCTCACTTACCTTATTCATCTATATTGAAAACGAAATCTTACTGATCAAACTACCTGCTCATGAATCATCTGACTAAAACGATAAGGATCAATATAAAATTGCAGAACAAACAAAAAATCAATCAATCAAACAAACAAACATAATCGCTATTAGCGGAAGAACCCTAGTTCACGACTCTTTATTTATTTTAAAAGGAAGATAAAAGTACTGACAAACACTTCAAACATCAATAAGCCGCTGTGATTCTTGAAATGATTACGAGATGGAAACTACTTTGCACGTGTTTAAGTGGATAGCATACGGCTTTCAAATGTTGTATACATACTCAGTTGATTAGATAATACTAATAGTTAGATAATGCTAATTTCGTAGGATATGACCAATAAAATGGAAGTCAGAAAGGCAGATCAAGCGTCAATTGAATAAGAAAGATTGAGTATCAAATAAATATTGATTTTGTTTAGTGGTCTTAAAGGTGGGGACACTATTCTACTTATCAATATTCAAACTCCTGCAAGAAAAGATAAATATATTATTAAAAATAAGTGATACTTTTCCCTCAAAAAAAACAAACAAAAAATAAGTGATACTTAAGAAATAAGAGTCATGTTATACTTACAAATCTATTTTGTATAAACTTGATTAGTATAATTTTCATTTATTAGGTAAATCATAGATCAACTATATATTAGTATTTTATATGTAAACGAATAAAAAGTAAAAGAAACTATAACTTATAAACAACTCTCTAAAACTCTTCAGAAGTTGTAACCACGAAAGGAACCCAATGAAATAAACAAAAAAGAGTTAAGTAAGGGTAACTCATTTATTTAGGGATGGATCCGGAAATTTTTTTGAGTGAGGGCAAAATTTCACTAGAGGCAAAAAAAAAAATTTAGTGGGGGCAAAATTTTAATTAGAGTAAAATTTTAATTTTTTATAAGTTAAAATTTTAAAATAATAAATTTTTTTATGTAAATTTATTTGGAGTTAGTGGGAGCAAGTGCCCCCACTTACCTCCACTGTAGCTCCGTCCTTGCATTTATTGGCTTGAAAATGAACTCAGGAGCAAAACTATGTTCATCCTCCAACAAGACTGAGTTCAACCCACTCGGATAGTAAGTTATTCTGATTTAATTTTCATAACTATGGAAATATTTTCAAAAAGTCAGTCACCTAATATACAAAATGGAGAATAATGGCGCAGGCAGGCAGCAAGGAAAGGTCTATATATAAAAAAGAGAATAGGGCATGTGCGTGGGGAAGGAAAGGAATTGAAAAGATAGGGCATGTGATTGGTGAAGATTAAAGTACCCCCGTCATGTCGCTATTTGCGCTCTTGGTCCCCCACCAGGCCACCGTCACCATTATTATTTTACGATAAAGGACAACTGCTGGCCTGCCCCATACAATTTATCCTATCCGCAGGCTCACTAATTTATATTAATTTGATGAAAAATAAAAATCTCAGGTTACATATGAAATAAATTTATAAAATCGAGCCTTGCTTTTCTTAAATACATCTAATTTAATGGTTAAATCTTAATTTAACACGAAAGAATCTTTAGGTTAATATAATGTGTCCGCTTTGTATTTATCAATCGTGTCAGAAGTGATTAGTCAACAATTTGGCCTCCCACTTTTTAAATGATGTCACCGCACCACCCGTAAGTCACATTAACGGACCTCTCATTCATGATATTTTTATTTCAATAATATGGCCATACTCTACTAATATTATACACTAGATACTATAATTAATCTTAGTGCGTATTGAACTAAACACAAGGCTTGGACCACTTCATTCTTTACAAAAATGAAAGATTTATTTTCCTTCAATTCCGGTGAGAAATCTTACGGACTACGAATGGGGCATCAATTATAGAGATTTTCCAAAAATAAAAACAAAGTAGAGCCTATGCAGATGATCATAACAAAAAAGTGAAAGACAGGCCGTGTGTATCCTGTGTTGTGCCTGTCCAAATCTCGGCCTTACCTCCTCCAAGATACAAAAATAATTGGCGCGTGACTTTTCGACCAATTTTTAGTTATTTGATTATATCAAACAGTTATTAAATATATTTGATAATTAGTTGATTAACTTGGTTGATTGAGCATAATTAGCTGATTTTTAAAAAACTGTTCAATAAGAACATTTTGATGTTAGCTGATAAAAATTATGAGTTAATGACTATTGTGCCCTCACTCTTTTCTCTTTAGTCTTTTGGTACCTCAACAACAATCAAAGATACTCATTTGCAGGTCACATAAAAAGCTAAGGAGGCTATCTCGCATCAGATGCTGACGTTTCGGCAGAGGAATTCATCAAATTTAGTATAAAAGAGAATATTATGAGAATTTTTTTACACCAAATTTGGTGTTACTCCATCTATTTTATACCAAAATTTTAAACTAAATTATTTTTAAAGAATATACCTCAACATTCTTTAAAATGCACAATATGATCATTGAATGGTTTATATCAAGGTAGACCATTTTGGATAAATACTATCAGCTAAATAATATCCAGTATCGAACTGTTTTGTACTAAGGTGCCTTTGACAAAGTTTGCGAACAAGTGAGATGCCTCTAACACATTAATGTCATTATTTGACCCTGGCAACCCAAAATCTACATGTCATATCCACAAATCATAATCAGCTATACCTTCAAAAATAATTGATGGGAATCCACTACATCCACTATATTGTCATGCCCAAGCTATTGGACAATTTTGCCATGTTCAGTGCATGCAATCTAAGCTCCCTAACATCCTTGGAAAACCACGTTCTTCATTAATTTTAAGCAATCTTGCAACATCATTAGCATCTAGTGCTTTTAAATAAATCTGTTCAAAGAGCTCCACAATAGCTTGACAAAACCTTTTTGTACTTTCAATTACAGTTGATTATCCAATTTTAATGTATTTATCAGTCGAATCAGCTGATATACCATACGCCAACATTCGAAATATTGCTGTTATTTTTTGTAAACTAGACAATCCTAGTTTACCACACCCGTCTCTCCGTTACATAGAGTAGTCGTTAAGACCTTCAACAACACCAAGAAGTCGTAGGAATAAATTCCGACTCATTCAAAATCGCCTGCGAAACATTGCTACATTATATCTTGGATTTTTAGCAAAATAATCATCCCATACTCTTTGATATGCTACATCACGATCACGATAAATTGCTCTGTGATAAGAGATTGAGCCTTTATGCTTTGGTTGGTTCACTATATTATTCATATAGTATTTCATTGCAAGGTTGTTATTGGTGTATGCATATAGTAACGCTTTATTTTGTGCTAAGATTGCAGAAGTGAGATCCAATTCATCCTTCGATAATGAGGATGAAGATGAGGATGATATATGTGAAGTACTAGCATTAGTACTCATGGTTGTAGACAAATATGGTGAGGGTTCAAAGAAGAATCTGCTAGTGATTCATTCCTTTATATAGTAAATAATTCAATATAAGATAAAGAATCTCTGCAAAAAAAATCTAACTCTATCTCTTCCCAACCATTGGATTAGATTGCATTCATCTCAACTGTTCAGTAGTATTCGTATCCTATCCACACAATATCCAAGACAAGATAAGGAATCTCGGCAAAAAATCTAACTCTAACTCTATCTCTTCCCAGCCATTGGATTAGATTGTATTCATCTTAACCATTCATTGGTATTCTTATCTTTTCCACAACATCTCTATAAATAGTTTATTTGTTCTATTAAACTGAAACCCCGTTTCAAATAACACTCTTTGAAATCCTAAACTATAACACTCTTCCAAACCTATCCGAAAAATGGCAAGCTCAAATTTTGGTGTAAAACCTTCATCAAATACCTCTCGAAGTGCATCATATTCAGTTGAAGAAGATCGAGTCTTGTGCCATGTATATCTTAATGTTTCACAAGACGCAGTCACCGGTAGAGATCAATCTATGGCTCAGTTTTGGTCTCGTATCACAACTGAGTACCATCAAATGCTGTTGAATCATATCACCACTGTTCAACCTTGGAGATCTTTACAGGCTCGATGACAAACTATAACGACAACTATTGGAAAATTCAGAGGATTTGTTCTACAAATTGAAAACTTGAATCCAAGTGGTGCTTCTAAACAAGATATTGTAAGTGCTTTATTTATTTATTTTTTGTATGAATTGAAATACGTTTGATTTATACCTTAAAATCTAACTTAAGTTACATTATTGTCTTACAGCTCGAGAAAGCAAAAGATTACTCATTGAAGATCCAAAATTTAAAAAAAAATTTAAATTTGATCATGTATATTCGGATACTAGCAAAGAGAAAGTGTCAAGTCATTGAAAACGATCTAAGTGTAATGAAATGTCACCGTCCAAATCCCAAAAATAAGATAAGTCAATAGGATCATCATCATTTTGTATTGATTTAAATAATGATTTTGAAGTTGAAGATCCATTTATTGAAAGAAATGGTGAAGCTTATCGTCTTATTGGGAGGAAGAAAAAAATGAAAAAGGAACAAAATGAAAACTTGAAAAAAAAATTTACGTCCATAAATAAAGAAATAAAATTAATGTTTCATGAAAGTCAATAGCTTCTCGAAAAAGTTATGAATTTCAGTTGTTACGAGCTCAAAATAAGGTAAACAAAATTATAGCTATGACAAAGACGGGAAGATAATAAAATTTTATGCAAAAATCTGGATTCCATCAAAGATCTAGTGATACGTGAGGCTTTCAGAAATGAACAAATAAAAATTTATGCAAAAAGAACTCAAGAAAAAGAACCTCAAGGAGGAGTTGGCTCATCTAGTGACTTTAGCCAATATTTTGATTTTGGAGGAAATGAGAATGACCTTCCAAACTATTAATTATTTATGTTAAATTAATATTCTCAAGTACTTTAGTTTTACTTTAATTTGATTGTTATAATTGTAGTTTGATTGTAATCTTGAGTCTAATTGTAATTGTAATTTATTTTAATCTAGTTGTAATTTCAAATATTTTCATTGAGTTTTAATTTTTAAATCAATGTTGTGATTTAAATTTATTCTTAACATATTTTATTAATAAATTTATAACACTTATAAATATGAATTAAAAATAAATATTTAAAATAAATTTAATATTGTATTCAATATTATTGTCATTTTAAATGTCTCAATGAGATATTTGTAATGATATATTTTATATAAAGTAATATATTTTTTAAATTTAATTACTTAATAAATTATATAAATAAATCAAATTGTGAGAAGAATATAAAAAGATTATGTTTAAAAAAAATAGACAAAGTTATATTTTAACATCTTTTAATGCAAGAATAGTACCAAGCCAAGGCACCATAACACCACACGTTGGAGATGACCTTAGCTTGGGGTGGTGGACTAAAATCGCCGACAGGTTTCGTAAGGGATCCGGTTATAAATAAATGATAATAATAGCTTAACTATAATGCTTTGAATGCAATTTGGCATTAGACCAACCGTCTCTCTAACTTTTGCGGCCATAGCCAGCTTCAAATTAGGCTACCAAATATTAGTATAAATTAGTAAAATTCGTACAAAATATTTTTTTTTGTTCGTACTCTCTCTTATTTAAAATAAGTGTCGTTTTAGAAGAATGTACACTTATTAAAAAAGTTAATGAAATGTCTGATATACCCTTATTAATTACTCCCTCTGATTCATAATAAGTGTCTTTTTAGATACTTTTTAATTATTCAAAATAAGTGTCATTCTTGACTTTGTATGCATGTTTATAATTTTACTTCCAAAATTAACCTTTAA